>CM053037.1:20503925-20846425 GCA_028564925.1 Lithobates sylvaticus
AGGACCCTGCATTCACTATATCTGGTCTCCCCAGGACCCTGCATTCACTATATCGGTCTCCCCAGGACCCTGCATTCACTATATCTGGTCTCCCCAGGAGCCTGCATTCACTATATCTGGTCTCCCCAGGACCCTGCATTCACTATATCTGGTCTCCTGCAGTACACAGAACATGCTGATACATGCAATACACACCAAACTGATCATGTGCAGCCTGACTCCAAAGGCTCTGTCTTATCCAGACTTGTCCATGGGGGACAGTGGAAGAAGGGGAGGATTAGAGAAGACAGGATCAAGCAGTCTTTTTTTACACAATACAGAGGATTAACCCCTTAGGTTCCACAGTATAACTGGATTGCTTTACTGCATATGTAGCAAGGTCCCAGGTCTAATGAGAACCTCCAGGGCCAGAGACAGCTGACATCCTTCTGTATATGGTGGGTTGTGAGGCATGGTGGGTGCAGAGTAGTTAAAGTTATTGGGTGCCAGACACTTCTTGAATGCAAAAGAAAGTTTGCAATTATATTGGTAATTATATTGTTTGTAATTGTTATATCAACATTCATTGTTCTGTCATTCTTTGTTGGGGTGACAGCACAATTATTGTAACCACCTGTTTGCCAATACCTATAGTAAAGTATATTTTGGTTAAAGTGGATGTAAACCCAATTTTATGTCATAATGTAGAGAATAAGTTTTCCTTTCATTTGAGCCCAGTCTTGCCTCACAGATTTACTCGAGGCCTGAGCAATCCTCGTTTATTGTTCAGTTAGAGAAATCTTGACAAAGTCTTTAAAACTTTGTCAAAAACGCCCCCTTGCTGTGAGTGACAGGTGATTTACATACCTCATGCACTAGCCTGAGACAGGCACATCCTGTGTAAAAAGTTCACAATTCACATCCCCCTCCCCAGCCATGCAGACCAATTTGATGCAGTGTGCGGCGTATGGTCTGAGCACTGACAGGCTGACCCCCCCCCCCACCCCTTCAACCTCTGCAGCAGTGCTGGCAGCACTCATACGTCCATTTCCCTGGATAGGACGCTGAGCACGTGCACTCAACTTCTTTTGGTCGATCATGGAGTGGAACCTGTCCTGTTAAACTGCTGTATGGTCTTGGCCACCATGCTGCAGCTCAGTTTCAGGGTCTTGGCAATCTTTTTATAGCCTAGGCCATCTTTATGTAGAGCAACAATTCTTTTTTTCTGATTCTCAGAGAGTTCTTTGCCAGGAGGTGCCATGTTGAACTTCCAGTGACCAGTATGAGAGAGTGAGAGCGATAACACCTAATTTAACACACCTGCTCCCCATTCACACCTGAGACCTTGTAACACTATCGAGTCACATGACACCGGGGGAGGGAAAATGGATAATTGGGCCCAATTTAGGGGTGTACTCACTTTTGTTGCCAGCGGTTTAGAAATGTACGGAGCTGTAATTAAATGTAAGCGCAGGGCATACATGACAGGGTGGAAGGAACGATCATACTGCAAGGGGTTAAAGAGGGGTATGTATGGTTTCAGAGAAGTAAAGGTCACCCTTACCTGATTGGAGGAGTTAGTGCAGGATAAGGCGGAGCTGGAGTGTTAGGAAAGGAGGAAGTAGGAGGCTCAGTTGCTGAAGACAAGTTGGTGTTGAAAGTTCCGCCCTCCCGCTGCAGAGGAAAAGTTTGGAGGTGCTTTAGGCAAGAGGTTTGGCGATTAGGGTCCTTAACGAAGGCACAAAAAAATTGAGGTATTAGTGATAAATATGGTTGGATCCGTCTCAGGTATGGAGTCCTCCTGGTTTGTTTAGTTCAATCTAGATTACCGGGTAGTAAGGTGGTAGGGGTCTGTGGTCAGTTAGTAAGTCCCTGAGGCGGGGGAGCAGCTGGGGACAGAATCTAACTTACAAGTACCACAGATTCCAAAAAGTTTGGGATTGGTGTTGTCAAGGATCTGCAATCATCTTTTATGGTTAACCACATCAATACTGGGCACTTTCGCCCCCTTCCTTCCCAGACCAATTTTCAGCTTTCAGCGCTCTCGCACTTTCAATGACAATTGCGCGGTCATGCTACGCTGTACCCAAATTAAATTTATATCATTTTGTTCGCACAAATAGAGCTTTCTTTTGGTGGTATTTATTCATGACAAAAACTATATTTTCTTCTTTCTATTTTAAAAGAAATCCAATAAAATCGAATTTTGTCATAAATTTAAAGAGGAAGTAAACCCTGATGGGTTTTACTTCCTCTTTGTTTCCTATTTGTTTCCCTGCAAAGGTAAAGCATAATGGACTACTATGCATCGACTACTATGCTTACCTGACACAGGAGCCTGCAATGTCACCGTTGTCCCCTGTTGCACGAAGCGTCTATCTTCCTTCCCGGGTATAGCGGCTCTGGTGCTGTGATTGGCCGGAGCTGCAATGGCGTCACATGCATATGTTTTGGGGACATGTGTTTTGGGGACATTGTGTGGGGACATGTGTGTTTTACATTGTGTGGTGACACTAGGTTTGTGATCAGTGTGTAAAAAGCTGTAAAAAACAGCCCATTTTCAGATCACCAGCCGGCTGCAGCTCTGCACTCCTCACCGACAACTTCTGTGTGAGGAGAGCCAATCGCCTAGCAACCGGCTCTGTGTTTACATCACATGGCGGCTGTGATTGGACACGGCCGTCATGTGATCAGGAGGGCCAATCGCAGAGCCCTCCTGCCAATCGGAGATGCGCCATGTCCGGGTGACATGAGCGCATTGGGATTGTGCCGCTTTGCGGGCCCAATCCCCCTCCTTCTGAGGGACGTTCCTGAACGTCCACTTAGAAGGAGGAAGCGGCCCTCTTGCCGTTTCTGTACATTGGCTGGGTAGGATGTAGTTAAATATGTTTGTGAGTTAATAAAGGGCCAAGCGGCCATTTAAATCCAACATGGTGTCCGTGTCATTAATGGGAAAGGAAGGCAAAGGTTGGGTAGGTACATAATTGAGTTGGGGCAGTAAGTTATCTGAACTACCCTAGTCAAGACATTAATGGCTGTGTGTTGAGTTATTTTGAGGGGACAGCAAATTTACTAGACATGTGCAATTAGTTTAGTTCCGAATTAGTTTTTTAACGAATTTTGACAAATTCATTAATTCCGAAATTTCGGAAATTTTTGAATTTCCGAATTTCCACTTTTCCAAAATTTTTGAATTTCCAAAATTTCCGAATTTAGAATTTTCCGATTTTTGAATTTCTGATTTTAGTTTTTCCGATTTTCGTAATTCCGAATTTTCGTATTTTAGGAATTCCGTATTTTCGTATTTTCGGAAATTCCGAATTTTCGGAAATTCCGAATTTTCGGAAATTCAAAAATTTGAAAATAATAATAATAACTAACTATTAAATTATAGGTATTGGAATTTCCCTTCAAATTTGGCTGTTAGTGAACCTAACGAGTACAAATTTATCAGAAGTCACAAATTATCTGAAATAACGAATGCCGCATCTAAACAAATGGAACGTAACAATCTAATAATAATAAATAACAATAATAATAATGAAACCTTTTTAATATTAATAATTACTTATTATTAATTTTTTCCATTTCATTTGTTTAGATGCGGCATTCGTTATTTCAGATAATTCGTAACTTCAGATAAATTTGTACTCGTTTCGTTCACTAACAGCCAAATTTGAAAGGAAATTCCAATACCTATAATTTAATAGTTAGTTATTATTTTGAATTAAACTGATTTTCTTTCTTTCGCTCAGATTTTCTAATTTTCTGATTTTCAACTTTTTGAATTCCCGAATTCCGAAAATTCTAACTTTCAGAATTCCGAAAATCCGAAGATTCGGAAATCATGAAAATCCGAAAATCCACAATCGAAATTTGTAAATTCAGGAAATTTCCCAATTTCCGCATTTCAGAAATTCCAAAAAAACTAATGAAACAAAAACGAAAATTAACGCATTTTTTGTCAGTGCATATGTCTAAAATTTACACTGTTATAAAGCTTGTATAACAGTGTAAATCTTAGACATGTGCACTGACAAAAAATTTGTTAATTTTCGTTTTTGTTTCATTAGTTTTTTTGAAAAATTCGGAAATGCGAAAATTCGGAAATTTTGAAAACAGCTTGTACACTCACTACTTTACATTGTATAGTAAACTAGATGAAGTAGTTGAACAGACAGTGATACCAAAATCCCAATGACTCTGTAAAAATATATATAAGGGGGAATGAAAGAGGCCACATGCCTCTGGGATTTTTTGTTGAATGGTATCTGGGTTTGAATTGGGTACACAATAATTATGAAGATGTATATATAAAACAATTTTTATTTTCCAAAAAGGATAGGAAAATAGAAAAGGACACAAATATTACATCCATACATTACAGACATATGTGTTATATCAGACGAAAAGTTACGTAGAGCTTCGCCATACTCGACATGTTTCACTCAATGGAGTTTCTTCAGGAGATTGATAGGTTTAGCTCAAAGGTATGCTGAAATAACAAAGTTTCATGAACATGCATCCTTTTAAACAGTTTTACACAACCAAAGTGTGCATGTTTATACATCATATATAAGTGAGTTGGCTCTAGTATATACATCTGGGGGTATGAGCAATTTCTACAAACTTGAAGGTTGCACAACATTACAAAAAGTATAGGACATAGAAAGCAGGTAAGGGCATGAGAACATGAAGTAGGGCAGGACTTACCACATTTGCTTGGAGAGTTTTAAAGGAGAAAAAAATATATAACACATATGTCTGTAATGTATGGATGTAATATTTGTGTCCTTTTCTATTTTCTATCCTTTTTGGAAAATAAAAATTGTTTTATATATACATCTTCATAATTATTGTGTACCCAATTCAAACCCAGATACCATTCAACAAAAAATCCCAGAGGCATGTGGCCTCTTTCATTCCCCCTTATATATATTTTTACTTTACATTGTAGCAAAGTGTCATTTCTTCAGTGTTGTCACATGAAAAGATATAATAAAATATTTACAAAAAATTTGAGGGGTGTACTCACTTCTTTGTGTGTGTATATATATATATATAACAGGTCAGCCATTAAAAGCTTCCCCTGGCTTGTAAGTGATGCTGAGGATTGGTTGTTATGGTACAATTGGGAAAGGTCTGTATTGTTGCTTCCAATGTGTCAGCTTCCATTGATCTCTGACCTCCACACAAAGTGCGGTCCTAGGGGTCTCCATAAAAACCATCTCCAGCTCGCTCCTCGCGTGTCCCTACCTACATTCTTCTCCAAACTGCTGGATTTGCATACAGATGCTTAGACAGTCAGAACGAGGGGAAGGTGGAGACTGGGAGAGGACGATAAGAGAGGAACCTGTGACCACCCAAATTCTCCTGATTCTTAGAGATGGGGCTTGGAGACCCCAGGTGGTCAGACAATGGCTCTTCAAGTAGTCCATTATCTCCAAAATTCTTCCCTTCTCACACAAAAGGATCTCCAGGGACACACTTAAGGTGACCATATACAGCACTCTTCTCTGTGTGTGTATAACAAAAGCAATTTGGGACCCCTGTGGGGTGTAAGGGATGGAAATGATCCAAAAAAAAAAAAAACGGGTGAATCCTGGAAACAGATATCGGATACGGCAATGTTTTTGTCCAATGAGCATTGATAATTAACCACTTCAGCTTCAGAAGATTCTACCCCCTTCATGACCAGGCCATTTTTTTTTTACTTCTGCTATAAAAGACGCCCAATAAAAAAATATTGAAAAAAAATCGAATTTCTTCATAGTCTTTGGCCAAAATGTATTCTGCTACATGACTTTGATGAAAAAAAAAAATCCCAATAAGTGTATATTGATTGGTTTGCATGAATGTTATAGTGCAGGGGTCTCAAACTGGCGGCCCTCCAGCTGTTGCGGAACTACAAGTCCCATCATGCCTATGCCCATGGGAGTCTTGCTTGTAACTATCAGCCTTGCAATGCCTCATGGGAATTGTAGTTCTGCAACAGCTAGAGGGCCACCAGTTTGAGACCCCTGTTATAGTGTCTACAAACTATGGTATGTATACTGGATTTTTTTTTTTTAATACTACTAATGGTGGTAATCAATGGGACTGCAATGTGGCGGGCAATCTTACAAATTTACCTTCACTTCCTGTCCCATAGCCAAAACAGGAAGTGAGAAGGAAATCCCTGCAAACTAAGGCAATCCCCAAATCACCAGAACTACTGTCCAGATTGGAAGATTTCCCCTCTATTACTTTTCTGGGGACAGCCCAAAATTTGGGATTTTCTTTTACTTTCACTTTCAACTAAAATGGTAAACAGGACAAAAAGAGAGGGTGAATCTTCATAACGGGGACACCGACAGCAATAAAAACTGACAGGTGGTCTAATCCCTCTCCGCTTTATCCAAAACTAAAACAAAAAATAAGTTTTTCCTTTAACTTTAAGTTATGTGCAGCATAAAAATCTTTTGAATAAAATATGTGTTTTCCCTTTTTTTTTTAAACCTTTGTTGCATCTCAATGCTAATGATCCTCTTCACCCACTTCCTGCCGACATGCACTCCAGCGATGGCTTCATGGCATTTCTCAAGTTTCCTGACAGTGACAACACAGGACAGTGTCTGCTTTTTATGTACAGAAACAGCTGCTTGTGGTCCCCATCAGAAGTCCATATGACAGAGTGACAACACAAGAGCACAATATTCCGCACTTGTTCCTGAGATATGGCTGTGGATGTCAGCGGGCGCTGCATCAACCACCGGATGGAAACCGCTGACATGCAAAGCAGAGAATATGTGACCAGCACACCGAGGAACTCCAGAATCGGTCCAAAGCTTTCTTCAGCAATCACACCATAGTTACAGAAGCAACGTTTCTGAGCCTAGCAGGGCCCCTTCATCAGAGCTGGTACAGGGGGGGGGGGGGCTGAAGGGCGAATGCCCTGGACGGTACAATTTATTAGGGGTGGGGGGGCGCAGTGAAGTGCTCCTCACCGCAGGTCTCGGAGTTGAGAAAAGACCAGCTCGCACTCACGGCTGCGAGTAGGGGCGTGACGTCATGTGCGCGCCCTGCCCCCTTGCTACTGCCAGTTCCCGGGTCCTGGCTCTCCATATCTCGCAGCTTCAGCCCCTTCGGTATTTCAGTTGTGCCCTCCTGCATTCAAGGTATGTGGGCCACATGTTAACTAGTCATCACTAATGGGCATATTTTTATTGTGCACACTGCTGGGCATATTTTGTTAAAGGTCATGCTGATGGGCACCTTTTTTTATGTTAAGGGGCACTCTGATGGACAAATTTTATGTTAAGGGGCACTCTAATGGGTAGATTTTAAATGTGCACACTGATGGGCATATTTTCTTAAGGGGCACATTTTGTTGTGCCCATCAGTGTGCCCCTTAACATAAAATGTACCCATCAGCGTGCACATTAAAAATATACCCATCAGCGTGCCCCTTAAAATAAAATGTGCCCATCAGCATGCCCCTTAAAATAAAATGTGCCCATCAGAGTGCCCCTTAACATAAAAGGTCCCCATCAGCGTGACCCTTATTTTATGTTAAGGGGCACACTGATGGGCACATTTTATGTTAAGGGGCAATCTGACAATTTGCCCATCAGAGTGTCCCTTAATATAATAATAATAAGTATATTGTTGTTTTGAAACGACATTGATTCTTTCTTAAAAACGGGGGGGGGGGGGGGACGCCAAATGGCCTTGTCCCAGCACTGCCCTTCATCATGTGCCTGATGAAGGGGTCCTGCAAGGCCCTGAAACTTGTAAGGCAGTGGTGGCTGGTGCTGTATATTTTAAGCGGAGCAGCAAATAAGACGCCCGTCGACAACCCCCCCCCCCTCCCCGCTTGGTCAGTCGGTCCACCAGCCCCGCTCTTACCCCATCTAGCAGCATCAGCTCCTTCTTGCGCCTCCTCTGCTTCTTCCTCAGCGGCTTCCCTTCGCGACCAATACGATCGCTTCTCCACGCGGCCAATCGGGTCGACCCGCTTCCTGATTGGCCGAGAGGAAAAGCAGGAAGACAATAGCGAATATTAATTTGCTCTTGTCACACAACTGGGTGGGCTCCAGTTTGTAAATGTTGAACACAGATCCTAATGGGAGTGTTGATTGCCACTTTAAGCGAAATGTAGGCTTCAGCAGGCTTTCAACAAGCTTCAAGTAGTCCTGGAGCCTGCTAGCAGCTTGTTTAAAGTGGCAATCAATGCTTCCATTAGTATCTGTGTGCAATATTTACAAACTGAATGGTACTTTAAAACCTTCAACAGAGCTTGCTGAAAGCTCTGCAAATGCTTTGTCAAAACTTGCAGTTTAAATTGTTCTTATACAAGCTGAAGCCTGTGTGAAACAGGCCTAACCAGTTGCGGCTGGTGGCATATTTTTTTTTGTGGGGGGGGGCAATCCGAGGGCAATAAACACCCCCCCCCCCCCAGGGGAGTCGGTCAGTCAGTCGGGTCTCCTGCACCCCCCCCTCAGTCGGTTGATCGGTCCCCTCCTTCCTCCTCGGCGTCCCCTCTCTCCTCCTCCTTGGCTTCCCCTGCGTCCCCTCCCTCCTCCTCAGCTTCCCCTGTGTTCCCTCCCTATTCCTCCTTGGCTTCCCCTGCATCCCTTCCCTCCTTCTCCTTGGCTTCCCCTGGGTCCTCTCCCTCCTCCTCCTCAGCTTCCCCTGCGTCTCCTCCCTCCGCCTCCTTGACTTCCCCTGCGTCTCCTCCCTCCGCCTCCTTGACTTCCCCTGCGTCCCCTCCCTCCGCCTCCTTGACTTCCCCTGCGTCCCCTCCCTCCGCCTTCTTGACTTCCCCTGCGTCCCCTCCCTCCTCCTCCTCAGCTTCCCCTGCATCCCCTCCCTCCTCCTCCTCAGTGTCCCCTCCCTCCCCCTCCTCGGCGTCCCCTCCCTCCTTCTCCTTGGCTTCCCCTGCGTCTCCTCCCTCCTCCTCCTCAGGGGCCAATAGGATCACTTTTCCTCTTGGCCAATCAGGTCTCAGTACCTTCTTCCTGGATGATTGGCAGTAAGGCAATAGCAAATGCTAATTCGCTATTGTCACACAACTGGGTGGGCACGGGGCGCAGTGCTTCTCTGGCTCTAATCATGTGCTTCTAAAAAAACAAAAACCTTTCATTGGAATATGGACAAGGGCCGCCGCTTGCACCCCCTATGGAGAGGGCCGCTGCTGGGCCTAACTATGATGTGATCGCTGAATAAAGCTTTGGACCCGTTCTGGAGATCCTTGGTGTGTGCTGGTGACATATTTTCTGTTTGAGGTGACAATACAAGAGCACAATTGGAAAACAAGGACTGAGCGTTGTCACCCTATAACAAGAAGTACCTGACAAGGACCTTGATGCCAAGTAATATTTTAAAAAAATGGGTTAAAATTTGTTTTTTAAATCATCACGATGCTAAGGCTTCTATGAGATTTTAGTGATTGGATCTACTTTAATGCCGATCTTTCCTCTTAAAAGCAAATAACTATTTTACTGTACAAAAAAATAAATAGCAAAAGCTGCAAAGAAAAACATGTAGTCTAGTAGTGGGTTTAGTTTTACGTACCCGGAAAAAAAACTCTGATCTTAGATCTATAAAGGATGGTTGTATCTGGCCTAGCATACAGCACTTTGATTATTTCATTTATTGTTACCTTTTTATGTGTGTGTTTTCTTGTAGCACGCAAATAATATCTCCCTATAAGCGCTGACAGAGCCATTGGTCCATAACAAGCCAGGCGTCAAAAAACCGTACATAGTTACCGTACAAATGAGGGTCATTAATTCCCCTTTAATGTAACGACGTGCACAAGAAAATGCAATCTGACTTTCCCATGATGTATTATGTTTTTTAAAAAAAAAAAAAAGCGAAGAGGGGCAGGTGTTGCTATGGAAACACACAAATGCAAGAAAAAAAAAAATATGATAATATTAAAATATCCGCAGTTGGAAAAGACAACATTACCAGCGCAATATTCACCTAATCTCAACACAATAAGCGAACACGAGATTAGAACCGCGGATGAAATCTTATTTTCCATCTGGCACCACGGAGTTGCCGGCATTTGCCAAGGGATTGTCAAGAGGGGATAATATATTCTAATATAACTTTATATCCTGCAGGCTCTTCGGATTGTCAGAAAAGGCGAAGATTTCCTTTTTTTTTTTTCATGCAACCCTTCCCCTCACCCAACAAACCCAAATCATCTCCTTTTGTGCCCTTTTAATTGTGTTCTACGTTTTTTTTTTTGCAGAGCTGACTCCTTGCCATAGCTTTTACTTGAGAGACAGCTGGGACGTGCAGGCCTGTGAATCAAGCACAAAGCTTATTACTGAGAGCTGTTCCCAACTTAATGAGGCTGACGTCCTGGGGAGATGGCTCCTCCTACAAGTGTGGCATGCCTTTTGTCGCTGGCCCCCCTCGTCACGGGGTAGACCCTGCGCCTTGTGACATTCGGCAGTTAGTATCAGGCATCACAAAGGCCTCGGTAAAAGAGCCCAGCACTGCCGGCGCTCGGGTTGTCTTATTGTTGGGGCATTAAAGAGCTCAAACTTTTTCAAATAGCCATGCATGAAGAAAAGGAGGGACGTTTTATCAAAGCGGGAAGCAGCAAGTATGGCTGCATTGTGCATTTTTAAGGGTTTTTTTTTCCATCAGAATTTGTTGAGCCAATCATTTGAAATTGAAGTAAATATCAACCCAATCACTAAAGCCTCATAGTTTTCAAAAGACAAAAACCTTTGGATGAGAAGGTTTGGCTCGCAGTCTGCGCTCTAATTCATCCCAAAGGTGTTCTATCGGGTTGAGGTCATGACATATGTAGGACTTAAGCCCAGATACCGGTAGACATGGGAGCCGTCAAAAAATTTGTTTTGTTTCGTTCCGTTCCGTTTCATATTAAAAAAAAAAAATAATGTAATTCGTAATTCGTGTACGAAATTTAATTTGGATTCGTACGAAATAGAAATTCGTAGGAAACGTTACGAATCGTTAATAGCGTTACGAATCGTTACGAATCGTTACGAATATCAACACTCTACGAATAATAACGAATTATCCGAAAACGTATTAACGTTACATAACACAAGACTATTGTCTATTGTTCACCAATCACTCAGAGGAAGTACGAAATACGAAATTTCATTTACGAATACGAAATTTCGTATTTCGTACTTCCTCTGAGTGATTGGTGAACAATAGACTTGTGTGTTATGTAACGTTAATACGTTTTTGGATGATTCGTTATTATTCGTAGTGTCGATATTCGTTATACTGAATCTCGAATTCATTCGAATCATTTGTTATATCCGCTATAATTTCTTTCATATTAGTTGAAATTCATCATTTGGTAGTTTGGATTCGGATAATTTGGATCCGAAATTCGTAAACGAAATTGTACAGAATTCGTATTCGTAAAAATTCGGATTCGTACAAATTTCGAAAAATTCGTATGACTTTCCGATTCGTATGAAACTAATCGCACATGTCTAGATACCGGATAACCTTATCTTACTACCCGGGCACTGCCCCTGTTAACAAAAGACTCAACAAGGTGTGGAGTAAATGGCCAGCCGGCCTTTTATTAATAAAATATAAAAGTTTAATGTAATAACCTCTTTTAACTTTTTAACCGTTACTTCAACTCCATTAAATGGGTCATTAGTAGGAGTAAACCACAAACCACAAACCACTGGTTACTGTGAACAACTAAACTTGACCTTTGAACTCTTGCCTCCAGTCGGAAACCCCAGACTCAGATGCTGTACCCAACCTATCAACAGTGACCTACCCTTTTACCCTTCCGGGTTAAACCCTTCTTAACCCGGAAGTACAATAACCACTCCCATCTCATGGATGGGTACAACATGTTCCATACATCTACCTCTCCTTCTCCTCTTCCAGCGACCCAAAGACTGCCTCGTCCTGGGAACCTACTGAAAAACCCAACCTCATTAAAACAGGGTGGGTGGGTGGGAATCAATTCCTCTACCGCTCAGGACTGACGTCACTTCCCCTTCCTTCCCTGAGTTCTTTTTTGCCTGAGCGCCGCCCAGCCCCTGTAACCACTCCCCCACTCTTAAAGCTCCAACCTGATTAACTTTTAAAGCGGCAACTGTGCAGTCCATCACTGTCATGCCGTCCCTGCGCTGATGTCATTCTGTCTGTTGCTCCGGGACTCTCTGGACTCTGTGAAGGCCAGTCAAGTTCTTCCACCCCAAACTCACTCATCCATGTCTTTATGTACCTTGCTTCGTGCTCTGGTCAGAATCATTTGGTGGAGGGGGGATTATGGTATTGAGTTGTTTTTCAGGGGTTGGGCTTGGCCCCTTAGTTCCAGTGAAGGGAACATCTAAGCCAGTGATGGCGAACCTTGGCCCCCCCAGATGTTTTGAAACTACATTTCCCATGATGCTCCACTACACTGCTGAGTGCATGAGCATCATGGAAAATGGAGTTCCATAACATCTGGGGTGCCAAGGTTGGCCATCACTGATCTAAGGTGTCAGCATACCAAGACATTTTGGACAATTTCATGCTCCCAACTTTGTGGGAACAGTTTGGGGACGGCCCCTTCCTGTTCCAACATGACTGTACACCAGTGCACAAAGCAAGGTCCATAAAGACATGAATGAGCGAGTTTGGGGTGGAAGAACTTGACTGGCCTGCACAGAGTCCTGTCCTGACCTCAACCCCATAGAACACCTTTGGGTTGAATTAGAGTGGAGACTGCGAGCCAGGCCTTCTGCCAGTTCCTGACCTCAAAAATGTTCTTCTGGAAGAATGGTCAGACATTCCCATAGACACACTCCTAAACCTTGTGGACAGCCTTTCCAGAAGAGTTGAAGCTGTTATAGCTGCAAAGGGTGGGCCAACTCAATATTGAACACTATGGACTAAGACTGGGATGCCATTAAAGTTCATGTGAGTGTAAAGGCAAGTGTCACGATACTTTGGACAATATAGTGTATTTATCACATGGAAGACTTAACCAGCTCTCTCCAAGGGACGTCCACTACATTCAATAAAACATGGTTCCATTGGTTGGACTTCTTCTATTCAAAGGAATATAAAAGAATATCGGCTGACCCTGCCTTTAATGGGTTGGACAGCCTGCAGTGATCTTCCCCAATCAACACCGCCTTGCACTTCTTCAGTCAATACCCCGGGGTATAAGGGTCCTCCGATCACCTTCTACTAGGTGCCTCTCTCGCCCGACACAGTTTCCCATTCCCTATTTCCCCCCTTCTTCTTTTCCATCATCGTGCTTTTTCTCTGCTCTTGTCACATGTTCAAATGTTAATCATAGACTATGGTACGTTCAGGTTTTTTAGGGCTCGTTCACACCATACGTGCATGGAAACTGATGGGAAAACAGCGCTGATTTCACTTTTTTCCGTTTTCATGCATGTTTCAGTGAGTTTTTATGCACATTGACATCAGTTTCCATGCACTTCAGTTATGTGCCCTGTTCAGACCAATATTGAGGTCATGTAATTTTTTTTCTGTGCAGAAAACTGCATACACGTTGCAGATTCCTGCACAGAATAAATCAGCATGTGATCAGTGGCAGCCCCATAATGCAGGGCGCAGGGGCGCCGCCCCCCTATCTGTGCGTCCGGACCCCTAATCTACATGCGGACGCATGGATTCCAATGTTTTTTTTTTTTTTTTTTTTGAAGCGCGTGATTAGAGCCAGAGGCTCAAATAGGTTTAAAAAAAAGGCTGGGCAGAGAACTCTTCCCCAAGCCCAGACAGTTGTCTAACAATAGTGAATGAAAATTCGCTATTGTCACACTGATTCTCCTCCCGGCCAATCAGGAAGCTGGTCCTGAGACCCATTTCCCAATTGGCCGAAAGGAGAAGCGATCCTATTGACCTAGGAGAAAAAGGGTGGGGACGCATGGCCTCCGTGATGCCGAGGAGGAGACGCAGGGGAAGCCAGTCACAGATTGGTAACCGACCAAACGGGGATGGTGCCTTGTTTGCCGCCCCCCTCCCCAAAAAAATGTACCACCAGCCGCCACTGCATGTGATACCAGTGTTGTGGTGTGTGAACAGGGCACATAGAGACATTTTTTTGTTCCCTTGCAAAGCACATGCAGAAAAACTGATGTCTCTGCACCATGGTGTGAACGAGGCCTAATGCCACGTACATACAATCGGACTTTCCAGCACACTTAGTCCGGCGGACCGGAATCCGTCAGACAATTCGATCGTGTGTGGGCTCCAGCAGAATTTTTTTCCCCAAAAGTCAGACGGACCTAGAAGTAAAACATGTTTCAAATCTTTCCGACGGACTCGAGTCCGGTCTAAAAATCCGGTCGTCTGTGTGGTTAGTCCAACGGACGAAAACCGATGCTAGGGCAGCTATTGGCTACATGAACTTCCTTATTCTAGTCCGGTGGTACGTCATCACGTTCTAATCTGTCAGACTTTTGGAGTGATCGTGTGTGGGCAAGTCCATTCGTTTGAAAGTCCGGCGGACCTCCGCTGCAAAGTCTGTCGGAAAGACTGTCGGACCTAGTCCGTCGAAAAGTCAGATGGTGCGTATGCGCCATTAGTCTTCAGCATTGCCCATTTGGCTTGGCCCAAGGAGCCTCACCTATGTGGCCTTCTTTCCTTTTTTCCCTTTCCTTCTTTGTCATACCTATTTTATATATAATTGTGCCTGTGGCTAGCACACATATCAGCCTGGCAACTACTCCTAAAAGTTCACCATGGGGGGGGGGGGGGGGGGGGGGGGGGGGGGGGGGGGGGGGGGGGGGGCATTGGATGGTGCCATCCCTGCCTTAAGCCACCTTTATTCACAGATCACAGGGCTGTTTTATGTAACTATTTCAATGAGTTGTTAGAGAATGCTTGACAGCATTGGGAGAGATTTACTAAGACCAGAGCACTCAGAATCTGGTGCATAGTAGCCAATCAGCTTCTAAGTTCAGGTTGTTCAAATAAGTTTTGACAATAAATCCTGGAAGCTGGTTGGTTTTTATGCAGAGCTTCACCAGATTTTGCAAGCTCCAGTTTTAGTAAATCTCCCCCATTGTTTTTTTTTTTTTTGTCTGCTTTATTGAACTCTTTTGAAATCCATTTCTAAATGAAGAATGCATTACAAAAAGAAAAAAATCTGCAACTTAAATTAAAATATTATTTGTTGATCCTGCCTTGAAGATCATCGTTAAAGGAACTTCATGTCCAATAAATTGGACAACGAAGACTTTGAATTCCCCAATGATTTTTCATCTGGCACTCTGTTTGACCTACTACACTTGGATACCTCAACTCACGTGAGCATCCTCTTCCCTGTCTCTATGGTGAGCTGCAAAACACCGGCCAATTGGGCTCAAGTGATGACTTTATCCACATTTTGATAAGCTGTAAAAATCTGTGTCCAACACCCCTTTACCCTTATCTAACCCTTGGCAGACGTAGGGACAGTTAAGCTGGCCATACACCAGGAGAATATTGTTTGAGTATTCAGACGGAAATTCTGAAAAAACTTTTATTAGAGCTTTCGCTCTTGTCAACAAATGTCACTAAAGGCAAAACTTTTTTAGTTTTATTTTGGATACAATGGAGGAATTAAACTGTCATGTGTCTGTGCCCCTATTAGGAAGGATTCACCCTATTTGTCCAGTTTACTGTTATCACTGATAGTGAAAGGAAATCCCAAATTTTGGATTGTCCCCAATAGGGACACTAGCTCTGGTCACTTTGGAGGGATTTCCCCTCACTTCCTGTTTTGGCTATGGGACAGGAAATAAAGGAAAATCTCCGCAATGGGGTACAGATGGCAAAAAAACCGACAAGGGTTATAACCCTCCTTTATCTAAAATGAGAAGAAAATAAAACATTTTTCCTTTCTACTTTCAAGTTTTGTCCAGACTTACTATATGAATGGGATACCAAACCTAGGTATTTTGTGTAGGAAAATTCTGAGTTAGAATTTTGTTAGTTCACCAGTAATTTTCAATCCTGATCCATCGAACGTTATCAGTAGTACAGTCAAAAACGAATGCCGACACTTATGTCCCGTACACATGATCGGACTTTCCGACAACAAAACCATGGGATTTTGTTCGAAGGTTGTTGGCTCCAATTTGTCTTGGATACACACGGTCACACAAATGTTGGCCAACAATTATGACCGTAGTGACGTACAAGACGTACGCAGAGCCGATAAAAAGGAAGTTCAATAGTCATGTGATATCTCCATTACGAACGCTAGTTTTACAAGACCGTGTGCTTCCGGCTCGTCCTTGATTCCTAGCATGCGTGTTTGTAAGCTATGAGTAAGCACTTTATTTATTGTGAAACGCATCAGATTTTTTACCCCCCCCCCCCCTTTTTCATTTTGCTGTGGACCATTAGATGTGATGTGATTCTTATTTTTTAATAAATTACACAGGATTTTATTTTTTTTCCGGTGTGCGGCTGTCCAGAGTTCTTCTACTGCTTCCTGCATGCATGTTTGTACTTGTGAACACACGATCGGAAAGTCTGACAACACACATTTGTTGGCGGAAAATTTGAGCGCATGCTAGCCAACATTTGTTGGCGGAAAGTCCGATAACAAATGTCACATGGAGCATACACACGGTCGGACTTTCCGCCAACAAGCTCACATCCAACATTTCCCGTCGGAAAATCCGATCGTGTGTACGTGGCATAACCATTACAAAAATCCAACGTCCAAAATTTATATAAAATATATATTTTTTGAATGAAATTCTACTGGTGTAAGCTTAAGTATGACCCTATCTTTACACAGGTATGGCTAAACATGATCATTTAGAACTCCAGAAAACGTTTGGATCACGTGACCACCCAATAGATCCACAATGACACCATAAAATATTTGGTTCTCTTTTTATTTCCACTAAGAGGACTTTTCTTAAAGCAATAGATGTGGTGCTCTTCGATACCAACAGTCCATAGAGGAGTTCTTTATTCCATGAGCATTAGACTATTTTTCCTTGCCTTGAATGAAAAGTTTGTGTAAACTTTGTTCCTCTGTAGAAGACCTCGTGATCTTGTTGTGTCTGGGAACAAACAAGCTCTTTCTATCTCTGGCTCTTTTGTGTGGGATCTCTTTAGTCCCGGGACTCTGCGTATGATCTCCTGTAACTGCCGGCATCTGTGAGGGACCAGCACCTGCCTTAGCACCAGGCTCAATTTAAGGGGAATTAGAATATAGAACTTCATACATAGACGTTAGAGGAAAAGTCAGAAGTCTTCATTAGGAATCCCCCCCCTCCTTTACCCAGCAGATGTGTGGAAGGACAAATCCACTTTTGTTTAGGGAGAATCCCGGAAGATACTTAATAAGTTAGAAGTACACAAACTTCTCTTTTCTTTTCTAAAAGACCACAGATGTCCTTCCGTTAACTTTCGGCACCTACAAGCCATCCTTCTGTAGATACAATGAGCATTCAGGGTTTCAAATTCTCCTCTTTTTTTAAAAAAACATAAATTGCTAGAAAAAAGATCAAGAACCTTTTTTATGAACTAAAGGTGCCTACAGACCTCAGATAGTAGAATTTGCCCACCCAAAAAATATTTTTTGATAAATGGGTGATTATATCAGGCAAAAGTCCCTTATTTTAAAGCGGAGCTCCATCCTGGGAAATTTTTTTTTTTTTTAAAAGTCAGCAGCTACAAATATTGCAGCTGCTGACTTTTAAAAATCGGACACTTACCTGTCCCGGGGTCCAGCGATGCGGGGGAACGAGGACCCCCCCTCGTTCCCCGAGCCGCTCACGGCGCCGACATTCCTAATGTGGGAACCCGGCTGTGGCTTCACAGCCGGGCACCCACTGCGCATGCGTGAGCGGCGCCGTGCGCCGTGATTTGACGCTCTGGCATCTGGGACACGTGACAGGTCCCAGATGACTGTGCGGCGCCGAGGGGGAAGTGACGTTTTGCCCGGGCAATGAAGGTGGCAGACTTCGAGGGACCCCCTAGCAACAGGCATTTAGAGGTGAGTAAAACATTTTTTTTTTCCAATTATTTTTTTACATTTTTTTTATGATTTTTAAGCCCCTTTTGTTTTTTTGACCGCAACCCCACTTTAATCAGGGGAAATCCTTCCTAGCCAATCATTCATCACCTCAGAATCAGGGTTGCCAACTATCAGTAAATTTGCAAACAGTTTGTAAAATCCATAATATTTGCATGTCCCTAACAGACATTCATGGACGCATGCAAAAATTACAGTTTAAAAACGTTTTTTAAATTTACTGACAGTTGGGAACCCTCCCCAGAATGCATGAGGGATGTCTACTGGAGTTGAGGAGGGTCTACAGAAATAAGTCTAATGTAGGCTGTGTCTCCTTGCACTACAGTGGGATGAGAAGATGGACAAGCTATAGATTCAAAAGTATGTACAGGGGATATACAAAGTTTACATACCCCTGTTAATATGTTAGGTTTTCTGTGATGTAAAAAAGGGAGACAAAGATAAATAATTTCAGAACTTTTTCCACCTTTAATGTGACCTATAAACTATACAACTCAGTTGAAAAACAAACTGATATCTTTTAGGGTGGGCAGGGGAGTAAAAAAATAAAAATGTGGTTGCATAAGTGTGTTACACCCTCTTATAACTGGGGATGTAGCTGTGTCCAGAATTAAGCAATCACATTCAAACTCGTGCTAAATAGGAGTCAGTACACACCGGCCATCATTTAACCCTAAATAAAGTTCAGCTGTTCTAGTAGGTCTTTCCTGACATTTTCTTAGTCGTATCCTACAGCAAAAGCCATGGTCCACAGAGAACTTCCAAAGCATCAGAGGGATCTCATTGGTAAAAGGTATCAGTTAGGAGAAGGGTACAAAAGAATTTCCAAGGCATTAGATATACCATGGAACACAGTGAAGACGTCATCATCAAGTGGAGACAATATGGCACAACAGTGACATCACCAAGAACTGGACATCCCTTCAAAACTGATGAGAAGAAAACTGGTCAAGGAGGCTGCCAAGAGGCCTACAGCAACATTAAAGGAGCTGCAGTAATACCTGGCAAGTACTGGCTGTGTGGTACATGTGACAACAAACTCCCGGATTCTTCATATGTCTGGGCTGTGAGGTAGAGGGCAAAAAAAAGACAGAAGAATTTTCTTAAGAAGAAAAACATCCAAGCCCGGCTAGATTTTGCAAAAACACATCTGAAGTCTCCCAAAAGCATGTGGGAAAATGTGCTATGGTCTGATGAAACAAAGGGTGAACTTTTTGGCCATAAATCAAAAATATATGTTTGATGCAAAAACAAAACACTGCACATCACCAAAAGAACACCATACCCACCGTGAAGCATGGTGGTGGCAGCATCCTGCTTTGGGGATGTTTTTCTTCGGCTGGAACAGGGGCCTTAGTCAAGATAGAGGGAATTATGAAGAGTTCCAAAAAAGTCAATATTGGCACAACATTTTCTGGGTTCGGCTATAAAGCTGAACATGAAGAGGAACTTCATCTTTCAGCATGACAACCACTCAAAGTATACATCCAAATCAACAAAGGAATGGCTTCACCAGAAGAAGATTAAAGTTTTGGAATGGCCGAGCATCTGTGGGGTGTGCTGGAAAAACAAGTCCGATCCATGGAGGCCCCACCTCACAACTTACAGGGACTGCTACTGACGGCTGGGTGCCAGATACCACAGCATACCTTCAGAGGTCTAGTGGAGTCCATGCCTCGACGGGTCGTCTTATTGTTATGGCTGATTATGTATATCTGATAGAAGGTCTACTTTAAAACCTTTGTATACAGTAACATGTCCTAAATTCTTTTTATACAAAGTTCCAAAGGCTATAAAATCTGTGGCAATCAGCCAGATCCTTTCTTAGATTTCCCAACATGCCATCTTGACTCTGGTTGCTATGTGCAAGGCAGAAAACATTTTCATTTCAGATGCTTCTAAGGAATATCTACAAAACTTTTACAGATAATGGATTGCCCTATCCTTCCATTGCTCCATACTAGACTCAAAACAGGAACAAGGGAATCTGGTTGGCTGCCTCTTCTGGGCACTTTTGGTCTGAGGCCCAGCGCTTGACCCAAACAAAGCTTTGCAGATGGTGATAAGGCCACCTGACATACGGCCAGAATACCTGTGTAGCACAGATAACACTATCTGTAAGGCAGAGAGGGCCTGTTTACTGTCTTCCCTTGTATTTAGATTTTTTTTTTGTTAACAGAATTCATTCTCAAAGCGCAGAAGAGTCAACAAATTTAATAAGCAGAATCCATTTCAGCCCTGCGGCCCTCCATGGCAACAGGACACGATGAGTGAAAGGGGGAGGGAGGGACTCCAATGTACAGCCATCATTATCTACACAGCCATCTGCTGAGGGAGAAGGACTGTGTTCATTTGAATGAAGGCAGGTCTGCAAATGGGTTTTAGCCTCCTCCCTGTTGGCTGCTCAGGACTTGGAGTTACATAGAAGTTGATTTTTGTCAAGTGGTGTTACTACAACTCATGGGACCCCATAGCTATATTTTGGCACCCCTGGCAACCTCCGTACTGTTAATCTTCTCATAAAGTATGTCTAAGCCCCCGTACACACGGTCGGACATTCCGACCACAAAATCCGTCAGATTTTTTCCGACGGATTTTGGCTGAAACTTGTCTTGCATACACACGGTCGCAACAAATTTGTCGGAAAATCCGATCCTTCGGAACGAGGTGACGTCGAACGCGTACGACGGGACTACGTAGAGGCCAGCAGCCAATATAGCTTTCATCTCCAATTTTTTTCTAAGCATGCGTGGCACTTGGTGCGTTGGAATTCTCGACACACGATCGGAAAAAGTCTGATCGGATTTTGTTGTCGGAAAATTTGAGATCCAGCTCTCAAACTTTTTCCGACGGAAAAAGTCCGATGGAGCCCACACACGGGCGGATTTTCCGACAACATGGTCCGATCGGACATTTGCAGTCGGAATTTCCGACCGGGTGTATGGGGCATAACAGGTAGTAGGAGAGCTGTCAGCATAGTCAATATATTACCAGGGACCAGAGCTGTGGATAGAAGTTGTCAGGGAAGAGAGGGGGGGGCAAGAGTGCAGAGAATTAAATTTAATATTACTCTTCCAGATAACCAGATCTGTGGATAGAAGTTGTAGGGGGATAGGTGAGTCAACAGTGCAGCGAATATACTTTAATGCCGCGTACACACGATCGGAAATCCCGCCAGCAAAAGTCGGATGAGAGCTTTTGGTCGGAAAATGCGACCGTGTGTAGGCTCCATGGAACTTTTGCTGGCGGAATTCCCGCCAGCAAAAGATTGAGAGCAGGTTCTCTATTTTTGGGTCGGAAAAAGTCCCTATGCGAAAATGTGTTCGTCTGTAGCAATTCCGACACGCAAAATTCCTACGCATGCTCGGAAACAATTTGACGCATGCTCAGGAAGCATTGAACTTAATTTTCTCGGCTCGTCGTAGTGTTGTACGTCACCGCGTTCTTGGCGGTCGAAAGTTCAGAGAATTTATTCCGCTCAAGCCAAGCTTGAGCGGAATTCCATCGGCAAAACCATCCAAGATTTTTCCGAAGGAAATTCCGCTCGTGTGTACGCGGCATAATAGCACTTTTCCAGAAGACCATGGACATGGTCAGCTAGTAGGAGAGCTGTCAGCATAGTCAATACATTACTAGGGACCAGAGCTGTGGATAGAAGTTGTCAGGGAAGAGGGGGGGGGGGACAAGAGTGCAGAGAAATTAATTTAATATTACTTTTCCAGATAACCAGATCTGTGAATAGAAGTTGTAGGGGAACTCTGCGGATTCAGATGTAAAGGGGAACTCTGTGGATTCAGATGTAAAGGGGAACTCTGTGGATTCAGATGTAAAGGGGAACTCTTGTGATTAACTTTATATGATTATAAATGTTATTTAATTGCAAAATATATGTATAGTTTATACTATAAAAAAGAGTTGCTGTGCACCCCTAAAGTGTTTGGGTTTGACTTGAAGAAAAGGTGGCAACCCTACTTGTGGGTTTAGTATCACTTTAAAGTATAACTAACAGAAAACCTTTTTTTTTTTTTTTAGTTTTGAATGGAGTGGAGAGGGATTAGAACTCCTGTCACTTTTTATTGCTGTCTGATCCCTCATTAGGAAGATTCATCCTCTCTATTTGTTCTGTTTACCTTTATCATTGAAAAGTGAAAGTAAAAAAAAAGTGGGATACAGATCGCGAAAAAAAACCTGACCTCCCTTAAGCCCCATACACACGGTCGGACTTTTTCATGGATTCTGTCCGATCGGACAATGTTGTTGAAAAATCAGACCGTGTGTATGCACCATCGGACAGTGTACGTCGGATTGTCCGACGGACAAAGTCTTATCTCCTGCTGGATAGATTTGCCGACAACCCGGTCCGATCACACCAAATCCGAACGTGTGTACGGTTGTCCGACCGGACAAAGTGCTACGCATGCTCAGATCACATTACAAGACCAAAGCTATTGGCTACTAGCCTCTACGTAGTCCCGTCGTAGGCAACAAACGTCACCACGTTCAGAATGATCGGATTTTCCGACAACTTTGTCCGACCGTGTGTATGCAACACCAACATCAGACAAAGTATGACGGACAGGATCCGACCGACCTGGTCCGCGGATTGTCCGACCGTGTGTATGGGGCTTTACTCTATCCTAAATGAAAAAAAAAAAAAAAGTTTTTCCTATAGTTCTACTTTAAGTCATTTTTAATAATACTGTGACTTTTGTTTTAAAATTATTTTTATTCAGTTTAGGTAAACAACTATTACAAAACATAAAACATTACTTTGAAAAAAGGCTATAAAGTATTCTTCCAATGGACTAAGAAAACATGAGACAGCATAAACACACAAACAAATATTTATAAAAGGTGTATCTCTTTTTTACATGCTTGCTGCACCATATTTCAACCAGTGTATTACATAGATTTGTAGATTCTTTTTCTAGCTGCTCTCTGTACTTAACTGCAATCGTTGCATTGACTGGTGGAAAGGAACAGTAAAGCGCAATCACTGCACAGCAGTAACATGCAGGAAAAGACTCATCTTTTGGTCATATGACCAGAACTGGAAGGAATCTGAAACAGCATTTTCTCCAGGAAAAGTAGGCATTTCCATCCTTCTATTACACTAAATACAGACATATTAGAAGAGGAACGTTTAGAGCAGGGGTCTCCAAACTTTTTAAACAAGGGGCCAGGTTACTGTCCTTCAGGGACTGTAAGGGGCTGGACTGTGGCCATTGGGAGTAGAAAAGGTCCCAACGTCAGCAGGAAAAATAAATGCTCCATCTTTGGTGTCATTGGAAGGATTCTTGCCCCATCTTTGGTGTCATTGGGAGGATTCTTGCCCCATCTTTGGTGTCATTGGAAGGATTCTTGCCCCATCTTTGGTGTCATTGGGAGGATTCTTGCCCCATCTTTGGTGTCATTGGGAGGATTCTTGCCCCATCTTTGGTGTCATTGGGAGGATTCTTGCCCCATCTTTGGTGTCATTGGGAGGATTCTTGCCCCATCTTTGGTGTCATTGGGAGGATTCTTGCCCCATCTTTGGTGTCATTGGGAGGATTCTTGCCCCATCTTTGGTGTCATTGGAAGGATTCTTGCCCCATCTTTGGTGTCATTGTGAGGATTCTTGCCCCATCTTTAGTGTCATTGGGAGGATTCTTGCCCCATCTTTAGTGTCATTGGGAGGATTCTTGCCCCATTGTTGGTGTCATTGGGGGGATTCTTACCCCATCATTGTTGTAATTGGAATGATTTTTGCCCCATCTTTGGTGTCATTGGGAGGATTCTTCCCCCATCTTTGGTGTCATTGGAAGGATTTTTGCCCCATCTTTGGTGTCATTGGAAGGATTCTTGCTCCATCATTGGTGTCATTGAGAGTATTCTTGCCCCATCTTTGGTGTGTTTGGGAGGATTCTTGCCCCATCTTTAGTGTCATTGGGGGGATTCTTGCCCCATCTTTGGTGTGATTGGGGGGATTATTGCCCCATCTTTGGTGTCATTGGAAGGATTCTTCCCCCATCTTTGGTGTCATTGGAAGGATTCTTGCCCCAGCTTTGGTGTCATTGGAAGGATTCTTGCCCCATCTTTGGTGTCATTGGAAGGATTCTTGCCCCAGCTTTGGTGTCATTGGAAGGATTCTTGCCCCATTTTTGGTGTCATTGAGAGGATTCTTGCCCCATCTTTGGTGTCATTGAGAGGATTCTTGCCCCATCTTTGGTGTCATTGAGAGGATTCTTGCCCCATCTTTGGTGTGATTGGGAGGATTATTGCCCCATCTTTAGTGTCATTGGAAGGATTCTTGCCCCATCTTTGGTGTCATTAGGAGGATTCTTGCCCCAGCTTTGGTGTCATTGGAAGGATGACATTTGTCCCGGCACTGGGCCCAGGTATGGCACATACAAGCCGGCATTGGTCTAATCCAGATGCATTCCTGGAATCCAAGTAGCAGTGACATCATCACTGGGCTGTACATAGCCTGTGCAGAGGGCAGAGCCGTGGGAGGGGCCCAGCAGCTCCACCCACTAGAGGCTGCCTGTAGAAGACTACAGGAGGGGGCGGGGACAAGACCAGTCACCCGGCACAAGGAGAGAGGGAAGCAGTGAGTGGTCTTTATTACAGGAAGCCTCACATTGGATTACTGCACAGATCTGAAAGAAATACGCAAAGCATACTGAGATTCAAGGAAGAATACACGTGACGAATGTATGTAGACAATATTTGTTAATCCTGGAGTTCAGCTTTAAAGGGTTAACAGAGCAGGGTGACTCACAAGAGCTGGCAGTGGTATATCCGTTATTTGCATGGTGATCTCCCACCTTTGTGTTCAGGAGCCTCCATGGAAGAGGAACAGGTGCTGAGCTGGTAAGGCAGAGGCCTCATTTCCATGCCGCTTTGCATGGTGTGTGAGCACCGAGCCATTCCCATACCAAGCCGGCAGATCCCAGAGTCAGTATTCTCACACTGGCCGATATGAAAGGGATAGGCTCAAGATGGCGGGACGGGACAGCACAGCAGGTAAGGCTCTGAGCTCACTTGGGTTCACATAGCTGCAGTTGACTTCTGACCTTTGCAATTGAAGACTCCAATCAAACCTTCCTTTCCTCCATGTCTGCTCTATACAAAGGTCCCTTCAGAAGACCCAATGCTTTATGGCTGGGGAAACTTCCAATATGGGAAACGTCCCCCCAATACCATTCACAGATATGTGACCTCCCCCAATTACTGCACAGGAGAAGGCACAGTCCACGTTTATATAAAGTGATGGCATTGTGGGGGCTTAGACCCAAATTACATTGAAAAGGGGATACAAAAATGTGGGGCTTTTGCTGTCTATATATCCCATTTATTGAGATGTCCCCTCATGTCTTGTCGCATCCTGAATCTCACGGTGTCACCAGGACAGGAAATGAGGTGCTGCTAGGAAGGACCGAGACAGCAAACAAAAAGCTGACAAAGGCTGGAACCCTCCCTGCTCTTTTCACATCAAAAAAACTAAATCTTTTTCCTCGATTTGGACTTTAAGAAGGACTTCAACTTTATGAAGACACCTCTAAACTCCACTATGTACTCAATAATATGTTATATGATATCATTTTCAGTTTACCTAATGACAATATCTGAAATGTGTCTTCAGTCCGTCACACGCCTGCAGAAAGTTGAAATCAGACTTGCGGTACGAGAGAGATGGGTGAAAAGGGGATGCCCTAAGCCAAGTTTGTAGGGGTCTTCATAGGCAGTCCAAAGAGCAGCTGGGCGGCAGGCTCAGTTCCACATTCTATATGTGGGATTGGAATAATAACTCACTGTTTGCCCTTCACACGTGGCACATGTTCAGTTTGTTGGGTGTGATCATCAGTAAGTGTTCTTGTTAGTTACTACTTCCCATGTGTGGTATGATGGGTGTAGTTATTTGTCTCAGATATAATTATATATATTTGTAGACCTGTACAACCTCTACTGCATATTTGGGGGGGGGGGGGGGGGGTTATCGGTCTACTCTCATCATGCTTATCTGAACAATGGACGAGTATCACCTCCCATGTGCTGTATATTGTGTGTGACATCTACTCCATAAGCTATGCTTATAAAGACATCTACTCCATAGGCTATACTTATAAAGTCATCTACTCCATAGGCTATGCTTATAAAGACATCTACTCTATAGGCTATGCTTATAAAGACATCTACTCCATAGGCTACGCTTATAAAGACATCTACTCCATAAGCTATGCTTATAAAGACATCTACTCCATAGGCTATGCTTATAAAGACATCTACTCTATAGGCTATGCTTATAAAGACATCTACTCTATAGGCTATGCTTATAAAGACATCTACTCCATAGGCTATGCTTATAAAGTCATCTACTCCATAGGCTATGCTTATAAAGACATCTACTCCATAGGCTATGCTTATAAAGTCATCTACTCCATAGGCTATGCTTATAAAGACATCTACTCTATAGGCTGTGCTTATAAAGACATCTACTCCATAGGCTATGCATATAAAGACATCTACTCCATAGGCTATGCTTATAAAGACATCTACCCCATAGGCTATGCTTATAAAGTCATCTACTCCATAGGCTATGCATATAAAGACATTTACTCCATAGGCTATGCTTATAAAGTCATCTACTCCATAGGCTATGCTTATAAAGACATCTACTCTATAGGCTATGCTTATAAAGACATCTACTCCATAGGCTATGCTTATAAAGTCATATACTCCATAGGCTATGCTTATAAAGACATCTACTCCATAGGCTATGCTTATAAAGACATCTACTCCATAGGCTATGCTTATAAAGACATCTACTCCATAGGCTATGCTTATAAAGACATCTACTCCATAGGCTATGCTTATAAAGACATCTGCAGTGCACCATGGGTTATGCTTGGAAAGACACCTTGCACCATAGGTTATGATCAGGGCTTTTTTTCTCAGAGAATAGGTGCAGGAACTCCCCCTTTCTGAGTCACCCCATTTTCCCCGCCCCCTACCAACCTCCGAGCACCGTTTCCATGGTTCCACCCTCTACCCACCTCCCAATAACAATAGACCTCATGCAGCAACAACAGATCTCCCAGCAGCCAGCATCAATAGACCCCTCCCTCAACAATAGACCCCTCCCAGCAACAACTGACCACCCAGAAACATAAGAGCCCCCCCTCCCCAGCAACAACAGACCCTCCAGCAGACCCCAGCACCCCTTGCCATTACATACATTCAGTGCTGGAGGTGCCAGAACTGTGTTCCCCCACGTTCCTGCTGAAAAAAAGCCCTGATTATGCTTATAAAGACACCTTGCCCCATATGTTATGACTATAAAGACACCTTTCCCCATAGGTTATGATTATAAAGACACCTTGCCCCATAGGTTATGATTATAAAGACACCTTGCCTCATAGATTATGATTATAAAGACACCTTGCCCCATAGGTTATGATTATAAAGACACCTTGCCCCATAGGTTATGATTATAAAGACACCTTGCCTCATAGATTATGATTATAAAGACACCTTGCACCATAGGTTATGATTATAAAGACACCTTGCCTCATAGGTTATGATTATAAAGACACCTTGCCTCATAGATTATGATTATAAAGACACCTTGCCCCATAGGTTATGATTATAAAGACACCTTGCCCCATAGGTTATGATTATAAAGACACCTTGCCCCATAGGTTATGATTATAAAGACACCGTGCCCCATAGGTTATGACTATAAAGACACCTTGCCCCATAGGTTATGATTATAAAGACACCCTGCACCATAGGTTATGATTATAAAGACACCCTGCACCATAGGTTATGACTATAAAGACACTTTGCCCCATAGGTTATGATTATAAAGACACCTTGCCTCATAGGTTATGATTATAAAGACACCTTGCCCCATAGGTTATGACTATAAAGACACGTTGCCCCATAGGTTATGATTATAAAGACACCTTGCCCCATAGGTTATGATTATAAAGACACCTTGCCCCATAGGTTATTACTATAAAGACACTTTGCCCCATAGGTTATGATTATAAAGACACCTTGCACCATAGGTTATGATTATAAAGACACCTTGCCCCATAGGTTATGATTATAAAGACACCTTGCCCCATAGGTTATGACTATAAAGACACCTTGCCCCATAGGTTATGCTTATAAAGACACTGTGCCCCATAGGTTATGATTATAAAGACACCTTGCCCCATAGGTTATGATTATAAAGACACCTTGCCCCATAGGTTATGATTATAAAGACACCGTGCACCATAGGTTATGCTTAGTGTTCTGTTCTCTCTTCCTTTGTGTGAAATCCCTGGTGATCT
This sequence comes from Lithobates sylvaticus, assembly GCA_028564925.1. Taxonomy (NCBI): domain Eukaryota; kingdom Metazoa; phylum Chordata; class Amphibia; order Anura; family Ranidae; genus Lithobates; species Lithobates sylvaticus. The sequence goes on from CM053037.1 coordinate 20,532,234, forward strand.
TATCAGTCCCTCTGCTTTAATATTTTAAACTGACCACATTAGGCATGAGAGCTCATCCATTCCAGGGTGGTCAGTTTTCTTCTTTACATTCTTCTTGGAAGCACAGCCTGCTTGTCCTCCAACGGCTAAGACTTGTGCTGACCCCGCCCCCCATGCACCGATCTTCACATGGGAAGATCAGTGTGCTGCTGTTTCTCTGCCTCCTTCTGACACCCCCCCCCATGCAGTCTCCACCCCCAGCTCATGTGATCAGAAAAAAGGTATTAATCATGTTTTTCGTATTTGTACACATACGTTTTACCTTTCATTTCTGTATTAACCCCTTGCTGACCGCCCTACAGCAGTTTTACTGCTACAGGGCGCCGGATCACGTTTATATATATGTAATCTGGCTCTTTCGGGTAGCGGGCACAAATGCCACTGGTCCCCAAAAAGCATCAGTTAGTGTCCAAATGTCACTGATCTCCGCCATTACTAGTAAAAATAAATGAATACAAATATCCCATAGTTTGTAGATACAATAACTTTTGCGCAAACCAAATCAATATACACTTATTGGGATTTTTCAATACAAAAAAATATGTAGAGAATACATATTGGCCTAAATTTACAAAGAAATTCATTTTTTTTTTTTATTGGATGTGTTTTATAACAGAAAGTAATAAAAAATTTTTTTTCAGAATTGTCTTTTTTTTTTTTGTTCATAGCGTTTTCTCATTGGCTTTCTTTCTTCTATTTTCAACTGGTGATCTGGCCAGTAAGTCCGTTGTTTTTCAACAGAATAACCTTGCCTGCAAATGTATCAGTTACAGGGTTTACGACAAACCATTACTACTACGGGCAGGGGTGCTTACAATGATCAGCTTTTATTGTAATATGTTATATGTAAAAACCTTTATACCAAAAGAAAACTGTTTGCTGCAACAGCTATAAAGTGTGAGCTGGAGTTTGGCTTCAATTAGTTAGTGCATCTAAATCTGCCAGTACATTTAACACTCTTCCCCCCCTAGACTGACAATGCTGCTACCTGAGGGTGTCTCTGTTGCTCCTTCATCCAGAGTGGGGGCGCTCTAATACAGGCCTATGTAAGAGGCTGAAACGCGTCAATAATTGATCCCTTTTATTGGATGGATTAAATAAATAATGTTCATGTTTTATTTTTGAGACACTGTGGTGCCAGATTTTTCTTTCTCTTTGATTGGACGTTTGGATGCCTGAGTACTGGGGCCACATGTGTCTCCATCTCATCCCATTTATTATTAACACCTTCCTGCCCGGCCTATAGCAGAATGACGGCCAGGCAGTGGCTTTGAGATCCTGGCTGGACGTCATATGACGTCCTCTCAGGGATAGCTGTGCAGTGGCGCGATCTGTCATTGGCCGTGTCCACCGGACACAACTGATGATTGATCAGTTTACCGGTTCGCTGACGGTACCATGTGACCAATGTGACCAGTCACAGCAGATCACACGACAGTTGTAAACAATGGATGGCTTCCTTCCATGCCATTCATTGTGTAGGATTGTGTTGCTAGCTGTGATTGGTCAGTGTGATCACATGGTACAGACAGGGCCAATCACAGCCTGTCTGTACCATGTGTTTAGCTTTGACCAATCACAGTTAAAGCACAACAAAACAAACTGAATTAAATCAGTTCCATTCAGTAAAATGCTTGTTTATAGCAATTTAATTCACTGTAATGCCGCGTACACACGATCGGAATTCCGCTCAAGCTGTGTTGCCTACACACGGTCACACCAAATTCCGACGGTCAATAACACAGCGGCATAAAACACGTTCGACAGCACTATAAAAGGGAAATTTAATGCTTCCGAGCATGCATCGAATTGTTTCCGAGCATGCGTCGGAATTTTGCGTGTCGGAATTGCATACACACGATCGGAAAATCCGATAGAAAGGTTTTCCGTCGGAAAAATTGAGAACAATTCTCAAAAGACCATTGGGCATACACACGGTCGGAAAATCCGATGAAAAGATCCCATCGGACTGTTTCCATCGGAAATTCCGACCGTGTGTACGCCGCATTAGAAGCGGTCATAATGTGTAATTATTACTGTAGCGCCGACACTTTTCTAAAGTGTGCGCTATAATGCAAATTTTGTTTTTTCCAGAACTGTAACGGAGTTCTGGGGGTTAATTGTACAGGTTTTTTACTTTGGCGTCAGTCTGGCTGGGCTGTACTGGAGTTCTGCTGAGGCTGAGAACCAAGCCTGGTTGGAGGTGTTAGGTACTCATCTTTCTCAGAGTCAATCAGTGGGCGTGTCTGGCCCTGCTGTGTAGTCTGGGAAGGGGTATTTAAGATGCTGTAGTCACGTGTTCAGGGTTCGGCTTGCTCTTTGATTCCTGGTTCTGGTCTGGACTAACCCCGTGAGGGGTCCCGGACCCAAGAGTGTCTGCCGTCCCCGTAAGCCTGGTCACCCTGACCAGCCCCAGAGGCCCTCATGGTCTGAGGTGGGGATCCGTCCGTTCCCGAGCCTCGGAACTGGCTAGTTCGAGGCCCAGTAACTGAAGGAGGATTCGGAGGTGTCCCGGTGTGCTCTCGGTATTGGAGGGACACGGCAACTCGTACAAGCGACCAGGGGAGGACTCTTCGGAGGAGGGCCAACAAGCTGGCTGCTCAGTAAGAGCCTGGGAGCTGAAGTTGTATGGACACTAGTGAATCCACATTTCTTACGGTATCGCCAAGGTGGCTGAAAGATCCAGGTACCGTAGGAAAAGTTCCTAACTTATCTTCAGTTACAACCTAGTCTGTGGCAGAGACTTTGCAAATTTCCGAGTCACTTGTTGGCTGCTAAATCTACAGTTAGAGGTTTATCCAGCAGTGGCGCCCAGTTGCGAGTGGCTACTCTCTGGGCTATCTAAAGAGACATTCAATTGATGTCAGCAGTTCTGAAGTGCCTGAGTTTTATCACACGTGCCCTCTATTCCCAATTGAGAGACTGTGTTATAGTTGAACGTTACCCCTGCAAATAAAAATCCCTAAAAGGACTTTTGCGTGTCAGCTCCTGAAGTTACTGGGTACTAACTCTGGGAACCCCTAGACAACAAACGATGAGCTACAAGGAGGAGGTAATTGGTAAGCCCAGAAAATACATAGCCGCCCCCAGGGGTTACGGCCGCTACATTACTATTACTATTGTAACATTATATTGCTCTGGTCAAAGTGTGTAACGAAATATAAAAAAGGAAAAAAATATAATTTTTTTAAATGTATTTATAAATTTTTTTGTACTGTCCCCAGTCAATGTCCCTGATCACCACCACACCAGTTATATGATGACACTGTACTGCACTGGTGACAGTATGTAAAAAAAATATATATATCATTTTTTATTTCTTAATTTTCCCCAAAAAATTATGACAAAAAAAACAACATCTTCAAAAAACCCGATGCCTCTTACTAAATACCTTGGACTGTCTAATTTCCAAAAAAGGGGTAATTTGGGGCATTTTTGTACTATCCTGGCATTTTAGGGTCTCGTGAATATATCGTGAATATATATTGATCAATTTTCAGATATGTACCATTTTGTGGACTCTATAACTTTAGATTTTAGTGACTAGGTTTACCAAAAAAGTAAAAAAAAACAAAAAACTTACAAACTTCCTTTTTTCAACTTCACTGATAAGCATGTCGGCTATTACCTTCCCTCCCTTCCCCCCCTCATTCATAAACCCAGGAGCAGATGTAGGATCTGTCTTCAGCTGCCAGAACACTAACATGCTCAGGCCTTGTTCTGGCTATAGGCCTGTAGGCCGGAGATAAGCACTACAGAGCCTATAGGTATCCATTGGCTTCACCAGCAGGGGAGGGGGATCCCCGAGCGACGTTCACGCAGCTGACGGGGGGCCCAGGATCAGCACACAGATCTCTTTCTTGGTCCATCAGATAAAGGTCTTTATTTTCGGGAGCTGCAATCAGTCTCTTTCTCTTTCAGCCTCTCTTCTTTGGGGCCTCTCCTGGCCTTTAAGCTATGTGAACAGAGTTCTTTTTGAGAACGACGATAAGGCTGCAGTTATGTCATCGTTAGAACGGCATCACTGTGTAGCATCGTCAGGCTGCACCTGCTCCCTCAGCGACACAATGGTGGGCCTAAGCATAGGCCAGGGCCACAAAACCGTCTCCAGGCCTTCGGGAAGGAAACGAGGCCTCCGGAACGTCGTGAAAACATTCTGCATAATTTAGACTTGACTAGACTGCCTTCCTCCCTCCTTCTCCATTCAAACTTCTCTTTTCTTTCACACTTTTTTTTTTTTCAGCAGAGGTGTCTGCGCCAGAAGAAAAAAAAAGGGTCTTTATATGAAGTCCTTTCTTTCTGGGTGGTAGGAGAGTCGTAACATCACTCGGTACAAAGCAGTTTGTTCACTTTTGTGAGTCTTGTGCCGCTTCAAAGATGTCATTCTTTGCTGGAGCAGAGAGGGTTCTGGGAGTTCAAGTTTCTGGTTACTTTTTTAAACTGTAGTTTGTTTGTTAGCTTGTGTTCTTTGGAATGGAAGTGAAGTCACAATGCTCCCATTTAGGAAGAGCTGGAGAGGAGATCTAGTTGGCTTTCCCTTTCTGGGAGTTTTAGGCTAACTTGGCCACATATAGGCCAACATTTTTGTAGAGTTGAGCAGAGATAACCTCTGCTCAACTCTACAAAAATGTTGGCCTATATGCAGCCACGTTTATGCTCTCTCAAAGCATCATCATGCTTTGAGAGAGTTAAAGTGGAACTCCAGATAATTCTTTTTTTTTTTTTTGATAGGGTGGGTTTTTCTCCTGGCACCCTGTTGCCTCTCTGCCAGACAGTCATAGTTATGTGCACAGATGCAGTACTGCAACCCAACTTTATACCACCTGTCCTGTTTTACCCCTGAGATTGATGGCAGGGTGTACCTGTGGCACGGGAGTGTGGGCAGGATGTGCGTTGGGTACCCTGAGAGGAGGTGGCTGGAAGGCAGTCTGGCAACGAGACACCTGGATGCGTAAGGGCTCTTGGTTTGCGACATAGGAACCTATGTCCACTGGAACTTTTCCCTGCACTGGACACACTGAGCAGCGAGTTCCTATCCCTGACATCGCCATTTCGAAAATGAAGGGGGACAGTGCTATTTCTTAGCACTGCCTACACTAAAGATGGCCGCTCAGGTCATCCAGGGGAAGCAGCGTCCAATCAGACAGCTGCTCTCCTGATGACCCCTATGGAGGCCTCAGAGGAACATGAGTTTCCCTTGACCTCTGCTCTCTCTGCAAGGTGGCAGCTGAACAGCGCCAACTGTGCAGGGAGTCTGAACTGTAAAAAGTCGTGGCCATTGGCCAGCAGAAGAACAAGATTATGCAGTGAGGCAGAAGCTGAAGAGCAGGAACTTGTACCGGCTGTCGTCACAGGACTTAAAAGAGCAGAAGACAGGAACGTGTTCAGGAAAGCAGAGGTCAGCAACAGTAGAGCAGCAAAGGTACAGATCTAGGAGACAAGAGCGGGAACAAGAGCCAGGCTGGTATAACAGGAAAAGTAGAACAAGCCAAAATGATAGTCAAGCAACAAGTCAGAGGTCATGTAATGGAGAGATCAAGATCAGGCGATGTCAGAAGGCAAACCAGGTAGAACACAAAAGCAAGCAGGGTCTGGTCACGGGTCACAGGAGCTAATGACCACTCAGCAATAATCTTGAGCTTTGTAGTGCTTAAAATAGGCCACTGGGTGCCAAAGGTAAATTCAAACATGCACGTGCCCATGGCGGTGGACCTGCAGACCATTCTGTGTGCATGCGCAGGTCTTCAGGCAGGAACACAAACTCAGTTTTCCTGATAGGCTCTGACTAGACATGTGCAGATGATGGAAAATTTGCTATCCGGTTAGCTGAAAGAACCACTCACCAGTTCAATAGCATTGAATTGTCAATGAGCCCCAAGGAATCCCATCATATTTCCAAAGGGAGAATTTTTGCCCCCTGTGACACCATTGGCCCATTTAAAAAAGTAATATACTTTCTTTATTGGGTGCTATTCTAATCAGTATGTGTGGTGTCTGTTTATTAGGGCAGTGATGTCACAAAGGCAATACCCCTGTACTATACTTCCCATTACAACTGTTCCCCTCTCTACATTGGTATAGAGGACTGGGAAATTCATTCACCTATGTAGACCTTGGGAATCATGGGAAAAGGAGACCAGAGCTGCAAATCAAAGTATAAAATAGGAATATACAGTATTTCATATTCTAGTAGTCAACCAGGTAGATACAGGGAGTCAAAACTGACATCAGCATGAAATGCTATAGAAGACTGTCAGAGACTGCAGACATACTACAGGAGATGGTCAGAGACTGCAGACATACTACAGGAGATGGTCAGAGACTGCAGACATACTACAAGAGATGGTCAGAGACTGCAGACATACTACAGGAGATGGTCAGAGACTGCATATATACTACAGGAGATGGTCAGAGACTGCATATATACTACAGGAGATGGTCAGAGACTGCATATATACTACAGGAGATGGTCAGAGACTGCATATATACTACAGGAGATGGTCAGAGACTGCAGACATACTACAGGAGATGGTCAGAGACTGCATATATACTACAGGAGATGGTCAGAGCCTGCATATATACTACAGGAGATGGTCGGAGACTGCAGACATACTACAGGAGATGGTCGGAGACTGTATATATACTACAGGAGATGGTCAGAGACTGCATATATACTACAGGAGATGGTCAGAGACTGCAGACATACTACAGGAGATGGTCGGAGACTGCATATATACTACAGGAGATGGTCAGAGACTGCAGACATACTGCAGTAGATGATGGTCAGAGACTTATACATACAACAGGAGATGGTCAGAGACTGCATATATACTACAGGAGATGGTCAGAGACTGCAGACATACTACAGGAGATGGCCATAGCCTGCAGAAATACTACAGGGGATGGTCAGAGACTGGAGACTTGCGTCAGGAGAATGCTTTCCTTACATCACATGACCACATAAACACAGTCCTGGAACACATCTACTTCCAGGTCACATGCTGATTGAGTAGGTATTTAGGCAGGAAAAACACAGACTAGCAGCAACTGGGGCCCATGGGCCACACAATATGCGCCAAAAAGCTGCAGGTTGGGACCCGAAGTGCAGGAGTGTTGTCCTTGTCTGACAGTAAATAAACTTGACCTTCTAGTCCAGTCATCTGGCTATCATTCTGTGATCTTTGCCTATACATATACAATCAAATCAGGAAGACCAATCCCTTTGTTGTACCTTTTAACTTGCGGCACTTTACTTGGAATCTTTATAATCTGCTTCCTAAGCGCGACCCCCCCCCCCCCCTCCTTCCTTCCATCCCTACATCTTGCTTGTACTGACGCTCTTTACTTGTACTAATTAGCATCAGTTGCTTCAGTTGTGTAATTAGTCATTCCTGAAGCTCCGCGTACGTCTTATCGCACACTCCAGGGTGACTTTTCGGGGGAAGCCCAACTGAGTTCCTTAATGACTAACATCGCATAACGGCTGTTTTACACGTCTTGTAGCTGTCATCACGGTGACGGGAATTTCCCCTTAAAGAATGAGGAGAGTTCTTCAAACCGCAAAGAGAGGATCTCTGACAAAAGAGACACTTTCTCTTCTGGCTTCAAACGCTGAGTGCTGAGGTGGAGGGAACGTGGTTCACCGCAGCGGGAGGCACCAATTACGAGGTCACCGCGTTTTCAGCTACTGAGTCGGCGGCCTTTCTGATTCAGGAACAAAAAAAAAAAAGCTATTTTAGGGTTTCAAGGACTACTGGTCACGAACAATGGCAGTATTTATTTTATTGGCTTATATAGCGACAATAGTCATAAAGTCTGAAACTATAATAAATGTGCAGGTGTATTTATGAAGGCTTTGTGTTTGTTCTCTTCACTTTTTTGTAGTTTTGGATGGAAGGGAGGGTTAAAACTCCATGCTATGTCTATACTGTGGAGATTCACCTTCAGACAGGACAGAAGGTGACAGAAGGTGAGGGAAATCCAAAATCTTATGCCCCGTACACACGGACGGCTATTCCGATGGAAAAAGTCCGATCAGATTATGTTGTTGGAAAACCCGATCGTGTGTGAGCTCTAGCGGGATAATTTCATGGCCATTTTGAACAATAATGACCGTGGGATAATTTTGAGTTACGAGGCTAGTTCTACCAGTATCCATTTTTTTGATCTGGAGATCATGGCCACGGGCCATGGCCTTGAATTTAAGACTTATTTCAAGCCTACCGACATTCCATTTGGTAGCTGTCACCATGACCAGTGGTTGAAATCGGTCCCTCGTGGGAATTTCCGACGGAAAAAAATTTGAGCGCAGGATCTAAAATTTTCCAATAACAAAATACGATTAGACTTTTTCCGATCATGTGTAGAGAATTCCAAAGTGCCACGCATGCTCAGAAGACATTCAGAGACTAAAGTTATTGGCTACTGGCCTCTACGTAGTCCCGTCGTACGTTTTGTACGTCACCTCGTTCGGAACGATCAAATTTTTCCGACAACTTTGTCCGACCGTGTGTGTTCAACACAAGTTTCGGCCAAAATCCGTGGGAAAAAATCCGACGGATTTTGTGGTCGGAATGTCTGACCGTGTGTACAGGGCATTACAGTTGTCACCAGAAAAGGGAATTGAGGGGAATCTATTCCAATGGGTAGCCAGTTCTGGTCAAAGCTTTCAAAGAGGGTAATGTCACGTACACATGGTCGGACTTTCCGGCAGAAAAAGTCAGAAGGAATCTTTTCATCGGATATTCCGATCGTGTGTATGCCTCATCGGACTTTTTTTTTTTTTTCTAATTCTGACGGACCTAGAAATAGAACATGTTTTAAATATTTCAGACGGAATCAATTTCTTTTGGGAAAACCGCTCATCTGTATGCTGTTCCGACGGACAAAAAACGACACATGCTCTGAAGCAAGTACGAGAAGGAAGCTAATTCTGGTCCTTTTTCTAGTCCCGTCGTACGTGTTGTACGTCACTGCGTTCTAGACAGTCGGACTTTGGTGTGATCGTGTGTAGGCAAGACAGTTTCAGCGGAACTCCGTGGGAACTCCGTCGGAAAAACCGTCAGTTTATTCCGACGGAAAAAACGGTCGTGTGTACGTGGCATTAGTGCTCTCAAAAATTTAGCTTTGGTGGTGCTTCAAAGCATCTTCAAACCCTCCATAGAATTCTATGGCAAAGCTCGCTTGAAGCCTCACCGAAGCCTCATCTAAGCCCCTCCAAAGGCTCATCGAAGCCCCACCAAAGGCTTATGGAAGCCTCACCAAAGGCTTATTGAAGCCCCACCAAAGGCTCACCAAAGGCAGGGTGTACCTAATAAAGTGTCCAGTGAGTGTATTTTGGCAGCCATTTAAGTTACAACAACAAAGTGAGAACTGAGCAGCAACACTCACAACAGTAGATGGAACTCACAGTAACACTTGGTGCCCGGGGCGGTAGGCAGGCAGATGCAGCAAGCACAGTAGTGGAAAAGTTTCCCAAGAAGTCTGCAACAGTCCCTACACTGTCCCTCCTCCTCTGGAACCTTTCCTTATGTTAGGTTCACTCTCCTGTCAAAAGGGTTCCTGTCCCTAACCTCACAACATGCAGAATGTTGCGCCATCTCTTGTGGGTCAGGGCTTTTTTTGTAAGCTCTGCCCTCATCAAAGATGGCTGTGGGGTAATTCGGGGGTCAGTGTCTGATTGTACAGCAGCCCACCCGATAACCATAAGGAGCCCTAAAAGCATAGCTTCCAACTGTCCCTGATTTGGAGCAATGTCTCTCTGTCCCTCATTCCTCCTTATTTGTCCCTCATTTTGGTCTGATCTATAGAGATGTAAATAAAATGCACTTTTTATCTATCAAAAAGTGTTTTCCAGTGCTAAACCTTTCATCTAATTCCTAAATTGCCGCATTTGTAAATTCCAAAAGCCAATATTATAATAGTAGTGGTAAAAAAAAAGCACTTGTGGGTTCAACCAATCTTTTTTTTTGTACAATTCCCCTTTAAGGGGGCGTGGCAAAGGGTGTGTCCTATGCCTGCATACTTTTTCTGATAGGTGTCCCTCATTCCCATCTCAAGAAGTTGGGAGGTATGTAAGAGGAATAAATATTTCTCTTGTCCTCCACTCTCCCTGCAAGGCAGATGCAACAGCACTATAAATGTAGGGAGATCAACCTGCACCTGCTTACATGAAAACAAAATTAAAGTCCAGAGAATGCTCCAATGCGGGGGGGGGGGGGGGGGCTGCTATTAAATAGTGCTACTATCTTTTTCCTGGAATTAGATAGATCTTCCCTTAGACATGATGTGACCCTTCGAAGATACGGCAATTGACAAAAAAGGGAACCTGCACCTTTTTTTTTTAAAGCAGTACATGTGCTCTGACACTGTAGTAGTGCACTGGGGTGCCATTACCGCAACCTACTGCACAAGGTGAGTTGCAGTAACCCAAAGTAATGGCCGGTTCACACTGATCCACCATGTGCTCCGACTTTCAGAGCACAAGTCGCATTATATGTCAAAATTAATGGTTCCCTATGAGAGCCGTCTTAACTGGTCTGACTTGTGTCGGTCCGACTTTGAAAATGCTTCCTGCACTACTTTGGCCTGACTTGGGAACGATTTCAGCCCATTGATTTGAATGGAAGTCAGGATCATCATTTTAACTGATCCGACTTGTGGCATGCCACTTGTGCTCTGAGGATCTTAAGGGGGAACCCCACGCCAAAAAAAAAAAAGTGTGGGGGGACCATACCAGACCCTTTGGTCTGGTATAGATTTTGAAGGGAAACCCCCCAAAAAAAAAAACATTTTGAAGAAAAGATTGGAGGAAGAACACATCACCAGAGTGGGAGGCGAGCGAGCCCCCCCCCCTGCCCCAAAGCAAAGCACCTCCCATGTTGAGGGCATGTGGCCTGGTATGGTCCAGGAGGGGACGGGGTGCTTGTTCCCCCCCTTTCCTGATCTGCCAGGCTGTATGCTCAGATAAGGGTCTGGTATGGATTTTGGGGGGAAACCCCACACCATTTAAAAAGAGAAAAAGAAAAAGGCATGGGGTTTCCCCTCAAAATCCATACTGGATCCTTTGGTCTGGTTTGGCCTGTCGGGGGAGGGGCCTCTTGACTTTTTTTTTTTTTTTATTAGGTGTGGGGTCCCCCCTCAAGATTCATACCAGACTCAAAGGGCCTGGGTATGGTCGGATCCCGTTCATTGAAGTCGTATGGAAGTCAGACATGAAGTTGCAGGGCACAGTTGGATTGTAAGTTGTAGAATTTCGTGTCGGATCAGTGTGAGCATAGCCTGAAGCATGTGTTTTTACCATGCATCACCATAGAACATACTGTAGGTGTCAAGCCTGCCTAAAACTGCATGGTGCTCGCTCCCCCCCTTTCCTGATCTGCCAGGCTGCATGCTCGGATAAGGGTCTGGTATGGATTTTAGGGGGAAACCCTACACCATTTTTTTTTTTTTTATTTGGCATGGGGTTTCCCCTCAAAATCCATACTGGACCCTTCGGTCTGGTATGGTCTTGTGGGGGGGACCTCATGCCTTTTTTTTTTTATTAGGCGTGGGGTCCCCCCTCAAGATTCATACCAGATTCAAAGGGCCTGATATGGCCGGATCACATTCACTGAAGTCGTATGGAAGTCAGACATGAAGTTGCAGGGCTCAAGTTGGTAAGTTGTAGAATTTCGTGCCGGATCAGTGAGAGCATAGCCTAAAGCAGGGGTCTCCAAACTTTTCAAGCAAAGGGCCAGTTTATTGTCCTTCAGACTTTAGGAGGGCCAGATTGTCGCCAGCAGGGGCAGAAATATGGCCTCAGGGTTGGTGGTCAGTAGGAGGAGGAGTAGGGCCCCTATCAGTAGGAGGAATAGTATCCCATCATTGGTATCCGTAGAAGAAATAGTGCTCCCTCGTTGGTGTCAGTGGGCGGAATAGTGCCTCATATCAGTTGGAGGAATAGTGCCCCAAGGGCCGGATAAAGTCTAGCAAAGGGCCCTAGGGCTGCAGTTTGGAGACCCCTGGCCTGAAGCATGTGTTTTTACCATGCATTACCATAGAACATACTGTAGGCGTCAAGCCTGCCTAAAACTGCATGATGTAGGCTTTTTTCTTTGACTAGATGCTGATTCAGATCAATAGAAAGCAGATACACACCAGCAGGAAGCATTCCAAGTTCAGGGAGATCTGATGGTGGCCGTCGGGAACCTGCCTACTTACCTGGCTGACTGCGGTGATGAGCGTGCCTATATTTCAGAATAAATGCGGTTGTTTCTGTGGAGTTACGGCCTCTGCCAGCAGGAATGTAAATGTTTTCGGCGGAGCGGCCTATTAATACTGATCACGGTTTCAGGGTCAATCGTTTTCGCTGAGAACTGTCAGCCAGCGCAGTGAAGGCCCCAATCATGGCTGTCTGGCAGCGCTGTTTTGTTTTAAACTGGCTGACAGGTAATCAAGTTTTTCTGCAAATATGCTACAGTGGGTGATAAGCTACACAGAGGTTTGCCACCTTTTGCTCGGTTTAAAGATTCACAGAACAGGAAGGCTGTACAAGGGGATGGTTTTCTTTTTAAAGACTTAGTAGTGGATCTCATTAGGAGTTTATGGTGCGATGACCAGTTGCATGCCGTTTTCGGTAACCTAAAACTGAAGCATGGAGTCGGCCAAAACCAAAAGAGAGGGTTCTTTATACCAGACTCCGCTTTTTTCTTTTTTAATACAACAACCCCCCCCCCCCCCCCAACCAACCCCACCCCTGCACCTTCAACGCTCCAGCATGGCACTCTACATCCCTTTAAGGTCTTGGCCACTGCTCCTTTGATGTTGAGCTTCATTCTCCCCACTTTTTTTAGCCAAGGGTGTCAAGGACATGCCCCCTTGCGAAAGCACCATCAAGCTGACCTGGGCTCAAAGGAGAATGAATTTGAGAACTACGTGAGCACTATTCTCCACATCACCGAGAACCTGGGGATGGGCTTCAGACTGCCAACAGGCCATCTTATATATAAACAAGATCTGAATGTCTTCAGGGAAGCAATCCTTTCTGATGCTACAGAGCTCTCCATAAACTTTGAACGTTGAATGCAGTGAGGGAGGGGCGGGGAGGTGTGGTGCAGGAAGATATTGCTCATGCTATATACAACAGTAGCCCACTTAGATGCCAGCGGATGCTGCTGGAGGGGGGGGGGGGGTGTGGAGAGATAATTCCTACCCAATTTAATGCCAGTTGATGCTGCATGGAGGACGGGGTCATAATCCCCACCCACTTTGATGCCAACGGACACTGCAGTGGGGTATAGGGAGATGATCCCACCCACTTTGATGCCAGTTGATGCTGCATTGAAGGATGGGGTGATAATCCCCACCCACTTTGATGCCAACGGACACTGTAGTGGGGTGTGGGGAGATGATCCCCACCCACTTTAATGCCAGTTGATGCTGCATGGAGGATGGGGTCATAATCCCCACCCACTTTGATGCCAACGGACACTGCAGCGCGGTGTAGGGAGATGATCCCCACCCACTTTGATGCCAGTTGATGCTGCATGGAGGATGGGGTGATAATCCCCACCCACTTTGATGCCAACAGACAGTGCTGCAGGGTAATATTTCCCACCCACTTTGATGCCAGTGGATGCTGCTGGAGTGTGTAGGGAGGTAATCTCTACCCAATTTAACGTTAGTGGATGCTGCAAGGCGTGTGGTGAAAAAAATCCTGCCCACTTCAATGCCACTGGATGCTACTTGGGGTGTGCAGTGATAATCCCCACCCACCTTAATGTTAGCAGATGCTGCTGGGGGCTGTGGGGGAAAAAAAGCCCTACCCATGTCGATGTCTGCAAGCCACCAAAGACGTCATCATTGTCTGATACAACGGCTTAAAGCATAGGTGCTCAACCTGAGGCCCTCTAGCGGTTTTGGAAACTACAAGTCCCATCATGCCTCTGCTTTTGGGAGTCATGTATGCTATAAGCACTGTCAGCCTTGCAATGCCTCATGGGACTTGTAGTTCCGCAACCGCTGGAGGGCCACAGGTTGGGTGCCCGTGGCTTAAAGTGAACCTGTCCGTTTCCCATGCAAAGCAAAGAAAACAGGTTCACGTTAATGGTGCTCCCACCAGCGTCTTATACTTACCTTCCCTGCACTGTCCTCCTCTTCATTTGGCCACCATTTGGTCCTTCTAGTTATGGGGGGGGGGGGGGGGATTTCATAAAACTCATTCCCCTTTTCTACCACATGACAGTATTGGAGCTTGGCAATTGGCTGCTCAGGGTTGTCACTTGGGGGGGGTGGGGAGATGGTACTCAGCCCCGTGTAAGCCACAAGTGTCTACAATCCTTTAAAAAGCTTGAAGTTTTATTTTCTTTCTGAATTGTTTTTTTTTTTTTTTTTTTAATTTACATGATCCTTTTATGCATTCAGCAGCAGTAGTGAGACTCTAGAAATCTATGGAACAGGAGGTCATTTAGTGCCGAGATCTTACAACTAAAGTCCCCAAGAGATAAAAGAATTGGCAACTCAAGCCTTCAGCATCTGCCAAAAACTGATTCGGAAAGGCTGGCCCTTTAATTATCCTTAAAAAGACAATGCCATACGTTTTACTGTGTGCATGTTATTCTGTTTTTTTTTTGTTTTTTTGTTGTTGCTTTTTTGTTGTTTTTTTTTTTTGCATGTATACAATAAAAAAAAAAATGAAAATATTATTTTTACACGTTTTTTTTTGCACCTAGCTTAAAAAAAAACTTTTAAGTAGCAGATTGCTTTCAAAGATTTAAAGGGCCAGAGATACTTGTGATAGGCCAGCAAGTGAGTGTATTCATTGGTTATTTCCCTACACACCATCTGCTCTAGTTATCACTTGCCTTGTCCCCATTGCCTAAATTTCCCTGGGGCCCAGATCAGTCATAGATTGTCCTACTAAATTGTATTGTCAGCGAGGGTCTCAGACAGGATTGCTTCATGTAAGCTTCAGTCTACAAGCTACGGTGACCTATAGACTGTGAAAAAAAAAAAAAAAAAAAGATTCAATAAAGAAAATAAGCAGAATATTTAGTTATATATATTTTTTTTTACTTTAAATTTTCATTTTTACTTTAAATTTTTATTTAAAATAGTAATGATGTTACTGTGGGCTATCAGTGTTTTCCCTTTTTAAGCAAGTGGGACAATCTTTAAAGATTTATTTTTGTAAAGTAACAAAACTTAAAAAAAAAAAAGATCCAATAAGGAAATAAGCAGCATAATTATTTTCAAATATTTTATTGAGAATAATACAATAAAATAAATCATACAATGAGTTTTTAGTTAAACAAGGTGTACAAATATGTGAAATTAGGCTTCTCGATATCTTAACAGAAAGTAAATACTTTCAAAAGCAGCAGAATTCATATCTATTTATAGGTATATGTTTTTACTCTTTTTTTTTTTATTCAAAATAGTAATGATGTTACTAGGGCTATACATTTTTGCCCTTTAAGTAAGTGGGGAAAAGTTTAGAAAACATTTTTGTAAAGTAATAAAACTTAAAAATAAAAAAAAGATTCAATAAGGACATAAGCAGCAGAATTCACATACACTATATTTAGTTATATTTTTTTACACTATTTTTTTTATTTAAAATAGTAATGATGTTACTATGGCTATCAGTGTTTGCCCTTTAAGTAAGTGGGGAAAAGTTTAAAGATTTTTTTTTTTTAAAGTAATAAAACTTAAAAAAAAAAAAGATTCAATAAGGACATAAGCAGCAGAATTCACATAAACTATATTTAGTTATATTTTTTTACTCTATTGTTTATTTAAAATAGTAATGATGTTACTAGGGCTATCAGTGTTTTCCCATTTAAGTAAGTTGGTAAAAGTTTAAAGAATTTTTCTGTAAAGTAAAACTTTATTTCTATATTGAATCTTTTTTTTTTTTAAGTTTTATTACTTTACAGAAAAATTCTTTAAACTTTTCCCCACTTACTTAAAGGGCAAACACTGATAGCCCTAGTAACATCATTACTATTTTAAATAAAAATAGAGTAAACAAATATAACTAAATATATGTGAATTCTGCTGTTTATTTCCTTATTGAATCTTTTTATTTATTTTTTATTTTTTTTAAACAGCAGAATTAACATATATTTAGTTATATTTGTTTACTCTATTTTTATTTAAAATAGTAATAATGTTACTAGGGCTATCAGTGTTCATCCTTTAAGTAACTGGGGGAAAGTTTAAAGATTTGTTTTTTGTAAAGTAATAAAACTTAAAAAAAAGATTCAATAAGGGAATAAGCATCAGAATTCACATATACTGTATTTAGTTATAATTCACATTATATTTAGTTATATTTGTTTACTCTATTTTTATTTAAAATAGTAATGATGTTACTATGGCTCTCAGTGTTTGGTCTTTAAGTAAGTGTGGAAAAGTTTAAAGAATGTTTCTATAAAGTAAAAAAACAAAAGATTCAATAAGGAAATAAGCATCAGAATTCACATATATTTAGTAATTTTTTTTTTTACACTATTTTTATTTAAAACAGCAATTATGTTACTAATGCTATCAGTGTTTGTCCTTTAAATAAGTAGGAAGAAGTTTAAAGATATATTTTTTTTGTAAAGTAATAAAACATAAAAAAAAAAAAAAAAAAGATTCAATAAGGAAATAAGCATCAGAATTCACATATATTTAATTATATTTGTTTATGATGTTACTAGGGCTATAAATGTTTGCCATTAAAGTAAGTGGGGGAGAGTTTAAAAGTTTTTTTTGTAAAGTAAAAAAACTTAAAAAAGTTACTGAATACTTTTTATAAAACTTTACTCTTCCTCATAAAGAGGTTTTAACACAAGTTTCTTTTTCACATGTAGTAAAGTTTTTATTTTGCTTGTTTAAAGTTTATATTACACTTTTTTTTTATTATTATACAGGATTTATATAGCGCCAACAGTTTGCACATTGAAAACGTCAACCTATGACGAAACGCGTCTGGGACGTACGTGCTGACGTCACCACGCCGTCGACGAGGACGGGAGTTTGTTTTATGTAGCCGGCCGGCAACTTTTTATTCTATACGCTCGTTGTTATCTACATTTGTGTAAGTGTAACCTTTAATTTATTTGATTAAACTTGTCAAGATGTACTCCACTATGGTCTGCTTTTTTCTCTTTTTGGGGGCATATGAGTTGCTGCAGTAAAGAGAAAAACGGACCGATCGTTTTGCTTTAAACTGGGAGCAGTTAGCGTTTTCATCTCTAGCATACACCATCTGCAAACCTACCCGAGATCCATTATGCAATATTTGATGTACATCTGGTAAGAAGCCCCGCTGTGTGGTGTTGGGTCACAAATAGCAGTTTGCCATTTTTCACTGGTGCATATTTAAAATACCATCTGGTAAGCCTACTATTTGGAAGGTGGAGGTGTGTTTTTTTTTTTTTTTTATTTTGATCACTCTAAGTCGTTTGAGTTGACCACTGGGTGCTTTTACTTTTTCTTTTTTATTTTTATATATTTTTCTTAATTTTTTTCACAAATTTTTCATAAAAAAAAAAAAAAAAAAAAAAAAAAATTTTTTTCATGATTTTTTTCACTTTTAAGTGATTATCCTGTTTTTTGAAAACAAATTTAGTGTTTTAGCAGTATTACGCTATGTTTTTTATTTTTTCTGCTTTGTCACAAATACACGGAGTCAAATATTTCTGAGGTGATTGAATGAATGCAAGGCAGCTGGAATTTCCATCAAAAGGCCCAGGCTGGGTATAAGCCAACTGCGCATGCTTGCTTATCCTCTGGTAAGCATATTATTTGGACATTTTGAGTATTTGCCTCTACATGCAATTTGGAAGTAGTTACTTTCCTATATTTTGGTCATCTTGGATGGAAAGCGGTTCTTGTGATCCAATTTCATTTATGAACTTTGATTTGGGACTGTTTCATTAGGGGTTCCTGTTTTGATTACATTGGGATTTACCATTTCACTATTAGATGCCACATATCAATTGCTGTTATATAGTGTCACTAATTCAGTTCTATATATAACCATATTGATTATTAGATACTCAGTTTTAAACGCACTGTAATTTTCACGTCAGCGCAACTTCTCTTTTTTATTGTCTATTTTGTGTATATCCCACAATAAGTTGCAGCTTTTATATTTCTTTTTAGGTTTATTTTTATTATACCAAGCGCAGTTTTTCCATTTTCAACAGTTTGCACAGTGCTTTATAACACGAGCTCAGACAGTACAGTTCCAATACAATACAGAAGGAACCATAGGGCCCTGCTCATTAGAACATTTTTTAAATATATGTACAGATTTACAGTTTACAACTTTTTTTTGACTATGTAAGTTATATATTACTTATGTACAAAAATCTGTGTTTGTCCATTAAATAAGTGGGAAAAGTTTAAAGATTTTTCTTTGTAAAGTAATAAAACTTAAAAAAAAAAAAATAAGATTCAATAAGGAAATAAGCATCAGAATTCACATATATTTTATTTAGTTATATTTGTTTACTCTATTTTTATTTAAAATAGTAATGATGTAACTAGGGCTATAAAAATGCCCTAGTAACTTTATAAAAATGCTTGTAACTTTAAATATTACTTTTATAATTAATTCTCCACCATTAATTAAAATGTTGATATGTAGCTTTCTTTTTTTTTTTTTACTCGTAACTGTTGCACAGGCAAATAAAAAATAAAACTTAGTTTAGCATTTAAAATTTAGGCTACAATAATTTTTTGTATTTTCTTCTTCATCACTAACCTATTATTATTTAAAGAAAAAAGGAACAAACCTACAGGATCCACTCCGCTTATTAAAATTACACTTGTGACACTTTGGCTTATATGTTTTGCAAATTTCAATAAAATGGATTATTAAAAAAAAAAAAAATTACCATACCTCGGTCAGCATCAGTGGCGTATACTGTATAATATAAAGCGCTGCACAAACTGTTGGTGCTATATAAATCCTGTATAATAATAATATAATAATAATAATAATAATATATTTTCTTTGTTTAAATTCCTTCAAATCAGATTTTGGTAAACATTTTTTAAAATGCAGTTTTCAAACTTTATGACCAGTCGAATATCTGATATTTTATAAATATACTTTTTGCTTTGATCAACTTTTTAATAACTTCCCTTGGAGCATGGGGGCCAGGGGTGAGGGTTCATTTTTATTTTTTATTTTATTTATTTAAAAAAAAAAAATCTCTTCTTTTGTTATTCCCTCTCTATATGTGCTGGGTTATATGTTGTTATCGTTGTTTGTATATAAAAGAAATAAAAAAATGATTTGATTCAAATAACTTCCCTTGGGTGATGGCATTTAGAAAAACAAATTTGCCACCGTAAGGATTTTGTAGAACAAAAAAAACACCAGTAAATATGTAACAAAGTTCTTTTTTCGCCAAGTAGGGTTGAACTATTGAGAAGGAGAAAAAGAAGAATTAAAAATGGGCTTATCAGGCCGCCACAAACTTTGCATCCCCACCCCAGACGTACCCAGTGGCCCATTATCTCCTGATCGTCTTTTCAGCTCCACCATCCCCAGCCCCGCTGAGCCAAATGACTCCATACCCTATTCTTGAATTAATAGCCCAGCTTTGTTCCAGCCACCCATTACTTCTGCCACCTGTCCTACCCCACAAAAACTTTTCTCTCCTTTTTTTTTTTTCACAAGAGCAGCCATGCAATCTGCAGAAATTGTTAGTTTCTTGCTCGCTTTACTTCGACTGTAAGGGTGCGCATTTACATGAGACCGCTGCAAAAATCTTTTATATTTTTTTTTTTAAATTGCTTCTGTTGTTGTTTTTGTTCGCTTTCTTGCGATGGTGTGGGAGACGGGTTCTTTTCAAAAGTCTTGTTTAACTTTTTTGTTTGCTGTCCGATTTCGTTTTTTGTTTTTAATCACTTTATTATTTATTTTTCATTATTTATTTATTTTATCATTATTTATTTTTATTATCCACAAGAGAATTATTTCAGTTGTTTTGTAACTTTTTTGAACATTTTAACATTTTAGTTGTATGACAATTTTTTTTCGCTATCAAACCAACAAATAAAAAGAAAAAAAATGTTGGCGTAAATTTTTAGATCATTATTTAATAATGATATAGGTCTGAAGTTTTGGGGCACATATGGTGTAAATCATCTTTATGGTGTGATGGAGTAAGAAAAAGTTTAGACAACCGCTATTTGAAAACTTCCTCAGTTACAACTTTACAATTTTTATTTTTAATTTACACGTGTTGACTTTTTTTTTATACTTCTTGTTGCTGTGCTATTTATTTTTATGTTTAAAAAAAATAAAAATAAAGTCACTCACTTTTTAGTTTGCATATACTGTATCTGTTGAGGATAAATATCCTCTCATTTCTGATTCATCTGACAGTCGTAGATCAGATTTTTTTTTTCTTATTTTTAGAATTTTTAAATACAATTTGAATCATTTTGTTAAAAACAAATTCTGATTCACCTCACAGTCTTAGTCAAAGTCTTATTCATCTGATTTATCTGACAGTCGTATATCAGATTTTTTTTTTAAATACAATTTTAAACATTTTGTTAAAAACTAATTCTGATTCATCTGACAGTCATATATCAGATTTTTTTTTTTTTTAAATACAATTAAAATTTTTTTTTTAAAAACAAATTCTGATTCACCTCACAGTCAGATTTTTTCCGACGGATTTTGTCCGACACTGGTGTTGCATACACACGGTCGGACAAAGTTGTCTGAAAATCCGATCATTCTGAACGTGGTGACGTTCATTGCGTACGACGGAACTACGTAGAGGTTAGTAGCCAATATCTTTGGTCTCGTAATTTGATCTGAGCATGCGTGGCACTTTGTCCGTCGGAATTCTCGACACACGATCGGAAAAAGTCAGATCGGATTTTGTTGTCGGAAAATTTGAGATCCTGCTCTCAAATTTTTTCCGTCGGAAATTCCGAAGGAAAAAATCCAATGGAGCCCACACACGGGATTTTACGACAACATGGTCCGATCGGACATTTTCCGTCTGAATTTCCGACCGTGTGTACGGGGCATTATTCATCTGATTTATCTGACAGTGGTATATCAGATTTTTTTTTTTTTAAATACAATTTTAAACATTTTTTTAAAAACTAATTCTGATTCACCTGACAGTCGTATTTATCTGATTTATCTGACAGTTGTATATCAGATTTTTTATTTTTTTTTAAATACAATTTTAAACATTTTTTTAAAAACTAATTCTGATTCACCTGACAGTCGTATTTATCTGATTTATCTGACAGTCGTATATCAGATTTTTTTTTTTTTTTTAAATACAATTTTAAACATTTTGTTAAAAACGAATTCTGATTCATCTGACAGTCATATATCAGATTTTTTTTTTTTTTTAAATACAATTTTAAACATTTTGTTAAAAACTACTTCTGATTCACCTGACAGTCATATTCATCTGATTCATCTGACAGTCGTATATCAGTTTTTTTTTTTTAAATACAATTTGAAAAATTTTGTTAAAAACTAATTCTGATTCATCTGACAGTCGTATATCAGATTATTATTTTTTTGTTTGTTTTCTTAGAATTTTTAAATACAATTATAAACATTTTGTTAAAAACCAATTTATTTTAAAAAAAATAGTGAATTAATTCACTGTACTTTTTAAAAAATATGTTTACTGGAGTCGCGTGTTTACAAGCAGCGATTGTTTATATCGCTGATTTAACAACATCTGTTCAAGGGAGATATTGGCCTCCTAAATTAGTAATAAGCTCGATAAATGGGCAAGTTTTGTCTTTTCAGTTGTCCCGAGTTGTAGTCTTTGTCCCCGTGCATTCCTCGGTAACCCAGCCCCCATCCCGCTCCATATGGAGAGCTGGTGAAAGTGGTTCTCACAGAATTTTAGCCAGTTCACCCCAGCTGTGATTGAGGTTTGGCAATGGCTCCATCTGCCCTTTCAATTCAAAGGCCAAGCCAGACTGCTGCTTTCCATTCACGGCCTATAGATATATTTTCATGTTCTGTGTCTCGGCCCCCCCACCCCCCCTCTATATTGCCTTCCATTACAACGGCGTGGGACCGCACTTACCAGTTCTGATCTTTGATGTGTTTTTGACAGGTGATGAGAAATAAAAAAAAAAAAAAGTTTAAGAGGAAAAAGCCTGCGGGATATTGCAGCTGGTTTGGCGATCGTATAGGGAGGGGTAGAAACTCGTTCTTTAGTTCAGTTATGTACAAATAGTAAATCATATATATAGTAAATATATACAAAAAAGTTTTGGCTGAAGTTTGAGAGAGTTTTCACCACTGGCAGATATTTATTACTGTCCGTGTCCCCATTAAAGTGTTTTTGTAAGTTTGCCCACTTACAAAGAAATGAAGGGTCTATCATTTTTATCATAGGTGTATTTTTAAATGATAGAGACAGAATATCAACCAAAAATCCAGAAAATTTTATAAACTGAGTTGCAGTCCAGTGAGTAGAATAAGTATTTGATCCCCAAGCCAAGCATGACTTATTCCTTGGTGGAGAAACCCTTGTTGGCAAGTAGGGCTGGGCGAACGGTTTGGACCGAGCATGAGTTCGGGCCGAACATTGGCCATTTGCCGTTCGGCGAACACCCGAATAATCGGGGCGTTCAACAGTTTGTTCGGCACGCAGAATGACCACAATGCACTGCGCCGCCACACAGTGCATTGGAAGCCCTGATAGGCTGAGGCAATAAAAGCTTTGCCCAATCAGGGCACAGAGCAACGTCAGAGCCATGATTGGATGATCTCAAGATGACTCTATCCAATCATGGCTCATTGCTCTTAGTCCCGCCCCACACTCTTTCAATAGAACTTGTCAGAAGTGATTCATGCTGCTAGCAGAAGAACAAAGCAGCAGACAGAAATTACACTTAGTGCTCTGTATTGAGATCAGTACACACTATAGAGGGATATGCTTTGCTCTTATTTCATGTCTGAGGTTTACAACCACTTTAATGTGTTAGTCACAGGTGATCACTTGAAGTTGAAGTGAAGAATCTTACCCCACAGGTAGAGTTCCTGTTGCGTTTCAGTGGCGGGTCCTTACTCTGGTACGCGGCATCTGGTACTTCGGGTTTTCAACTAGAGTTCTGGTGCTGTGACAGACAGACAGACAGACAGACGGCTCTACTGATCAGCAGCATGGCCTTTCAGATAACAGCTCTTATAATTGGCTTTGTAAAGGGAAGTGAGTATTGGCATTCAAGCAATGCTTTAGCCTGCTGCTAACTC
This sequence comes from Lithobates sylvaticus, assembly GCA_028564925.1. Lineage (NCBI taxonomy): Eukaryota > Metazoa > Chordata > Amphibia > Anura > Ranidae > Lithobates > Lithobates sylvaticus. Next base: position 20,555,515 of record CM053037.1, read on the forward strand.
ACCTGTACCTCCATGCCACCTGTGTCTCACTGCCTGCCCCTAGCCCTCGGTCTACCCACTATGCACCTTCATGTCTCCAATGTGTCCTGTGTGCAACCATGTCTCCAGTACACTCTGTGCATCTCCACATCTCCAGTGCACGTTGTGCATCTCCATGTCTCCAGTGCACTCTGTGCACCCCCCACATCTCCAGTGCACTCTGTGCATTTCCACGTCTCCAGTGCACTCTGTGCACTCCCACAACTCCAGTGCACTCTGTGCATCTCCGATTCTCCAGTGCACTCTGTGCACTCCCACAACTCCAGTGCACTCTGTGCATCTCCATGTCTCCAGTGCACTCTGTGCACTCCCAAATCTCCAGTGCACTCTGTGCATCTCCATGTCTCCAGTGCACTCTGTGCACTCCCACAACTCCAGTGCACTCTGTGCACTCCCACAACTCCAGTGCACTCTGTGCATCTCCATGTCTCCAGTGCACTCTGTGCACCCCCACATCTCCAGTGCACTCTGTGCATATCCATGTCTCCAGTGCACTCTGTGCATATCCATGTCTCCAGTGCACTCTGTGCATCTCCATGTCTCCAGTGCACTCTGTGCATATCCATGTCTCCAGTGCACTCTGTGCATATCCATGTCTCCAGTGCACCCTGTGCACCTCCATGTCTCCAGTGCACTCTGTGCATCTCCGTGTCTCCAGTACACTCTGTGCACCCCAGTACACTCTGTGCATCTCCATGTCTCCAGTGCACTCTGTGCATCTCCATGTCTCCAGTGCACTCTGTGCACCCCCACATGTCCAGTGCACTCTGTGCATCTCCATGTCTCCAGTGCATTCTGTGCATCTCCATGTCTCCAGTGCACCCCTATATGCCCCTCCAGGCCTGAGTGTAGCCTGTGCCTCCTTGTGCCCCTGTATCCCCCAAAGTTTTCAGTACACCCGTTTGCGCCTCAGTGTTTCCAGTGCACCCCCAATGACCCAAGACCTGAGCGCAAAGAGGCAACAGAGGGCGCTGACAATGGAGCCTAGCAGACCAAACAACTGCGGAACATGCTTATCCACTGGGAGAATCACAAGCTAGGTGATGCGGGAGCATATTGGAGGTTGGGTACAGACACAGGTATTATGGAGGTGCATGGGAGCACAGTGGTGGCTCAGGGGTGACTGGATACACAGGGGCATGCTTGGAGTCAAGGGGGGTGCACAGGGGTGGACTAGAGACTCAGGGGGGAGCACAAAGGAGGCACAAGGTACACTTGGGGCTAAAGGGTGAACATAGGTGTGCAATGGGGACATGGGGGTGCACTGGAATCATAAAGTAAACTGAGGGTGGTGACAGGCATGGGGACACAGGTGGCATGCAGGTGTTAACAACAGCAGGCTAAAGCATAGATACCCATTGCTTGAATGCCGATCCACACTCTGCTTTACAAGGCCAATTAGGAGAGCTGTCTTCTGATTAGTGACGGCACCAGCCCTCCAGGTGAAACCCAGAAGTGCCAAGGAAGAGACCCGCCACTGGATCCCAGAAGAGGTAAGCGTGACATGTGATTCCATCTGGTTGTAGGGCTGGCTGTGACTGTAAATCTCTCACAAACTTGGGCATTTAAAAGTGAGCCCATGATAAATATATAAACAGCCGTCTCTGAAAAGAGCAGCTGAAGTTACATGTCTGTTTACTTACATGTCTGGATTCTACTAATCTGATGGAAGTGGATTACTTTTTATTAAATTGGAAGTTGATATACAGTATTACACTATGTGGAGTGTTTTGTTCCATATATACTCCAGTATTGTGGTCTATTGATGGTCTTTTGGTACCACTTCCTGATCTGTGGAGAACCTTCCGATATACCAACCAAGGACACCCAACAGAACATCCGGGCTTCCCTTCAGTGGATCAGAGATCCAGTCAAGCGTTGTATCACCTCCCTGAGTAAGGGGGGTCTCCGGCTTTCTGGTAAGTCTCCATTTCAGCTTTTTGGTGATGGGTGTCACACCGTTGGGTGTTTGATCTTCATTTCAGCACACTTTTCTCTATGGACTTTGCACACGGACTTTAGTTTTATATGATTTTTTTTTTTTTTTTTGTAACAGAGGAGTTTATTAGACAAATCAGCATTACAGTACAAAGCAATATAGCAAGTACAGTGGCATACAAGTATAGACAGAAACCACCTTCATCAGGCAGTCATTGTTTAGTTAATGATCCAGCAGTACCGGTGTCATGGACATCAGCTACACACAATCATAAGAGCTTCATCTTTAGTGAAACCTCACGTACATTATGAGGATACCTGGAACCCATGTGGGTGGGGGGGGATGTCAGGGTGGTAATGGATAGGGGGGGAGGGAATATGGTGACTAGGTTGGAGGGGGGTAAGTGCAACCGGTGTGGTCCGAATGATAGTTAGGGGGGGGGGGGGGTCAAGGTCGTCTGAGGCATCTATCCAGGAGGACCATATTTTATCAAACTTCCCTGGGCATTGTCGGCTTTCATAGGTCAGCTTATACAGGGGGAGTACCAAGGTCACTGATCGCCTCCACGAGGCAAGGGTAGGGGGGTGTTCTAATTTCCATCTCAACAAAATCTCCCGTCTGGCATAGTATAATGAGAAGGTAATACATAATTTACAATACCTGTCCCCCTCTTTGTCTTCCAAGTGGCTTAGTAATAAAGTTTGAGGGTCAACCTGGAGATTCGACCCGGTCACATCATTCAGCGTAGAGACCACTGCCGCCCAGTACACAGGACCTGGGCGGCAGGGACAGACCATGTGCCAGAAGGTACCCACTTCTTGTTTACATCTTTGACAGTTAGGGTCTCTTTGAGGGTAAATGCGCACCAGCCTCTGTGGGGTGAAGTAAGCCCTGTGCAGGAACTTAAATTTGTATAAACCTGTCTTTTACGGCAATCATGGAAGGAATGTATGAAGCTAGACACTCCTCCCACTCCTCTTCGCCCAGGGATGGAATATCTGCCCTCCATTTTTCATTTGTGACGGAACGTTCCTGCACTCCTCTTGAGTGCGTTTGTCATATATCACTTCCTCCCAGTCTGGATACAGATATCAGATATTCCAACCGCTCCCAAGCACCAAACAAGACGAGACTTGCTTAGTGCCAACATGGACTTGAATCCAAGTAAAACCAGCTCAGCGGTCCCCAGGCATGCAGCTCACAAAGAGCACTGTTCCCCCAAATGCCAGGGCCCGTAATCACAAGGCAATAGGCTCGCATTCAGTCCCCTCCAACAGCATCTGTCCCGGCTAGGTCTGTCATAATATTCTACTGTGAGGTAAAGGTATAAGGTCGAGAGAGGTCTCCCCATTACTCTGGAAGTCAGTAGACGCTCCATGGAGTCCGATTCCAAGGTCAGGGGGGCAGGAAATTGGGCCTCAAAGGCGTGCTTCAGCTGCCAGTATCTGAACTGAAAAGAGATCGGAAGTGCATATGTTTGTCTCAGTTCCTGGAAAGTCATAAGCCTACCGTCCTGAACTATGTGTTTTAAGGTGATGACTCCTTTTTTTGCCCACAGCGAAGGGTCTGGAATAGTGTTCAAGTGGGAGAGCATAGGATTACCCCATAGGGGCATATGTGGGGAGATGTGATTGGGCTTCCCATAAATCTTCCTTGCCTCCTGCCAGACCCTCACCGTGGTTCGCATCAGACATGTCATGGATGAGCTAGCCCTAGGTCCACGAAATGGGAGGTTACTGAGAGCTGCAAAAGAGCCAAGAATGGCCGCCTCCAGAGCGACTGCCGGGTTTTGTTTGGGCTGGGAAAACCACCACCGGATTATATGAATTTTTGCAGGGGACTGCACTTCTTTTTTTATACCACACCGATATATATATGCTTGAGACTCATCTTCAGCCTATGTATCTTTTTTGTTATGCACCATTGATGGCACTTATTGCACTTTAATTAGTATTTGTGATGTTCAATTGCAGAATTTTTCATTAACCACATACACTGTGTAATACACAGATTGCACTTTATTCATTAAGCGCTGCACTTTATTTTTATCAGCTGAAGTTACATGCAGCTTTCAACTCTGGGAGTGTGAGGCCAGCCATAGACATTTCCTGCTGAACCAGCCAAGATTCAAAACATGCATGTGCAGGCTGAATTCACCCAAGTTGATCGATCGATCAACCTGGAAACAACCAGCCTGTCGGATTTTACATGCGGCTATTGCTGGCAGCCATTATATCCACTAGCAGTAATCACTGTGTTCTCCCACCCCCCATCAGGAGAACACAATGGCTCCATGGGGGGGGGGGGGGGGATTCCCCCATCATCACTGACTGTGTTAATAGCGGAATTGAGTGATCTTCTTTCCTGCAACCGGTGATTGTAGAAAAGAAAATTGATCCATCTATGTCCAGCTTTAGGCCCCTTCCACACGAATGGACTTCGCTAGGAGTCGGCTTGCTCAGCAGGGGATCTGTCTGCTGTTACCTGCTGAGCAGGTGGATGGCTGGTCCCTGTCTGCTTAGTTTATGCAGAGCAGACCCAGACATATCCCACTCCCCCCATCGGTAGTCGGATGTAGACTACCTGTCCATTTATACCCGACTGCCATCTGATCCAATCCGCTTGACCAGGGGTCTCCAAACTTTTGCCCTTGGTACACTATTCCTCCCACTGACACCAGCAATGGGGCACTATTTCTCCCACTGACACCAGCGATGGGGCACTATTCCTCCCACTGACACCAGCGATGGGGCACTATTCCTCCCACTGACACCAGCAATGGGGCACTATTTCTCCCACTGACACCAGCGATGGGGCACTATTCCTCCCACTGACACCAGCGATGGGGCACTATTCCTCCCACTGACACCAGCGATGGGGCACTATTCCTCCCACTGACACCAGCGATGGGGCACTATTCCTCCCACTGACACCAGCAAAGGGGCACTATTCCTCCCACTGACACCAGCGATGGGGCACTATTCCTCCCACTGACACCAGCGATGGGGCACTATTCCTCCCACTGACACAAGTGATGGGGCACTATTCCTCAAACTGACACCAATGATGGGGCACTATTCATCCCCTGGACACCAATGATGGGGCACTATTCCTCCCACTGACACCAATGATGGGGCACTATTCCTCCCACTGACACCAGCGATGGGGCACTATTCCTCCCACTGACACCAGCGATGGGGCACTATTCCTCCCACTGACACCAGCGATGGGGCACTATTCCTCCCACTGACACCAGTGATGGGGCACTATTCCTCAAACTGACACCAATGATGGGGCACTATTCATCCCCTGGACACCAATGATGGGGCACTATTCCTCCCACTGACACCAATGATGGGGCACTATTCCTCCCATTGACACCAGTGATGGGGCAATATTCCTCAAACTGACACCAATGATGGGGCACTATTTATCAAAATTACACCAATGATAGGGCTCTATTCCTCCCACTAACACCAACGATGGAGCACCATTGCTCCCACTGACACCAATGACAGGGCACTATTCCTTCCAATGACACCAATAATGGGGCACTATTCCTCAAACTGACACCAATGATGGGGCACTAGTCCTTCCACTGACACCAATAATGGGGCACTATTCCTCAAACTAACACCAATGCTGGGGCACTATTCCTCCCACTGACACCAATAATGGGGCGATATTACAGGAGAAAAACATCATCAATTGATTCAACTACATTCATTGTTTTTATTTAGGTGTCATATGGTGATGTATGCACCTACTTTTTAAAAAATGTCAATACATTTTCTACTTTATTATACATATCTAGTATTCAATATAGTTGCCCTTAAAGTCCCCTGTGTACTCTTTTGGGGGGGCACTTCTTCTCCTTTCTACGGTTATCAATTATTGGGAGGTTGGCAACAAATAGGTCTTTTTGGGTGAATCTAATCTAATTTCAATGATGGGGCATTATTCCTTTAAAATGACACCAATGATAGGGCACTATTCTTCAAACTGACACCAACAATGGGGCACTATTCTTCAAACTGACACCAATGATGGAGCACTATTCCTCCCACTGACACCAATGATGGCGCACTATTCCTCCCACTGATAGCAATTATGAGGCACTATTCCTCCCACTGATACCAACAATGGGGCACTATTCCTCAAACTTACACCAATAATGGTGCACTATTCCTCCCACTGATACCAACAATGGGGCACTATTCCTCAAACTTACACCAATAATGGTGCACTATTCCTCCCACTGATACCAACAATGGGGCACTATTCCTCAAACTTACACCAATAATGGTGCACTATTCCTCCCACTGATACCAATAATGGGGCACTATTCCTCAAACTTACACCAATAATGGTGCACTATTTCTCCTACTGACACCAATGATTCATTGTTTAATCCCACTGATGCCAGGATCATTTCTACTCCTAATGGCCACAGTCCGGCCCCTATAAAGAAGGACAGTAAACTGGCCCTTTGTTTAGAAAGTTTGGAGCCCCCCTGCGCTAGATAGAAGGGGAATCTCCGTCCATCTGTTTTTAGTGGATCAGATTGGATATCGGTGGGTGTAAACGGAAATATGTTCTTTTACACCCTCCGCTCCATAGAGGACAACCTAGGGTCCGATTGGGTCCACCTATAAAGAGACAGGCGGACCCAATTGGTCCGCTCTTGTTAAAGGGGCCTTTAAGCTTGGCAAAGCCCCTCCCCCTTTTAAGTCTTATAACTAGTCGGTAAGGTTGGTACATAGGGATAGGTAAAAAAAACAAGGTTGGTGGTTGATCTAAGGAATATCTGATTGCCTTCTGGGGGATCAAGAAGGGGAATGATGGAGAAGGGAAGGGAAGAGAACGAAAGAAGAAGGTCCTCTTTTCACACTGGGGAGGAGGGGTAAAGACAACATTTAATCATTTTCCCCAGTGAAGCATTGTGAGAATCTGCTTTGGAAAATATGATTCGCTCATCCATATTCAGGAGAACTACAACAGCAACTGTCAGAGGTGGTAAAATCAATCCATAACGTCTAAATCTTGTAAAACTGTGATCTACGGATTTATACCGCAACTCCTCAGCCGCCTGAATTCCTTGCACCCTAAGACCCCGTACACACGGTCGGAAATTCCGACCACAAAATCCGTCTGATTTTTTGCGACGGATTTTGTCCGACACTGGTGTTGCATACACACGGTCGGACAAAGTTGGCGGAAAATCCGATCATTCTAAACGTGGTGACGTTCGTTGCGTATGACGGAACTACGTAGAGGCTAGTAGGCAATAGCTTTGGTCTCGTAATTTGATCTGAACATGCGTGGCACCTTGTCTAGACATGTGCAATTCATTTAGTTACGAATTTGTTCAAATTCGTTATTTTCGTTCATTTGTATCGTACGAATGAACGAATGATTTAGTAAAAATTTTAACGAATAACAAATTATCGAATCAAACGAATATGAAAAACAACGAAAATACGAAATAATTAAATTAGAAACAACGAAACTACGAATGAATGAAAATTAGAAAACGAAAACAGAAACAACGAAAATACCGAACAAAGGTTCAAAAATAACGAAAATCAAAATGAACGAAAAAATTCGTACATTCGTAACTTTTTTTTTTAATTTTTTTGTTGATTCGTAATTTTCCGTGTCTCTTACAATGGCGCTGCTTAACGTGCTTCGAATGGATTGAACGAAAAAATTTGTACATTCGTAACTTTTTTATTTTATTTTTTTGATTCGTAATTTTCCGTGTCTCTTACAATGGCGCTGCTTAACGTGCTTCGAATGGATTGAACGAAAAAATTTGTACATTCGTAACTTTTTTATTTTATTTTTTTGATTCGTAATTTTCCATGTCTCTTACAATGGCGCTGCTTAATGTGCTTCGAATGGATTGAACGAAAAAATTCGTACATTCGTAACTTTTTTTTTTTTGTTGATTCGTAATTTTCCGTGTCTCTTACAATGTAATAATAGCATACACATTACATAACATTATGAATTATGCTCCGATTACGAATCTACGAATAAATCAATCTTACGAAAGTACGAATAAATCAATCTTACGAAAGTACGAATGTAACTAAATCTACGAAAATACGAATGCGTCCGAATACAAAATACAACGAAAATACGAAAATACGAATTTCGAATAAACGAAACGAAAAACGGAGAAACGAATCAACGAAAAAATAACTCTTACGAAAATACGAACGAGTCCGAATACGAACACCGACGACTTACAAATTTACGAATCGTTACGAATCAACGGAAACAAACAGAAACGTTACGAAACTAAACAAATTTTTCTATTGTGCACATATCTAACCTTGTCCGTCGGAATTCTCTACACACGATCGGAAACAGTCCGATCGGATTTTGTTGTCGGAAAATTTGAGAGCAGGATGGAAAAAGTCAGATGGAGCCCACACACGGCCGGATTTTCCGACAACATGGTCCGATCGGACATTTTCCGTCGGAATTTCCAACCGCGTGTACGGGGCATCAGGAGCCAATATCTCACCGTAGAAACCCCCGAGGACTTCCAGTGCTAGGGTATGAGACTCCTACCAGCATTGAGGAGGTGAGGTATCAAGGGTCTTTTATATTTACCCAGTGCCGGGACAAGGTCATCCAGGGTAAAGATGCCAAACTGCGCCACCCCTTCACTTAGGGTTAGGATCAGGGCATCCCGGCAATAAACTATTGCGGCCCGGGGCAGCCGCCCTTCCTGCCCACCCCTCGTCCCGGCCATGTCAGGCAGACTTTTTTCAACCTATCATGTTAAAGCAACAAATGGGAGGTTCTGAAAGTAGGAGGAGACAGAGAGAAGCTTCCAGGAAATGTCAAGATCTGCTCATAACTTCAGCTGCCTATATCTGTAGTTCAAGTCATTGCTTTGACATGCAGTTTTCACAAAAAATGACCTCTACATTCAAAATGCTGTCACATTAAGCTCAGATTCGAATGCCTAGGTTTTCTAAAAGGTTCGCAAGTGACAGTTGAGCACACACACTGACCCTCCTCTGTGATTTGATTGTTGGCACAGCGAAGGGAAGAAATGACAAGTCCATCAGATCTTTGTGACGTTCCAGTGACACAGTACAGACCTACGGCCTGCGCCAGACTAATGCGATACATCTGCTTGCTGTCTCCCGTAATGAAATCTTTGGCCGAGCCATGCCTCTGCACCCCAACAGCTGCCGGCTCAACCCCCATCCCAGAGCTCCGGCTCGCAAAACAGATTGCGTGATGTCGCTGGCATGACAGGGACGGCGTATATACCGCGGCGCTGTGTTTACAGATCCTCCAACTGGATATGTAATAATGGACCCAGGAGGATAAAACAGCACATCTGCTATGAGGATAGCACAGCTGTAGGAGAGGCGACAGCGCTGAACACACACGGGAGATGTTAGATCTCAGCTGTAGAGTACATAGGAAGGGCCCAGGTTAGATCAGGAAAACCACTTGTTATTGGTTGCTACAGGCAACGCAGACACTCGGCCCTTCCTAGCTTTTTTTTTTTTTTTTTTAGCTTGGCTTAAAATGAGGGTCTGCATACCTTTCAGTACAAGGTTAACATCGTATATTTTACAGATATTTATGGGCCGAAAAAAAAATCAGATTTATAAATCAATGAATAATAAGTGGATGAAAAGTTCTATTTGGATCATTTTTGGAATCATCATGGTATGATTCAGAACAAAAGAGATAGAAATTAAGTCCCCCATAATCAGGGTCCACATCAGAGCAATCTTACATTAGAGTTCATCTCAGGAATCCCCCTTTACATCAGGGTTCTTTCTTACATCAGCGTCCACCATCAGAGTTCTCCCCTACATCAGAGTCCCCATCAGAGTCCCCTCTTACATCAGAGTCCCCATCAGAGTCCCCTCTTACATCAGAGTCCCCATCAGAGTCCCCTCTTACATCAGTGTTCCCATCAGTGTCCCCTCTTACATCACTGTCCATATCAGAGTCCCCTCTTACATCACTGTCCCCATCAGAGTCCCCTCTTACATCACTGTCCCCATCAGAGTCCCCTCTTACATCACTGTCCCCATCAGAGTCCCCTTTCACATCACTGTCCCCATCATGGTGCCCTCTTACATCACTGTCCCCATCAGTGTCCCCTCTTACATCACTGTCCCCATCAGTGTCCCCTCTTACATCACTTTCCCCATCAGGGTCCCCTCTTACATCACTGTCCCCATCAGAGTCCCCTCTTACATCACTGTCCCCATCAGAGTCCCCTCTTACATCAATGTCCCCATCAGAGTCCCCTCTTACGTCACTGTCCCTATCAGTGTCCCTTCTTATGTCAGTGTCCCCATCAGAGTCCCCTCTTACGTCACTGTCCCTATCAGTGTCCCTTCTTATGTCAGTGTCCCAATCAGAGTCCCCTCTTACGTCAGTTCCACCATCAGAGTTCCTCCCCCTGACATCACTGTCCCCATCAGAGTCCCCTCTTACATCAATGTCCCCATCAGTATCCCCTCTTACATCACTGTCCCTATCAGTGTCCCCTCTTACATCACTGTCCCCATCAGAGTCCCCTCTTACATCACTGTCCCCATCAGAGTCCCCTCTTACATCACTGTCCCCATCAGAGTCCCCTCTTACATCACTGTCCCCATCAGAGTCCCCTCTTACATCAATGTCCCCATCAGAGTCCCCTCTTACATCACTGTCCCTATCAGTGTCCCCTCTTATGTCAGTGTCCCCATCAGAATCCCCTCTTACGTCAGTGTCCCCATCAGAGTCCCCTCTTACGTCAGTTCCACCATCAGAGTTCCTCCCCCTGACATCACTGTCCCCATCAGAGTCCCCTTTCACATCACTGTCCCCATCATGGTGCCCTCTTACATCACTGTCCCCATCAGTGTCCCCTCTTACATCACTGTCCCCATCAGTGTCCCCTCTTACATCACTTTCCCCATCAGTGTCCCCTCTTACATCACTGTCCCCATCAGTGTCCCCTCTAACATCACTGTCCCCATCAGAGTCCCCTCTTACATCAATGTCCCCATCAGAGTCCCCTCTTACGTCACTGTCCCTATCAGTGTCCCTTCTTATGTCAGTGTCCCCATCAGAGTCCCCTCTTACATCACTGTCCCCATCAGAGTCCCCTCTTACATCACTGTCCCCATCAGAGTCCCCTTTCACATCACTGTCCCCATCATGGTGCCCTCTTACATCACTGTCCCCATCAGTGTCCCCTCTTACATCACTGTCCCCATCAGTGTCCCCTCTTACATCACTTTCCCCATCAGGGTCCCCTCTTACATCACTGTCCCCATCAGTGTCCCCTCTTACATCACTGTCCCCATCAGAGTCCCCTCTTACATCACTGTCCCCATCAGAATCCCCTCTTACATCAATGTCCCCATCAGAGTCCCCTCTTACGTCACTGTCCCTATCAGTGTCCCTTCTTATGTCAGTGTCCCCATCAGAGTCCCCTCTTACGTCACTGTCCCTATCAGTGTCCCTTCTTATGTCAGTGTCCCAATCAGAGTCCCCTCTTACGTCAGTTCCACCATCAGAGTTCCTCCCCCTGACATCACTGTCCCCATCAGTATCCCCTCTTACATCACTGTCCCTATCAGTGTCCCCTCTTACATCGCTGTCCCCATCAGAGTCCCCTCTTACATCCATCAGAGTCCCCTCTTACATCAATGTCCCCATCAGAGTCCCCTCTTACATCACTGTCCCTATCAGTGTCCCCTCTTATGTCAGTGTCCCCATCAGAATCCCCTCTTACGTCAGTGTCCCCATCAGAGTCCCCTCTTACGTCAGTTCCACCATCAGAGTTCCTCCCCCTGACATCACTGTCCCCATCAGAGTCCCCTTTCACATCACTGTCCCCATCATGGTGCCCTCTTACATCACTGTCCCCATCAGTGTCCCCTCTTACATCACTTTCCCCATCAGTGTCCCCTCTTACATCACTGTCCCCATCAGTGTCCCCTCTAACATCACTGTCCCCATCAGAGTCCCCTCTTACATCAATGTCCCCATCAGAGTCCCCTCTTACGTCACTGTCCCTATCAGTGTCCCTTCTTATGTCAGTGTCCCCATCAGAGTCCCCTCTTACATCACTGTCCCCATCAGAGTCCCCTCTTACATCACTGTCCCCATCAGAGTCCCCTTTCACATCACTGTCCCCATCATGGTGCCCTCTTACATCACTGTCCCCATCAGTGTCCCCTCTTACATCACTGTCCCCATCAGTGTCCCCTCTTACATCACTTTCCCCATCAGGGTCCCCTCTTACATCACTGTCCCCATCAGTGTCCCCTCTTACATCACTGTTCCCATCAGAGTCCCCTCTTACATCACTGTCCCCATCAGAATCCCCTCTTACATCAATGTCCCCATCAGAGTCCCCTCTTACGTCACTGTCCCTATCAGTGTCCTTTCTTATGTCAGTGTCCCCATCAGAGTCCCCTCTTACGTCACTGTCCCTATCAGTGTCCCTTCTTATGTCAGTGTCCCAATCAGAGTCCCCTCTTACGTCAGTTCCACCATCAGAGTTCCTCCCCCTGACATCACTGTCCCCATCAGTATCCCCTCTTACATCACTGTCCCTATCAGTGTCCCCTCTTACATCACTGTCCCCATCAGAGTCCCCTCTTACATCACTGTCCCCATCAGAGTCCCCTCTTACATCAATGTCCCCATCAGAGTCCCCTCTTACATCACTGTCCCTATCAGTGTCCCCTCTTATGTCAGTGTCCCCATCAGAATCCCCTCTTACGTCAGTGTCCCCATCAGAGTCCCCTCTTACGTCAGTTCCACCATCAGAGTTCCTCCCCCTGACATCACTGTCCCCATCAGAGTCCCCTTTCACATCACTGTCCCCATCATGGTGCCCTCTTACATCACTGTCCCCATCAGTGTCCCCTCTTACATCACTGTCCCCATCAGTGTCCCCTCTTACATCACTTTCCCCATCAGTGTCCCCTCTTACATCACTATCCCCATCAGTGTCCCCTCTAACATCACTGTCCCCATCAGAGTCCCCTCTTACATCAATGTCCCCATCAGAGTCCCCTCTTACGTCACTGTCCCTATCAGTGTCCCTTCTTATGTCAGTGTCCCCATCAGAGTCCCCTCTTACGTCAGTTCCACCATCAGAGTTCCTCCCCCTGACATCACTGTCCCCATCAGTATCCCCTCTTACATCACTGTCCCTATCAGTGTCCCCTCTTACATCACTGTCCCCATCAGAGTCCCCTCTTACATCACTGTCCCCATCAGAGTCCCCTCTTACATCAATGTCCCCATCAGAGTCCCCTCTTACATCACTGTCCCTATCAGTGTCCCCTCTTATGTCAGTGTCCCCATCAGAATCCCCTCTTACGTCAGTGTCCCCATCAGAGTCCCCTCTTACGTCAGTTCCACCATCAGAGTTCCTCCCCCTGACATCACTGTCCCCATCAGTGTCCCCTTTTACATCACTGTCCCCATCAGTGTCCCCTCTTACATCACTTTCCCCATCAGGGTCCCCTCTTACATCACTGTCCCCATCAGAGTCCCCTCTTACATCACTGTCCCCATCAGTGTCCCCTCTTACATCACTGTCCCCATCAGAGTCCCCTCTTACATCACTGTCCCCATCAGTGTCCCCTCTTATGTCAGTGTCCCCATCAGAATTCCCTCTTACGTCAGTGTCCCCATCGGAGTTCCTCCCCCTGACATCACTGTCCCCATTAGAGTCACCTCTTACATCAGGGTTCCCAAAAGTTTCCCCTCTTATATCAAGGTCTCCATCAAAGTCGGCTCTGAGGAAGAAGGTATTCCTTCGAAACGCATCAGCCAGCAGCAGCCCTGATGTCCTCTTCTTCTTTGCCATCTGGAGACTGTCGGTTTCAGGACTGATTTCCACGAATAGGTGGCTCATACAAGCAATATTTCTCCATGTTTGTGAGTAGTTCTTACTTTGGGATAATGCACTAGGCTGGTGCGCCCTCTTTACTTTACTTTTTCTGTGACTATTAGGACATCCCCTATCCTAGAGGGCAGCAAGGCCAGAGAAACCATCCCTTGCGTAATAGACCACCCGGACATCACACTAATGCACAGGAGTGTTGGTTTGCTGTCCCCATCAAAGTCCTTCTTACATCAGGGTCTCTATCAGTCCCCCGTACATCTGGGTCCCTATCAGAGTCCCTATTATATCAGGGTCCCCATAAGTGGAGACCAACTGATCTGGATCCCCATTCTGTGCACATCAGCTGCAGGCTGAATACAATCCTGTATCAGGCTGGACGTGGCCCCTGCCTTAAAAAAAATAAGACCACTCAATCATTTAAAGGAACATTCCAGCCGAATAGTCAAAGCCGTCAGCTGTCTGATATCGCTATCCAGAAAAAACTCCAACTTTAATAATGTCGGGGAGCCCATTTAAGTTATCTCAAAGTGTACCTCTGTATTGCCTGTAAATGTGAACTTATGGTGAAGAATTCCAAGCACAGATATATATCTATACATATACAGTATCTCACAAAAGTGAGTACACCCCTCACATTTGTGTAAATATTTTCTTCTATCTTTTCATGTGACAACACTGAAGAAATGACACTTGTCTACAATGTAAAGTAGTGAGTGTACAGCTTGTATAACGGTGTAAATTTGCTGTCCCCTCAAAATAACTCAACACACAGCCATTAATGTCTAAACCGCTGGCAACAAAAGTGAGTACACCCCTAAGTGAAAATGTCCAAATTGGGCCCAAAGTGTCAATATTTTGTGTGGCCGCCATTATTTTCCAGCACTGCCTTAACCCTCTTGGGCATGGAGGTCACCAGAGCTTCACAGGTTGTCACTGGAGTCCTCTTCCACTCCTCCATGATGACATCACGGAGCTGGTGGATGTTGGAGACCTTGCGCTCCTCCACCTTCCGTTTGAGGATACCCCACAGATGCTCAATAGGGTTTAGGTCTGGAAACATGCTTGGCCAGTCCATCACCTTTATCCTCAGCTTCTTTAGCAAGGCAGTGGTCGTCTTGGAGGTGTGTTTGGGGTTGTTATCATGTTGGAATACTGCCCTGTGGTCCAGTCTCTGAAGGGAGGGGATCATGCTCTGCTTCAGTATGTCACAGTACATGTTGGCATTCATGGTTCCCTCAATGATCTGTAGCTCCCCAGTGCCGGCAGCACTCATACAGCCCCAGACCATGACACTCCCACCACCATGCTTGACTATAGACAAGACACACTTGTCTTTGTCCTCCTCACCTGGTTGCCCCCACACACGCTTGTCACCAAATAAGTTTATCTTGGTCTCATCAGACCACAGGACATGGTTCCAGTAATCCATGTCCTTAGTCTGCTTGTCTTCAGCAAACTGTTTGCAGGCTTTCTTGTGCCTCATCTTTAGAAGAGGCTTCCTTCTGGGGCGACAGCCATGCAGACCAATTTGATGCAGTGTGCGGCGTATGGTCTAAGCACTGACAGGCTTACCCCCCACCCCTACAACCTCTGCAGCAATGCTGGCAGCACTCATACATCTATTTCCCAAAGACAACCTCTGGATATGACGCTGAGCACGTGACCTCAACTTCTTTGGTGGACCATGGCGAGGCCTGTTCTGAGTGGAACCTGTCCTGTTAAACTGTTGTATGGTCTTGGCCACCGTGCTGCAGCTCAGTTTCAGGGTCTTGGCAATCTTCTTATAGCCTAGGCCATCTTTATGTAGAGCAACAAATTTTTTTTCAGATCCTCAGAGATTTCTTTGCCATGAGGTGCCATGATGAACTTCCAGTGACCAGTATGAGAGAGTAAAAACAAATTTAACACACCTGCTCCCCATTCACACCTGAGAACTCGTAACACTAACGAGTCACGTGACACCGGGGGAGGGAAAATGGCTAATTGGGTCCCAATTTGGACATTTTCACTTAGGGGTGTACTCACTTTTGTGGCCAGCAGTTTAGACATTAATGGCTGTGTGTTGAGTTATTTTGAGGGGACAGCAAATTGACACTGTTATACAAGCTGTACACTCACTACTTTACATTGTAGACAAGTGTCATTTCTCCAGTGTTGTCACATGAAAAGATAGAAGAAAATATTTACAAAAATGTGAGGGGTGTACTTACTTTTGTGCAATACTGTATATACAATAGGTTGAAAAAAGGCAGAGAAAGAAGGTAAAAAAAGTCCATCTAGTTCTACTAATAGAAATAAATGAATAAAAAATCCTCCATATACAGAATTGTGTACACACAGGTGATCCAGGGGGGGAAAAAATAATTCCCTTCCTGATCTCTCAGAAGACAATCGGCTATTCCCCGGATCGTCACTCCCCGGTGTGATTACCTACAAATGTTTTCATTTTCTGAAAAGCTGTGTTATCTTTTATGTTTTGCTCACAGCCCTGGGAGGATGAAAGTATACAATGCGATAGACATGTGCACAATAGAAAAATGTGTTTATTTTCGTTTCGTTTCTTTCGTTTCCGTTGATTCGTAACGATTCGTAAATTCGTAAGTCGCCGGTGTTCGTATTCGTAACGATTCGTAAATTCGTAAGAGTTATTTTTTCGTTGATTCATTTTTCCGTTAGTTTAATTTTCGTTTATTCGAAATTCGGACGCATTCGTATTTTCATAGATTTAGTTACATTCGTACTTTCGATTGATTTATTCGTACTTTCGATTGATTTATTCGTACTTTCGTAACATTGTTTTCGTAGATTCGTAAATTCATAATTTTATGTAATGTGTATGCTATTATTACATTTTAAGAGACACAGAAAATTACGAATAGAAAAAAAAAGTTACAAATGTACGAATTTTTTCGTTCAAACCATTCAAAGCACGTTAAGCAGCGCCATTGTAAGGGACACGGAAATTTACGAATCGCAAAAAAAAAAAGTTACGAATGTACGAATTTTTTCGTTCATTTTGATTTTCGTTGTTCCTGTTTTCGTTTTTCGGATTTTCTTCTTTTCGTACATTCGTTGTTTCTAATTTGGTTATTTCGGATTTTCGTTGTTTTTCGGATTCGTACGATTCGAACATTCGTTAAAATTTTTAGCGAATCGTTCGTTCATTCGTACGATAACGAATGAACGAATATAACGAGTTTTAACGAAAAAAAACTAAACGAATTGCACTTGTTGCATGTCTACAATGCGAATTAACAAACATATTGGCAACTAAAACCCCTTGGTATGTATTTGCTCTAGGTGGGCATTTAGGGGTCTGCCTGGCTTGGCTTCCTAATTTGTAGTAAGTTCTGCCCATAGCAGTTCATCTGATTCCAGTGCATCACGGCGAAAATTGGTTTCTCAGTGGAATTCCAGGCTGGATCAAACTTAAAGTGACTGTAAACCTCAGACATGAATCACGTACAAAGCACATCCCTCTAAAGTGTGTATTTGTCCCAAGCCAGAGCACTAAGTGTCCTTTTGTCTGCCTCTTCGTTCTTCTGCTATCAGCATGAATCACTTCTGACAAATTTTCCTGACACCAAGAGAAAAATGGTGACATGGGAGGGATCTCCAGCACACAGCCTGTGATTGGCAGCCTCAGCTCTGTTTCTGTGTGCTGTGTGAAGGGGGGGGGGGGGTGTCCCTTCCCTCCAGTCAGCTCTCAGGGCTCTCCTCACTGAGCTCTGCAGAGTAAAACTTCAGCTCTCCGCCCCCTTTTTTCTGAGATCTGAGACAAGCTTTATAAGTCAACACTTTGAATGGATGTAGGGAAGAGAAGACTGCAGATAAACAGATAGAACTTATGTAGGAGGATTTGTTTCATTTCTGTGTATCACCTGAGGCAAGTCTCTTCACTGGGTATATGTAATGCCGCGTACACACAAACGGACTTTTCGACGGACTAGGTCCGACGATCTTTCCGATGAACTTTTCGAATGAACGGACTTGGCCACACACAATCGCACTAAATTCAGACGGATTCGAACGTGATGACGTACGACCGGACTAGAATAAGGAAGTTCATAGCCAGTAGTAGACATGTGCAATTCGTTTCGTTTTTTTTCGTTTTTCATTTTTCGTTTTTTTTCGTTATTTTCGTTCATTCGTTTTCGTACGGATGAACGAACGATTCGATAAATATTTTAACGAATAACGAATCGTTCGAATCGTTCGAAACGTTCGAATCCGAAAATAATGAAAATCCGAAAAAAATTATTTAGAAACAACGAATGTACGAATGAAGAAAATCCGAAAAACGAAAACAGGAACAACGAAAATGAAAATGAGCGAAAAAATTCGTACATTGGTAATTTTTTTTTTTTGTTGAATTGGTAATTTTCCGTGTCCCTTACAATGGCGTTGCTTAACGTGCCTCGAATGTATTGAACAAAAAAATATGTAAATTCGTAACTTTTTTTTTTTTTTTTTTCCATTCGTAATTTTCCGTGTCTCTTACAATGGCGCTGCTTAACGTGCTTCGAATGGATTGAACGAAAAAATTCGTACATTCGTAACTTTTTTTTTCAATTCGTAATTTTCCGTGTCTCTTAAAATTTAATAATAGCATACACATTACATAAAATTATGAATTATGCTCCGATTACGAATCTACGAATGTTACGAATGTACGAATAAATACGAATGCGTCCGAATTTCGAATAAACGAATAAACGAAAATTAAACTAACGGAAATACGAATCAATGAAAAAATAACTCTAATGAAAATACGAATCGTTACGAATACGAACACCGACGACTTACGAATTTACGAATCAACGGAAACGAAAAAAAAAACGAAACGAAAATAAACGAAAATTTTTGTTGTGCACATGTCTAGACTAGAATAAGGAAGTTCATAGCCAGTAGCCAATAGCTGCCCTAGCGTCGTTGTTTGTCCGTCGGACTAGCACACAGACGAGCGGATTTTTCGATAGGAACTGGGTCCAGCGGAGTTCCAGCTGGAAAATTTTAAAACATGTTTGTGACAGAACCCACTGTCACTGTGTGTTTTGGAAGGGGCTCTGCGTTGGCCTCCTACCCATAGACTATGGCCCAGAATGGACTTGGGAGAGACTTGGGGACAAAGTGCCATTGATATAATGCGATGTAATGCTGCATCCCGTGGGTTCTGTCACAATGTTCTATTTCTAAAGTCTGTCGGATTTTTCGACAGAAAAAGTCCGATGGGGCCCACACACGATCGAATTGTCCGACGGATTCGTTCCGTCGGACTTTTGCTGTCAAAAAGTCCTCTTGTGTGTACGCGGCATAAGGGTTTACCACTTTAAATCTGCTCCCACCCCCTTCTCGTTGCTATTCTAACTACCCTGCAGAAGTTAGGTACATATACTTACCTATTTTCAGAGCGCTCCAGTCCGGTCACATGATCAGCTCCTAGGGGCTGGCTTCAAGGGAGAGGAGGGATGCTGACAACCTACACTATATTGTCAAAAGTATTAAGACGCCTGCCTTTACACGCACATGAACTTTAATGGCACCCCAGTCTTAAGCCCCATACACACGCGCGGATTATCCGAGGACCAGGTCCGTCGGACCATGTCCGTCATACTTTGTCTGATGTTGGTGTTGCGTACACACGGTCAGACAAAGTTGTCGGAAAATCTGATCATTCTGAACGTGGTGACGTTTGTTGCCTACGACGGGACTACGTAGAGGCTAGTAGCCAATAGCTTTGGTCTTGTAATGTGATCTGAGCATGCGTAGCACTTTGTCCGGTCGGACAACCGTACACACGATCGGATTTGGTGTGATCGGACCGTGTTGTCGGCAAATCTTTCCAGCAGGAGATAGGACTTTGTCCGTCGGACAATCCGACGTACACTGTCCGATGGTGCATACACACGGTCTGATTTTTCAACAACATTGTCCGATCGGACTGAATCCATGAAAAAGTCCGACCGTGTGTACGGGGCTTTAGTCCGTAGGGTCCAATATTGAGTTGGCCCACCCTTTGCAGCTATAACAGCTTCAACTCTTCTGGGAAGGCCGTCCACAAGGTTTAGGAGTGTGTCTATGGGAATGTGTGACCATTCTTCCAGAAGAGCATTTGTGAGGTCAGGCTCACAGTCTTCGCACTAATTTATCCCAAAGGTGTTCTATCGGGTTGAGGTCAGGACTCTGTGCAGGCCAGTTAAGTTCCTTCACCCCAAACTCGCTCATCCATGTCTTTATGGACCTTGCTTTGTGCTCTGGTCCAAATCATTTGGTGGAGGGGGGGGGGGGGGGTATGGTGTGGGGTTGTTTTTCAGGGGTTGGCCCCTTAGTTCCAGTGAGGGGAACTCTTAAGGCGTCAGCATACCAAGACATTTTGGACAATTTCATGCTCCCAACTTTGTGGGAACAGTTTGGGGACGGCCCCTTCCTGTTCCAACATGACTGCGCACCAGTGCACAAAGCAAGGTCCATAAAGACATGGATGAGCGAGTTTGGGGTGGAGGAACTTGACTGGCCTGCACAGTCAACATCAACCTGATAGAACAGGCCTTCTCCTCCACATCAGTGCATCATGATTTTGACGTTAAATACGGGGGTTGTGGCAGCAGCTAGCTGCCATAACTCCAGTATAGTTTTTTCCCTTATGTGGCTGGTATTCAGATAAAAGTGATCCCATTGGATGCGATACGGCCGATGACTAGGCAGGCAGTCTAAATGGAGCAAGAAAGCCCCCACTAGGCTCTATGCCCTTTTCTTTTTTTTTTTTGCTTTTAAGGGTAAATGAGAGATCCGGTTTTTGACCCTAGATTTCTCAATAAAGAGGACCTGTCATCCGTATTTCTAATACAAGGGATGTTTACATTCCTTGTAATAGGAATAAAAGTGATTTAAAAAAATAAATAAAGAGACATTTATTTGCCTCCTTATCAATGCCACCTAATCTGTGCCCATAAGTTTGGCCTCATCAGTGTCCATAAGTGCCGCCTCATCAGTGCCCACCAGTGCAGCCTATTAGTGCCCATCAGTAGCACCTCATCAGCGCACATCAGTGAAGGAGAAAAATTACTTATTTACAAAATGTACTGACAGAAACTAAGAAAAACTTTTATTTTCAAAATTTTCTGACATTTTTCTCTTCTTTTAGCAAAAAATAAAACACCCAGCAGTTATTAAATATCACCAAAAAAAAAGCTCTATTTGTGTGAAGAGAATTATAAAAATGTCATATGGGTACAGTGTTGCAATTGTCATTCTAAATGTGACAGCGCTGAAAATTTGGCCGTGGAAAGAAGAGGAGCCAATGGACAGCAGGAAGCCCCGCTAGCAGTGACCGGCAGGTGGAAGCGCCCGAGCGTGATGTCAAGTGGGCGGCTGTTATTGTGACAACGCGTTTTGGGGCATGGCCCTTCTTCAAGTCATACCGAAACGCATTGTCACAACGACAACCACCCACTTCCCCTTCTCTCCTCGGCTTGTGCTCCATCCACCACCCTGTGTTTCAAGCCTTGACTTGGATCCGTGTTCCCTGAGCATATAATGCCACCCTCGGGCGATTCCACCTGCCGGTCACTGCTAGCGGGGCTTCCAGCTGTCCATCGGCTCCTCTTCTTTCCACGGCCATCCCGCCACTCACCACTGGACTCACCCGCCACTCACCACCGGACTCACCCGCCACTCACCACTGGACTCACCCCCAACTCACCACCGGACACACCCGCCACTCACCACTGGACTCACCCGCCACTCACCACTGGACTCACCCCCAACTCACCACCGGACACACTCGCCACTCACCACCGGACTCACCCGCCACTCACCACCGGACTCACCCGCCACTCACCACCGGACACACCCGCCACTCACCACCGGACTCACCCGCCACTCACCACCGGACTCACCCGCCACTCACCACCGGACTCACCCCCAACTCACCACCGGACACACCCGCCACTCACCACCGGACTCACCCGCCACTCACCACCGGACTCACCCGCCACTCACCACCGGAGCTTCGGTTTGACCCTCCATCTGGTAGGATGGATAGGCTTGGCACACGAGGAGCTTAGTTTACTATACTATACTGTGGGTATAGAATTGGGTATATTGGATTGTATGATATTTTTTATTTTATTTTTATTACATTTTTTTATGGTTGAACTGGATGTCTTTTTTCAGCCTAGCTAACTATGTAACTATGTAACCACCGCAGCATTACTCCTTACAGCTGGTCCACACTCCACCGTCCAATAAGGTACTGTCACAGTGGTCATTATGTTGCATTGCTGTTCCATCTATGTGAGGAGATTGTAACTGTTGGTATTCATCCACCTTACATCATGTCAACAATAAACTGACTTTTATTACACTCCCTCATCTGAGAATTTTTCCATACGAGGTGGTTCCAATCAGTTGTGGTTGTTTCTGAATGTTTGTGCCTTTTCCACACCACTCCTGGTGTGCTCATCCCCACCACTGCTCCTCCGTCTCCCATAGGACATCACACACTGTTCCCAGTGAAATCCTTGTCCCCGTCCCCTGGCACCAGACTGATTAGTGTTGATAAAATATATATATATATATATATATATATATATATATATATATATATATATATATATATAATGTTTGATTCTAAGTCATTTTCTAGCAAAAAATACAGATTTTAACTTGTAAACAACAAATGCCGGAAAAAGCCTGCTCTTAAAGAGGAAGTAAAGCCTCTTAAAAAAAAAAAAAAAAAAAAGACACCCTGCAAGGCAAAGGCATAATGAGCTAGTATGCATTGCATACTAGCTCATTATGAATGACTTACCTGAGAACGAAGCCCCCGAAGCGACCCTCATCCACTATCTTCTGCATCGCCATCAAACCCGGAGTGACTCCCGGGTCTCGCCGCTCCAGGGCTGTCATTCGCTGGAGCGGCGATGACGTCACTCACGAGCATGCGCAGGAAAGCGGCATATCGCCGTGAACCCGGCATGCGCAGTGCGCCTGCGCACCGCTGTCTACGGCGCATGCGCCGTAGATAGCGGTGCATTTTCTTTTCTAAATATCTCCTAAACCATGTAGGTTTAGGAGATATTTATTGGACCTACAGGTAAGCCTTAATCTAGGCTTACCTCTAGGCCAAAGTGGTTTGTAAGGGTTTACAACCACTTTAAAGTGGTTAAAATCCCCGCAATGTACGTAGATCACAAGGATGGGAATGTTTTTTGTTTTTTTTTTCTCAACAAAAGTGGATTTACTCTTTAAAGTAAATGGTACTCTAACTAATTAGTTTGCTCTGTCTATTATAAACACTTTACCTTTATAACCACTTGCCAACCGGGCACTTTCACCCCCGTTTCTGCCCAGGCCGATTTTCAGCTTTCAGCGCTATCACACTATTGCCCCGTACACACGATCGTAAATTTGGCCAGCAAATGACCGATGTGAGCTTTTGGTCGGAAAATGCGACCGTGTGTATGCTCCATCGGACTTTTGCTGGCCGAATTCTCACCGAACGGGCACGGTGGAGAATTGGGAAACTTCAGGCGGTGATCAAGTCAGGGACCCGAGCCGGTCAGCAGGGGTAAAGCTTGAGAAGTATCTGGAGTGCCAAGCTAGGGACCCAGCAGGGAATTGTGGGTGACGCTTGAGGGAGATACCACCGCCAACCTTGGAGGAGCTCAAGGGATTCAGAGTCAGTGAATCAGTGGGTCTAGTGAAAGACCAGGAGCTCAGTGTTGAAGAACTACAAGAGGCAGCTGTAGTGGGGCTGAAAGAACTGTTACACCATAGGAGACAGCATTCCTTCATGTGCAGAAGTGGCGCCTTGCTGGGGCCTTTCCCTGCATGGCTGCCCTCCTATTGAAGTCTCAGAGTCTGCCAAATTGAGCATCGGGTGTGCAAGCTCAGTGAGAGTGGGACTGATTGCCAGCACTGACTGGCATCGCTAATGGGCACTGTTTGGTGGCACTTGTGGGCACTGATTGCTGCCACTGGTGGGCACTGATTGCTGGCATTGGTGCGCAATGGTGGGCACTGATTGGTGACACTGTATTTCTATATTGTAATCAGGGCACTGATGATCAGTGCCCTGATTACATTCCTATATGTCCCCCATGCCACTGATCAGCTCTCCTCGCCACACACTCTGTCAGTGTGAGGCGAGGAGAGCCGATTACCAGCATCTCCGTGTTTACATGTGACCGGCTGTGATTGGCTGTGATTGGCCGATCGTTGCAGTTTACTGGTCCTTGGTGTGGTGACTGCATTTGTTTTCTTTGTTCAAGCTCCGTTGCTTTATTTTCCCCGGGTAATCCTGCAAAGAACACACTTCCAGTCTTTGGATGGCTACATCCCTCCTCCAGTGTATCTCAGTGCCGCCAACCATCAGTATTTTTTACTGTCAGACAGTAAAAAATGGGCACTTTTCTCCTGCCAGGAAATGTCAGTGACAAGAAAAGGGCTGCCAGTAAAAAATATGGCTGTGACGCTCGGATCTGGCAGAGGCCACCCGAGTGCCTGCTACAGTGTGTTTGGGCGGTGCCAGTGACGGGGGCAGTCTGGCGGAGGCGGTGCCTGACCGTGTGATGTCACGGTGCAAGGGAGCTGGGCGGAGCTGTTTGGACTGAAGGGACCACCTGGCATGAAGAGAGACTGGCACTGTGACTCAGGACGGGACGGGACGTGTCGGGGAGGTGTCATCATCAGTGTTGATCATCTTACTTTAAAAAAGTAATTAGTTAAGTTACAAATTACTTCTCCCAAAAAGTAATTGCGTTAGTAACTCAGTTACTACATTGGAAAAGTAATTAGTTACGCAGCAAAGTAACTGACTTTTTTTTTTAAATATTCTATACGTGTAACTAAGGGGCGGGTCTAGTATTACTGTAACCAAGGGGCGCATTTATTATTGTTATATATCGTGTAACCAAGGGGCTGCTCTATTATTACTCTAACCAAGGGGCAGATCTGTTATAGCGTGTAAGCAAGGGGCGGGTCTATTATTATTATATCGTGTAAGGGGCGGATGGCTACAGAAGAGGGCGAATGTTAAATTAATGGGCAGAGCTCGATATATACCAATAATAATAAATGCGCCCCTTGGTTACAGTAATACTAGACCCGCCCCTTAGTTACACAATAGATGCCCCTTGCAGAGTAGCACGAGCATCAGGAGCGTGCGGCATCGCCTCGTACAATTACATGTTAACTGCGCCTGCGCGGTGTAGAGTTCACTCAGAGCTGTTTAGGTTCGGCAATTTTCGGAAGCTCCGTAGTCCTTCGTACTGCGCAAGCGCTGCGCCTGCGCAGTACAGGATGTCCTTATCCGGCGGGGGAACTTTTTTGGCAGGACACCGGAATTACACTACTGCCATCTAGTGGCGGTAGATGTAATTGGGGTAACTAAGCCAAAGTAATGGGAACTGAGTTACCATGAGGGGAAAAGTAATCAGTTAGATTACTCGTTACCCTCTAAAGTAACTGAGTTACGTAACTCAGTTTATTTTAACTCAGTTACTTACATCACTGGTCATCATCATCTCTGCTGCTGCACACTGCTGTCAGTGTCACTGTGAGAGTCAGTTTCATGTGTCTAATTCCCTGCCCTCCTGAGTCCTGCCCCTGAGCTACTTACTATATCCCAAAAAATAATAATATGTTTTTGCCTTAATATCTACCTTATGTCACATCGCTAATTGCATATTGTACTTGTTTGTAGCCTAAATACTGAAGTTTGCACTCAAAACGGTAATTTTGTAACTTGCAAAAACTTTGCTGTGCAAACAGAGAAATCAGTGCTACTACCCATACAACTCATAGATAGCAGAGCTCCCGGGTACTCGATCCACAGTCACTGGCTGAGTAGAGTAATGTAGGAAAGATGATCCGCACTCCGGTTGTTTCTCTTAAAAAATCTTAATTTTCTTGAAAAGCCACAGTGTTAACGCAGATAAAATAAGTTGACGCGTTTCAACCTATAAGGCCTTAGTCATAACCACTATGACTAAGGCCTTATGGGCTGAAACACGTCAACTGATTTTATCTGCGTTTACACTGTGGCTTTTCAATAAAATTAAGATTTTTTTAAGAGCAACAACCAGAGATCATCTTTCCTAAAAAAAACCGAGGCTGTGCCAGTAAATTTTGGGGTGTCGTGTCAGTAAATTTAAATTTGGTAGGTTGGCAACACTGGTGTGTCTATGGAGGGAGACATGATTGTCATCCTTACCTGGTCTCCTGACTTGTATCTCTTCATCTCCATTACATGGTGGGGCAGAGCAGTTGGTCGTTTACAGACGATAGTTAGGAAGGAAGAAATAATTTGGCGCAGCTCACAAAAAGTGACGAGGACACTGCATTTCTGGCAGGATCAACAGATATTTGCAGAAAATATTCTTGGCTTGAAAAAGAAAAGAAAGAAAATGAATACAGCCACCACATCTAAGGAATGTAAGCGGCAATATATTAAAGAGGAACTGCAGTCTGTTCACATCATTTATAATAAAAACATCTTTGGCATTCTGAAGCTTCCCTCCAACCACTTTGCATATTATTTTATATATATACTGTGGTTCTGTACTTGCCAAATATGCTGCAGAAATCTCCCTCCACTGAGTCTGGCTGCATCCATTTTAACTGTGGGCAGCTGAAGCTGCTGCCTGTTCACTTCCTGGATTTACACAGACACACACACCACCAGCTCTGCAGCTCTCATTGGCCCTCTTATGACTCATCTCCCCTCCCTTCCTGACAAACTACAACCAGAGTGAGAGAGAGAGAGAGAGAGCTGTGCATGATGTCATAAGCCTAGGCTAATGACCAGACAGGAAACAGGAAGTGAGCTGTATAAGGTATTTACTGGCAGAAAAAAAAGTTTTGCTATCCAAAGATAAAACAACAACAAGGGCAGAAGATTTAATAGATGGAAAGATGAAAAAATTACTGAAGTTCCTTTTTAAATGTTGGTTCCAGGATTCATGCATTCTTTAACCGCTTGTTGACCGCCCCGCGTATATGTACTGCGGGGCGGTGGCTCCTACAGGTGATATCACGTACCCGTATGTTTTCTCCACTTCCAGGATTGTGGCACGCGCGATGATTGGACACAGCAGGAGCCAATCAGCGGGTCTGGTGGACCTGATGTCCGCTGGGACCTGCTAATCGTTCCCGACAGTGGCAGAACGGCGGTCTGTGATAAGGGAAGACAGAGATCCTGTGTTTCTGCTAAGCAGGGACACCGATCTCTGTCTTCCCATAGTACAAGCACCTCCCCCACACAGTTAGCAAGCACTCCCTAGTAACACATTTAACCCTTTGATCGCCCCCTGATGTTAACCCCTTCCCTGCCAGTGTCATTTGTACAGTGACAGTGCATTTCTTTTTTAGCACTGATCACTATATTGGTGTCACTGGTCCCCAAAAAAGTGTCACTTTGTCTCTGTTTTGTCTGCTGCAATATTGCAGTCCCGCTATAAGTCGCTGATCTCAAATTTACTAGTAAAAGATAAAAAATAAATAAAAATTCCATAAAAACGCTATAACTTTTGTGCAAACAAATCAATATACATAGTTACATAGTAGGTGAGGTTTAAAAAAGATACAAGTCCAACCTATGTGTGTGATTATATGTCAGTATTACATTGTATATCCCTGTATGTTGTGGTCGGTCAGGTGCTTATCTAATAGTTTCTTGAAAATATCGATGCCCCCCGCTGATACCACTGCCTGTGGAAGGGAATTCCACATCCTTGCCGCTCTTACAGTAAAGAACCCTCTACATAGTTTAAGGTTAAACCTCTTTTCTTCTAATTTTAATGAGTGGCCACAAGTCTTGTAAAACTCCCTTCTGCGAAAAAGTTTTATCCCTATTGTGCGGTCACCAGTACGGTATTTGTAAATTGAAATCATATCCCCTCTCAAGCGTCTCCAGAGATATAATAAGTTCAGTGCTCACAACCTTTCCCCATAACTAATATCCTCCAGACCCTTTATTAGCTTTGTTGCCCTTCTTTGTACTCGCTCCATTTCCAGTACATCCTTCCTGAGGACTGGTGCCCGGAACTGGCCAGCATACTCCAGGTGCGGCCGGACCAGAGTCTTGTAGAGCGGGAGAATTATCGTTTTATCTCTGGAGTTGATCCTCTTTTTAATGCCAATATTCTGTTTGCTTTGTTAGCAGCAGCTTGGCATTGCATGCGATTGCTGAGCCTATCATCTACTAGGACCACCAGGTCCCTTTCTCTCCTAGATTCCCCCAGAGAACTACCGTATTTATCGGCATATAACACGCTCTTTTTCCCCCTGAAAATCAGGGGGAAATCGTGGTTGCATGTTATACCTCGATCCCCACCGATCTCCGCCGTCTGTGAGGGCCGCCGACATTGAATGAGCCGTGCCAAGTGTACTGTGTACTCGGCTCCGCTCGCAGTCACGCCCAGTCCCTCCCAGTCCCGCCTCCTAGACTTTACATCCCGTCATTGGACCAGTGTTGTGTCCATCATAGGAGCCGGGCCAAGGGGCGGGACGGGGCGGGACCGGGGGGCGTGACTGCGAGCGGAGCAGAGTAGCCGGGTACACGAGTACACAGTACACTCGGCTCCACTCGGCTCGGTCTATGTCGGCGGCAAGAGGAGCTGAATATCTCGGCGGCAGCGGCGGTGTAACGACATATTCAGTGACCCATCGCAGTTTGATACGGAAGTGACGTTCTGTCGCCGCCACCTTGCTACACCCCACACTCGTCCACAGTAAGGATACACTAAGAAGGGGGAAAGCGGACATGTTGTTACACCCACCGCAGTTTTGCATTTTACACGTATTTATAACAGTAACGTCAGTTTATACAGCGGCGCTAAATTTAAAACCCCAAACATGCTGCAATTTTGGGAAAGGCTGCAGATGGACACTGGAAGGCTGGAGATGGACAGTGTGCAAGGCTGCAGATGGACACTGGAAGGCTGTAGATAGACACTGGAAGGCTGCAGATGGACACTGGAAGGCTGCAGATGGACACTGGAAGGCTGCAGATGGACACTGGAAAGCTGCAGATGGACACTGGAAGGCTGCAGATGGACACTGGAAGGCTGCAGATAGACACTGGAAGGCTGCAGATGGACACTGGAAGGCTGCAGATAGACACTGGAAAGCTGCAGATAGACACTGGAAAGCTGCAGATAGACACTGGAAGGCTGCAGATAGACACTGGAAGGCTGCAGATAGACACTGGAAAGCTGCAGATAGACACTGGAAGGCTGCAGATGGACAGTGGAAGGCTGCAGATGGACACTGGAAGGCTGCAGATAGACACTGGAAGGCTGCAGATAGACACTGGAAGGCTGCAGATAGACACTGGAAAGCTGCAGATAGACACTGGAAGGCTGCAGATGGACACTGGAAGGCTGCAGATGGACACTGGAAGGCTGCAGATAGACACTGGAAGGCTACAGATGGACAGTGGAAGGCTTCAGATAGACACTGGAAGGCTGCAGATAGACACTGGAAGGCTGCAGATGGACACTGGAAGGCTGCAGATGGACGCTGTGCAAGGCTGCATTGATGGGCATTTAAAATGTACGTTTTTTTCCTTAAACTTCCCTCCTAAAAAAATTTTCCTTAAACTTCCCTCCTAAACTTGGGGTGCGTGGGATTTTTTTTTACCAAAAATATGTAGCAGAATATATAATGGCCTAAATTTATGAAGAAATCAGATTTTTTTATTTTTATTTTTTAATTGGATGTGTTTTATAGCAGAAAGTAAAAAATTTATATATTTTTTCCAACTTGTCGATCTTTTTTTGTTTATAGCGCAAAAAATGAAAACCGCAGAGGTGATCAAATACCACCAAAAGAAAGCTCTATTTATGGGGAAAAAAGGTCATAAATTGTATTCGTGCACAGCGTCGCACGACCGCGCAATTGTCAGTTAAAATAATGCAGCGCCATATCGGAAAAAAAATGGCTTGGTCATGAAGAGAGGGGGGCGAGGGGGGGGGGTAAATCTTCCGGAGCTCAAGTGGTTAAGATAGGATAGCAATACCAGTAAGAGAAGTTCACAGGTCCAGCCCTATTTTTCCACTTTGTCATGAAAAGGCAAGCAGAGGTTTTCCTATGAAGCCTGTATGCAGTACAGTGGGCTGAGCTCTAAGTGTACAGGGCTGCTAAGTTGCTGCATGGACTTTGTGAATAGTCTTCAGAAAGGGTGGTGGGGGGGGGGGGGGGAGTCAGCAGCTTGTCATTGTCCTTCTGCTCTATAGCAATTGTTTGTGCTTACAAGGGTTGGATTGGCTGCCCGTCCATGCCATTGTTGTTGTAATTATCCCAGGCCCGCTGTGATTGGGCTGGACACGGCCTCTTGTCCACATAAGCTTTTTTTGGTACTTTACTTGCAAGTTTTCAGGAATGAAGTAACAACTTAGCGAACAGTTTCTAAAGTGGATGGTGAGACAGACAAGCAGCCAACATGACGTTGTGTGAAACTTTTCTAGGTCAGTAAACTTTTTTTTTTTGTTGCAAACTTAGTTTTTTTTTGTTTTTTACCTACTACATCTCTATGTGACTTTAGTGTAACTTTGATCAGTTATTGTATCCTGTTAAGTTTTCTTTTATTTTGGATGGAACTTGGGATCGTGTTTAGGTTGCAAAAAAAGGTACTTTTTCCCTTTGTCGCAACTTTTTTAGTCCGGACGTGGGCAACCATGGCACGCGTAGTAAATAAATCACCCCCCTTTTTTTACTGTAGAGAAAGGAAAATACATTCATTTGGTAGAAGAATTTTGCAATCAAAGCAATAAAAAACGCTTTTGAGGTTTGTAAAAAAAACTGTTATCCGTTAACAACATTTTAAATTGGTTGGTTTACTTGCAAATATCGATGTTGCATGGATTTTTTTTTTTTTTTTTGCGTCTCTTCGTCCATTTTTATTACAACAAAAGAAAAAACACCTGCTAATATCAGCTGCCCAACAACAAGCATTGACTTGTTTGAGTTAGCAGTTTATTAAGACTTTTATTGTGGTAGAGTTTTGGGTTCTCGTGTGTTCTTCGTGTTTAATACATCAGATAACTAACCTAAAGCTAAGGTTTTAGACGCATCCCTTTGATTAAATGACTTTATATCAAATAAATGATAAAATAAAAAAAATGAAATCATATTATGTTATTGTGATACAGGATTTATAAAGCACCACTGAGTTACTTAGCAGTTTATAATACAAAATATTTCAATATAAAATAATAATATAAAGGGAGAAAGCGCAGTTCCAATAGAATTCAATACAAGAGGGTTAGGAGGATTCTGCCCGTGGGAGCTAACAATCTAAAGGGGAGGGGCGAGTACATCTGCTCACTATTGTCTAAAGTCTTACTGCAGGGATTATCTTGCTGTGAGTTAACGGAGTATGTTTTGGGCTATGCAATATGTGGTAAATAAAATGTATTGTTACATAGAATAATAAAAAAAGCCATAGCAAAAAAAAAAATAACCTTTAAGTTTTCCCAATTTTTATTGAATTATTTGTATTTTGTAACTTTTTTTGGTCTAGAGTATAGATCTTTGTTTGTACCAAGCATGTTTGAAGCCTGACTTCTCTACCTTCTGCTGGAAGTCTCTTCCAAGCATTAACTACTTTCTTTTCAAAAGTTTTTATTGAACATAAAACAAGTATACAGATATTACAAACATGGAGTAACATCCAATATGAATCCATATTGGATTAACTACTTTCTAAGATTCGTCCTGAACTTTCCTCCTGCTAACTTGTGGTCATGTCCCCCCCGTGTTCTCGATCTTAGCGAAAAATAACCAAGTGGTCCATCGAGTTTGCCCAATTTTTAAATTTTTTTTTTAATATTTTGTAAACTTTTTCGTCTAGAGTATAGATCTTTGTTTGCACCAAGCATGTTTGAAGCCTGATTTCTCTACCTTTGCTGGAAGTCTCTTCCAAGCATTAACTACTTTCTAAGATTCGTCTTGAACTTTCCTCCTGCTAACTTGTGGTCATGTCCTCCCGTGTTCTCGATCTTAGCGAAAAATAACCAAGTGGTCCATCGAGTTTGCCCAATTTTTTAATTTTTTTTTGTATTTTGTAACTTTTTTCGTCTAGAGTATAGATCTTTGTTTGTACCAAGCATGTTTGAAGCCTGACTTCTCTACCTTTGCTGGAAGTCTCGTCCAAGCATTAACTACTTTCTAAGATTCCTTCTGCTAACTTGTGGTCATGTCCCCCCCCCCCCCGTGTTCTCGATCTTAGCTTCACATTGGAAAATACTGCCCTTCCTGAACCTTATTTACCCCCTTTTGAGTATTTAAAGTTTTCAGTCGTGTCTCCCCTTCCCCTTTCTTTCCTCCAGACGGTACATATTGGGGGAGATTTACTAAAACTGGAGCACTGTCTTTTGTTCTTGAATAATTGAATAAACGTTGGGGGTTGATTTTCTAAGACTGGAGAGTGCAAAAATCTGCAGTGCAGCTGTGCATGGTAGCCAATCAGCTTCTAACGTCAGCTTGTTCAATGAAGCTTTGACAATAAAACCTCGAAGCTGATTGGTTTCTACCAGATTTTTCATTCTCCAGCTTTAGTAAATCACCCCCATTGAGTGCACTTCCCGAGAATTACAAGTTGTTGAGATCCCCAATTCATAAACTGATGAGATCCTCAGCAAATAGACAAGTTAATAACATTCTTAAAGCTCACAAGTTGCTTGATTGACGTCCAGATTTTGCATTCTCCCGTTCTAGTAAATTTGCCCCATTAGGTTCCTGCAGCCTCTCCCGATTTGTTGATTGCTTTTTTTTTTGCAGTCAGATCCTTTAGTAATAAATACTGTAACAAAAACACAGACTTATTCCAATACTCTCGATCCAGAAGAAGTCGTAACAGTTTTCAACCTAGGTTAACATTGCATGATTGGAACGTTTGTTGCATGTTGTTAAAGATCCAACGCCCTTGCCTGCATTCTACGGTCACTGGACCGCAAGTTCAAAGCCCAGCTCTAAAAACCCTTCAGCCCTTTATTATGTGCAGAGATTTTTTACTAACCTCTAAAAATCGCTGCAACCAACTCCATGAAGTTTTGCCACACACGTGTTCTTGATGTCACTTGTTCTTTAGTGCTTTCCAATAATCGTTATCACTCCTACAATCAGACTACATTGCATAATGTATAGTCAGGGTACTTATACTTGGAATGGGTTGATTGATGTTTGGTGGGTTCCGATAAAATAGATTGTATCAGATTATCGCCTACACTGGAAAGCCATAGTCCATTGTACCCCAAATGATTGCCTACACTGGAAAGCCATAGTCTAGTGTACCCCAAATCATCTCCTACCCTGGAAAGCCATAGTCTATTGTACCCCAAATCATTGCCTACACTGGAAAGCCATAGTCTATTGTACCCCAAATCATCTCCTACACTGGAAAGCCATAGTCCATTGTACCCCAAACCATTGCCTACACTGGAAATCCATAGTCCATTGTACCCCAAATCACTGCCTACACTGGAAATCATAGTCCATTGTACCCCAAATCATTGTCTACACTGGACAGCCATAGTCCATTGTACCCCAAATCATTGCCTTCAGTGGAAAGCCATAGTCCATTGTACCACAAATCATTGCCTATACTGGAAAGCCATAGTCTATTGTACCCCAAATCATTGCCTACACTGGAAATCATAGTCCATTGTACCCCAAATCACTGCCTACACTGGAAATCATAGTCCATTGTACCCCAAATCATTGTCTACACTGGACATCCATAGTCCATTGTACCCCAAATCATTGCCTTCAGTGGAAAGCCATAGTCCATTGTACCACAAATCATTGCCTATACTGGAAACCATAGTCCATTGTACCCCAAATCATTGCATACACTGGACATCCATAGTCTATTGTACCCCAAATCATCTTCTACACTGGAAAGCCATAGCCTATTGTACCCCAAATCATTGCCTACACTGGAAAGCCATAGTCTATTGTACCCCAAATCATTGCCTACACTGGAAAGCCATAGTCTATTGTACCCCAAATCATCATTTACACTGGAAAGCCATAGTCTATTGTACCCCAAATCATCTCTTACACTGGAAAGCCATAGTCTATTGTGCCACATCACGTGTGCAAGGTTTAGGGAACCATTGAGTGCTGTGGCTAAACCTCATGTTGTTCAAGTCCCTATTGAATTGTTCAACTATTATCCTTCAATCTCTTAGTAAATACAGACAGCAAGACTTCCATCAGAAAATGGTCCATGTACAAACCTTCATTCTCATGCACGGGTAGAATTAGAAAGCTCAGCTCTTTGATGTTGATGTCTAAGTGTTCTTGTAGTCTAGAAAGTTACAAAGTTTTAACATTTTAAGAAGAACAGCTAAATATGTTTAATAGAGATAGCAGTTGTGTGTTTATTTAATAAAACATTTCAGAAGCTTATCTAAAGATCAGCACAGTGCGGCCGAACTTCAGTTAAGTTTTAACGTCACCCACAAACCAAGTCGTAGAATTTGCTTAAAAAAAAAAAAAAAAAAGTTGAATGTAAATCTGTCATCCCATTGATGGCGAGAGAAAAGTTTAGACTTGTACTTTCTTTGCAGACAAAGGCAATTGCATGTCCTGAGGGGTGGGATATAAGGCGGGGGAGGGGGGCTTTATGACAATGTTAGCTCCAGGGCTTATTAAAACTTTTTTTTTTCTTCTTCCATCTGCCAGGGGTCTCTTCTTGCCGATATGCCCAGCCCTTCAGCTGTTCCATATACAATATTAATGCAGGGCCATTTAAATTCATCAAATACAACGGCATTAATTGTAGTCTGTAGTATTAAGGGTGCCCATCTGCATAGGAGGGAATAGAGAAAGGCAAATCTTTCCCCAGCTGCTAGCTGAGGAGACTTTTTGCCAATTAGGCTAAGTGCAGGCACAACTTGCTTTTCTTCCCATTGAGGTCCCGAGTTAGCGAGTCCACTAAGAATGACTGTCTCCGTGTTTTCAATAAGAGGGGGGCTTATTTACAATCGGTCGGGTCTCGCTTGCAGAATTAAAGGGGCCCAGACAAGGGCGGAAACAATGGTTTAAGCAGCGATCGGATGGTCACTAAACTTTTTAGGACATACCTATATGCCAGACAGCGATTTAGCATCAATTGCACACGCAAACCGCAGTATATATAAAAAAAAAAAAAAGATTTTTGCGCATGAGCAAAATTAGTCCATTCAGCCGTTCATACAGCTATCTGCCTTTTGCGGAAGCATACACAGGCACCTTAAATGATCGAAATTGTAAGCATTTAATAAACCTTTGTACCATTTAAGAGTACTTAAAGGCATTAAGATGTGTAGCACAATAGCTAAATGATGCTAAGCTGGTCAGAGAGACCTGCCCGATTTTGAAACCAGCAGTTACACATACAAAAAAAAAAAGTGCTTATAGATGCATGGTGAAGAGATCCCTTCCAAGTTCAGAATATCACCAGTAAAAAATTGCCAGCACGCAGGAAAATAGATCCAACTCTCCTCATTTTGTCTTGCTCTTTGTTTCTGCACAATCTGAGTTTGGTTCGAAGTCCTCTGACCTGTAAAGTTTAAGCAGCACCAGTGTTCCCTGATGTTCTCTAATCTAGAGAATGCAGTATACACATTAGATATGAAAAAGAAAGTTTGGAGACATCTTAACTTTAAAATATTTATTATTTGTTTAATCTATACCCAAATCAGTTTCTTACTTTTGCATTTCAGTGGTGTGGCTATGATAATGGAAATGGGGTGAATGAGGGGTTGGGGGGGGGGGGAGCAGTGGAAAGACAGGGAGGAAGAAAGAGAGAGAGAAAAAGAAAGAAAAAGAAAGAAAAAGAGGAGGGGAGCAGTGGAAAGACAAAGAGGAAGAAAGAGAGATAAATAAAAATAAATAGAGAGAGACAGAAAGAAATTAAGAAAGAAATAAAAAGGGGAGGGGAGCAGTGGAAAGACAGAGAGGAAGAAAGAGAGAGAGAGAAAGAGAGAAAGAAAGTAAGAAAGAGAAAGAAAAAGGGGAGGGGAGCAGTGGGAAGACAAAGAGGAAGCAAGAGAGAGAAAGCGAGCGAAAGAAAGAAAGAAAGAAAGAAAATGAGGGGGGAGCAGTGGAAAGAAAGAGAGGAAGAGAGAGTGGGAGAGAAAAATAAATATAGAGAGAAAGAAAGAAAGAAAGAAAAAGAGGAGGGGAGCAGTGGAAAGACAAAGAGGAAGAAAGAGAGAGAAATAAAAATAAATATAGAGAGACAGAAAGAAATTAAGAAAGAAATAAAAAGGGGAGGGGAGCAGTGGAAAGACAGAGAGGAAGAAAGAGAGAGAGATAAAGAGAGAAAGAAAGAAAGAAAATGAGGGGGGAGCAGTGGAAAGAAAGACAGGAAGAGAGAGTGGGAGAGAAAAATAAATATAGAGAGACAGAAAGAAAGAAAGAAAGAAAAAAAAGAGGAGGGGAGCAGTGGAAAGACAAAGAGGAAGAAAGAGAGAGAAAGAAAAATAAATATAGAGAGACAGAAAGAAAGAAAAAGGGGAGGGGAGCAGTGGAAAGACAGAGAGGAAGAAAGAGAGAAAGAAAGAAAGAAAGAAAGAAAGAAAAAGTGAGGGGGTGGGTGAAAAAAAAAGATAAAGGGAGGTGACAGATTAAGAGAGAGAAATAGAAGAAGAAATAAAGGGAGAAAGAGTTAGAAATAGAGAGAAAGAGAGAGAGAGAGAGAAAGAAAGAGAGAAAAATAGATAAAGAAAGTAAGGTAGAAGAGAGATTGTGAGAAATAAAGAAACAAGGGGGGAGAAAAAGATAGGAATAGAGAGAGAGAGAAAGAGAGAGAGAGAAAGAGGGACAGCGAATGAAAGAGGGAGAAAGAGGGACAGCGAATGAAAGAGAGAGACAGGGGAAATAGGGAGAAAGAGAGAGAGAAAGAAGTCAAGAGAGAGAGAGAAACGCAAAGAAAGGGGGAGAGAAAAAAAATTGATGGAGAGAGATAGAAATAGAGGAATAGAAAGAAAGAGAGAAAGAAAGCAGAGAGATAGATAAAGTGTGTGTATGGGTATATGTATATATAACACTTTAAAATATTTGAAAACTTCCCCTCTTTGACTTTCAGAAACTAAAAAAAACATGTAGTGTACTTCCATATCCTTATCCTCTCTGCTTCCCTCCAGCAAAGTTAGCTGGGCATCTTCTCAGCCTTCTACTGATGTCTTTATTTTCTGGAGAAGTCCTTCCGATGACCCTTATGTGTAGTATAATATTACAATGACCTTGTATTATGCCATGGAAAGCCTGAATAGATCTCCATGCACATCTTTTATGATATTATTGATGTTGGCTGTGCAGGGAGCCCTGAGCGGAGTGTGGAGGCTTCATAGTTTATTGTCATTGAGGAGCTGTCCACAGCCGGTTGGTGCTGATTATTCTCCGCTAGGATCAAACGGAAATCTTTACAGGCTAAATAGCAATATACTACCCAGTCTATCCATACTACAAACCGCACAGTAGAACCTTTTTTTTTTTTTTTCTTCACACTTTATATTCTTTAAATATAATGTAGTATACCTTGTTATTTGTTACCAACTTGTATTCTTGTGTCAAGTCTCCAATGAATTTTTGGTGTTTCATTTATCATTGTTGGCAGTATTTTCTGTTGAAGGATGCATGACTTTGCTTTTATCTCATACCTGTCTTTTGTTCTTAAATGATGAATAAACATTGGGGGTTGATTTTCTAAAACTGCAGAGTGCAAAATCTGGTGCAGCTGTGCACAGGAACCAATCAGCTTCTAACTTAAGCTTGTTTAATTAAGCTTTGACAATAAAACCTGGAAGCTGATTGGTTTTTGATTGGTTTCTACCAGATTTTGCATTCTCCAGCTTTAGTAAATCACCCCCATTGAGTGTACTTACCGAGTATTAGTTGTTGAGATCCCCAATTCATAAACTGCTGAGATTCTCAGCAAATAGACAAGTTAATAACATTCTTAAAGCTCACAAGTTGCTTGATTGACGTCATATCTGTGCTGATTGTTATGGGGGAGCATTATTCTTCATTTAACACATCGGTGCTCAGGAACAATGGAAACAGTATATATAATAACTACGTCTTTGTATAAGTAGGGTATTGCATAGCTCTATAAATGTTGATCAAACAATGTGATGTCGTTTTTTAGTAGGATGCACCTGCCGATCTCTCTTCTCTAATAATAATAATTGTTGTGTGTTCTGCAAAGGATGTTCCACTTTTATATAAGAAATTTATAGTAGCAGGAATAAAACCCAACATTCGATGTGTGTTTATTGTGTGACACAGTCATTGCAGTGTTTAGTAGAAGCTGTTATTGTTTCTGTGACCTTAATAGTACAAAGTCGAAGGTGAACACCAATGACGTTTGCTTAATATCAAAGCAATTATTGATTGCTGCAAAACAAGATTCTTTGTGCATTTGATATGCTTCATCCTTTGCATTTGTTAAGTATTCAATCTTGATTTTTTTTATTTTACTTTTACTTAGCAACCCTTTGCACACATTTACAAACTTGCGCAATAGTTAAAATAATAGAAAGTCTAAAGATAAGTCGTAAAATCATTGCCCGCGTTCTCCACCAAAAACGAAATTAAAAAATAAGTAGTAAAATCGTTGCCCGCATTCTCCACCAAAAACTAAATAAAAAATAAGTAGTAAAATCATTGCCCGCATTCTCCACCAAAAAAGAAATAAAATATAAGTAGTAAAATCGTTGCCCGCATTCTCCACCGAAAAAGAAATAAAAAATAAGCAGTAACATTTCTAAAAAACTAACACTATTCTATTATTCTGCAAATACAGAAAAATGAGCATAGAATTTTTATTTATTTAATTGAATGCATTTCATCTAATGGTTTGATGTACCTTATTGCTGTTTAAGCAATCCCCAGCCTTTGCTTAGTCAGGCTTAGTTAGCTATCTTTAGATTAGAGCTGCTTGCACAAGCAAGGGCAGGAAAGAGTTAAGTGCTCCATTTTCTCGCCGCTGGTGACATGTGTAGTTGTTTACTGTGTAGCGAGCACTTTAAGAGGCTTACAGGCAGAGCTTGCTCGGCATCATGGAGGTCCAATGCCAACTTGCCTCTTCCTTACCAGGGAAAAAGGTCACCCCGTAGATGAATCTGAAGTGGAACTTTCCCTTAGCCCTGCACACACAAGCGTAGATCATCCGCTGGGTGTTTCTGTTGGAAATTATTGGACTCTACCAAAAGCTGTCAACGTGCGGGGAGGCCTGGGATGACAGTTGCAGTCGTTCACAGCCCCCTCCCCGCTGAAGAAGCTCCAACGTTCTTGCATATTAATGATTAAACAGTTTGGTTGAGCTAGGCACCTTCTGTTGGCTGGAGCGAAGGCAATCATAGGTTGTTGTAGTGAGTTGGGCCTGCCCACTGGCTCCCCTGGAGGAAATGAGCTGCTCCATCTTTTTTGGTGCTGTACTGTAAATTTCTTTCACCTCGAAGAGTAAACAGATACATTGCAAGGCTTGGAGTTACGGAGGACCCCCACTCCCCCCACCCCCACACACACACACCCCCTACTCTTGGTGGAAGCTTGGTCTCCTATTGAGATCGGCCATCAAGGGAATGAGGTCCAAGTCATCACCATTGCTCGCTGGAAGGGGAAGAAAGCTTTAAGTGGGACCCACAAACAGCTTACTAAGGACTACTCTCCATCACAGCCTCCTAAGCATGCACATCCTGTGACTACTCCCCTTTGATGTCGTTTGTAACAAGAAGGTAAGTCACATTGTGTTTGTGCTATGGGGGGGACAATGAAAACAGCCAGTTCAGCACCTTGGACAGTTCTCGTTCGTTGGAGACCTTGCATGGTCACTCAGGACTATGTCAAGTCATATCTTTGTGTACAGGGCTGTGATTCCTTTGTGGGGGAGGGGGGGGGAGATGGAGGAGGGGGGGGGGGGGGGGGGTTCTATCATGCACCCCTTGAGAGCAAACTCTGGACCAGTTCTAGGGCAGATATTCTGTGTGTAGGCCTGGACCGTAGAAAAGAAAATCCTGTTAGAACTAGTTCGGAGATGTTTGCATGACCATAAATATAAAAGAGTGATTTCCGTAGGCACCTCCCACCCCCCATTGCCTGCTGCTATATATTTTCATAACCTTCAGGCCACTATCCTCGTCATAGCAAAATGGCAATTTTGTAGCAAGGGCAATTCGCTGACGAAACAACACGTCAGCTCCACGAGAGGAAACAGTTTTCTAACCAAAAGATTTTTTTTTTTTTTTTTTTTTAGAAAAAAAAAATGTTCAAGCCATTAAAATCTTCTTTTTTTTTATTTTGCTTTAATAATTTTATTGCCCTTTTGTATATATTTGTTTATTCTTGTGCTGGTTTTAATCATCCTGTTAAGACGTAAATTAAGTGTCGATAGACTTTCTTGGGAACTTTTGCTGCCTTGTGGTTGGTGTTGGAGAGTTGTTTTATTTTATTTTTTTCTTAAGTTGACAATGTATCAATTATTTTCTTACCAAACTGAACATTTTATTGTAAAGTTTTGTTAATATGTTGAGATTAACCGATAGCAACATTGGAATAATTGAGGCGTTTGAAGGTTTATGATCGCTTTATAAAATTCTTATTAAAATGAATTACATTTCTTCTTAGTATTATTGTTGTTTTTTTTTTATGTTTGTTTTTATTGTGTGGAGTAGTATTTGCCCCTTTAGGCTTCCCCCATGCGTAAGCCCTATTCTGTGATTGGCGTTGCTACCTTTATCAAGCATTCATTGTCAAGCCTCCCATGTTTAAACCTATCCGGACTCCGAAAAAGCCTTTTCATACCGGTTCTTCCTACTACAAATTCTTTTTTTTTTTTTTTCTTTTCTCTCTCTGTCTGTCTCTTTCCTCTGGATCATCTGCTACCATTATCAGCTTGCTCCATATGGTCACTTTAATTAATGGCAAACAAAGGACTAGGATTCCAGGAATCCTAGGTTTTGCTGTGAGCCTTTTATGCTGTCATAGAAACCAAAGCTGTCAGCAGCCTCCCTTTGCCCAACAATGCTTTGTACCTTGTGATTATTGTGCTATACAAGAGGCGAGCACTACAACCAACAAGGCCATCGCTCGTGTGTGTGTGTGTAAAAGAACACAACTGACTCATCCCCTGCCCTACTATGTACTATTAACTTCAACACAAACACTACATCAGCCTGCTGGGCTCCATGCATTGTTCTTCACTGCTGCCTTTGCATTACAAACCTGATTTTATTTTATTTTTTTGTTATGTTTTTGTTTGCATATTAGCGTGTTTAGATATCGTTATGACCTTTTATATCTAGTTACTATCTATTCACCGCTTTACCGTTAGCTGGTCTAAAGAACATATGATTTATTACACTTTTTGGTTTAAAAAAAATTTATTTTTTACATTCTTGGTTTGGTTTTTAAAGCTTTTATGCTGAGTTTGTTTTTAAAAAATTTTTTTTTATGACTCAATAATGACATGCAACGTGTAATTAGTTGATCCCCTTTGTCCTTTTCTCTTGCCTTGAACCTAGTAGTTTTAGGTGGAACTTTTTAGATGATGGAATGTGTTTATATATCTTTTTTTTGGGTGAAGTGATTTTATTCTTTTTTTTTTAAACCTAAAGTGATCACAGGCTTGCTGTTCTGGCTTAACCACACCCCTACCCCCCCCCCCCTCTCATTAAGTATATCAACTTCTTAACATGCATTAATGCACACGTGGGTTATGTTTCATCCATTATTGTTGTGTTTTAGCAAAAGCTAATGAGATACAGATTTGCATATTAACCTTGAACGCGAGGATGAACACAATGCAGTTGATTTACTAAAGGCAAATAGACTGTGCACTCAGCAAAGTGCAGTTGCTCCAGAGCTTAGTAAATAGGCAGAAGCTCTGCTGACTTCCATCATCCAATCATGTGCAAGCAAAAATATTTTATTTTTTTTCCTTGAATGTGATTGGGTATTCTTTGCAAAGTGAACTGTCATCTTATTTACTAAGCTCTGGCGCAACTGCATTTGCAGAGTGCAACTGCATTTTGCAAGGTGCACAGTCTGTTTGCCTTTAGTAAATCAACCCCAATAAATGTAATTCCTTCATCGTATTCACTCAGAACTATTAAGACATTGGGGTGGATTCACTAAAG
Source organism: Lithobates sylvaticus (assembly GCA_028564925.1). Taxonomy (NCBI): domain Eukaryota; kingdom Metazoa; phylum Chordata; class Amphibia; order Anura; family Ranidae; genus Lithobates; species Lithobates sylvaticus. The sequence continues at coordinate 20,597,537 of CM053037.1, forward strand.
GCAAATAGACTGTGCAGTTGCTCCAGAGCTTAATAAATGAGCAAAAGCTCTGCTGACTTCCATCATCCAATCATGTGCAAGCAAAAATGCTGTTTTTTTTTTTTTTTTTTTTCCATGCACATGATTGGGTACGCTTTGCAAAGTGAAGCTATACCTAATTTGCCGAAGCTCTGGAGCAACTGCAATTGTAGAGTGCACCTTGCAAAGTGCACAGTCTATTTGCCTTTAGTAAATCAACCCCTAAATCTTTGTGATGCTTAGAAAAATTACCTCTTGCGATTAGTTGCTATGGGCCAGCATGCAGATAGTAGATTGGCCTTAGTTGTTTTTTTTTTGGTGGTGGTTGTGTTGGTTTTTGGTTTTAATTTTTTTTAGGTGGTGGGGTGGGGTGGTGACCTCCGTGGTGTAAGAAAGTCTTTAAAGAGGAGGTCCAGCCTCCTTCAGAAAAAAATTAAAAGTCAGCAGCTACAAATACTGCAGCTGCTGACTTCTAATATTAGGACACTTACCTGTCCAGGGATCCCACAATGTAAGCTCCCCAGCCGATTTTTCCATCAGCTCTCGGGTGCTGCCGCCAACCTTACAGCTTCACAGTCGGAACCTACTGCGCATGTGTGAAGGGCGCTGCGCTTTCTGAATGACCTGGTGGCGGGAGAAGGAGAAAGGGGCTGAACTTCTGGGTGATCTCACCATGGCAAACAGGTACCCGCTATCCCCCCCGCCCCCTGAAAAGGTGCCAAATCTGGAACCGGAGGGGGGGGAGGCAAAAAAGCAGAACTTCCACTTTTGGGTGGAGCTCTGCTTTAAGGACTATTTTTAAAAGGCTGAAGGTTACAAGATAGTAGTTAGTTGAAGTGTTGGGTGGACATGGCAGATAACTGGAGAGTTACAAAAAAATACCATGCAATAAGCCAAACCAGGACCAGATGGGAGGAAGATGAGGATGGGGCTGCTCTGTGCAAAAGCATTTGCACAGAGCAGGTAAGGATGACATTTTTGTTGTTTTAATTTAAAAAGTGGCTCTAGTATCACTTTAGTGACATTTTACCTGCCTTTTATATGATCCAAATCAACCTTTTCACAGCACTTCTGGGCACTGCAGCCTCGCCTTAGGATTCTTTGCTGGTCCTCCTCCCTCTCATACTCAGATTGCCTTCCATTTTGCTTAGAAGCAGATTCAGGCCAATTCAACAGATACTGGCCTCTATAGAGATTGAGGTGCAGAAGATCAACCTCAAAATTAGCAGTAGAGGCACTATCCTGGTAGGGTTCAAATCTGAGAAAGAGAAAGCAAAATGACCACATCCAGTTGAAGTTACACTGGAGGATATTTATTAAAACTGGAGGACTCGGAGTCTGGTGCAGCTGTGCATGGTAGCCAATCAGCTTCTAACCTCAGCTTGTTCAATTAAGCTTTGGCAATAAAACCTGGAAGCTGATTGGTTTCTATGCAGAATTCAACTGATTTTGCACTCTCCAGCTTTAGTAAATAAATCCCACTGTGTTCAGGGATTGATTGAAGGGTTTTTTCTTGCTTGAGTTTGTATGTTCACCCCTATGATGATGTGGGTTTCCTCTAGGTCAGTGATGGAGAACCTTGGCACCCCAGATGTTTTGGAACTACATTTCCCATGATGCTCATGCACTCTGCAGTGTAGTGGAGCATCATGGAAAATGTAGTTCCAAAACATCTGGAGTGCCAAGGTTTGCCATCACTGCTTTGGGTCCTTTGGTTTCCTTCTAGAATTTAAAGACTTATTGGTAGGTTGTAAGGCCAAATATTAGCCATGATCACTGAGCAACGTTGGTAGAGGCACTAGCTGGTTAGCTCCCATGACATATAACTTCACTCTGCAAATGCTCCTGAATGTGTAACATATATAAATATCTTCAATGTCCAAAATCTTTATGTCCAATCCATGATACAGTGGGCATTTAGAAAACTCAAAAAAGTTAGGCAACAGCAGGCTTATTTAGGCGAATCATCCAGCAGGGTCCTGGAATCTGACATACGAGTTTGTAATGCCATTCTGGGGCTTGTAGTTCCAAGGGCTCAATGAACCAATAGGTTGCCTGTGTCTGTGACCAACGATACAATGGAACCCACATTATCTTTCATGTGGGGGATTACAAAATTCCAGTCCGCTCATCTTATGCATGAGGCATCTAGGCCTCAGCCTGCGGCAATGCAAAGGTCCCTGCCACCCGCCCACCTCCTTGTACAGTGCCCCAGGCTAAGCCTTTAACTTTGCCCGGCCAATCAAAGTCCCTCCCTTGGGAACATTGAAGCGCGGCTTGCCAGGCTTTGTAAACCTCATTAAAATACTATAAACACTTCAGCCCCATTCTTGGCAGAATGGAGGGTCACGTTACGGCAGACAATACAACACAGAAGCAGAAGAGAGAAAAAAAAAGGAGACAGATTGGTCAAAGCAAGTAGCCAATCAAAAAATAGCTATCTTTTTTTTTTTTTTTTGGAGGAGGAATCAGAAAATAAAAGGAACAATGTGATTGGCTGTAGGAGCAGCGTGGGCATTTTTCCTATAATTTTAAGATAACTAATTTTAGTTGTATGTAGTCCAATTCCCTTAAGATTTACCGACAACTGGGTGAAAGCGATCCATTCCATATCCAGTAACGCTCTCAGTTCACAGCTGGTAAATCTGTGGTGTATGAGCACTACATATAATTTTTTCAAAATGGCCGCTCCCTGAGTGAATTCAGCATCGCATCACGTGGACGCTGACAGATCTAAGGGAAGCATGTTATTTTCTCTAGTAAGTGAATGGCTGCGTATCCAAGTATCCGTATATTGCCCTTAAGAGCAGGATTACTGGCTGATAGATCCAGTTGCTATGTGTTACTGTATCTAACTGCTGTTAATAAATGAGCCACAACTATTACCGTTCTTACACGTTCATTATACAGTGCCAGTATATTCCACGGCGCTTTGTAATCATGCTCATTAATTCCGCAGACCTGCCTGAACTAGCGTACAATGAATCACATCACGGGATTCATTTTGTCACTGTAGCGGGCCTTGTAATAACTGCTGAATGGCCCCCGAGGGCAGGGAAAGTACGGATGCATTCACAGTCAGAGAAGTCCTCGCTTCTTTCATAGCACTGACAGCAAATATTTGATTGTACATTAGCATCGTTCAAAAGCTTCTGCAGTCCTCGAAGAAGCAAGGCCGAGTCTACAGGGGCCCGGGATGCAGAAGGAGATCATCCAGCCTCTGGGCCCAGCCTAGGATCCTGATGCTATCTCAGCAGCCAGCTGCTGACTATGGTTGCCTTATGATATCCTTCCTATTAACAACTTTAGTAACAAGATTATTTTTACCCACCAGGCCTGTAAAATAACCTTTAGATGGCAGCCACAGTCAGCTATGCATATCAGTCATGCTTGTAGATCTATCCTAGAAGCCATCAGCAACCTGATATCCAGGAAATGCTGTGGTTGTGCTAAAGTCCACTATTGTTCGCTTTGTCTGAGTTTTATGTGATCCAACTTTATCTCCACCCGCAATCCCATGTGTTTCCAGACAGGGCTGCTGCCTCCTATTAGGTGAACCAGCTAAACAAACCCGGGAGGTAGATTTACTAAAACTGGTGCACTCATAATCTGGTGCAGCTGTGGATGGTAGCCAATCAGCTTCTAACTTCAGCTTGTTTAGTTAAGCTTTGATAATAAAACCTGGAAGCTGATTGGTTTCTGTGCCGAGTTGCACCAGATTTTTCACTCTCTAGTTTTAGTAAATAAACCCCTATTGGGTTTTATTTTCCCAGTGCAGGCTAGAGTCTGATTGGTTGCTGTAGGTTGCAGCTTGGTGTTCTGCAGGCTTTAGAGAGGAAGTCTTAATTTTGTGGGAGGAGCTAAAGTTAAATAAAATTGAGCACTTCTTGCCAGTGACTTCACTGAGGAACAAAGGCCTTGATGCCATACCAGTTTGGCACAAGTACTGGATGGTCTTCATAACAGTCTTGCTCTAGGTACAAGGGTCTCCAAACTATGGCCCTCCAGTTGTTCAAGAACTACAACTCCTGTGATCCCATCATGCCCAGTCATGTCTGTGAATGTCTTACAATGCCTCATGGGACGTGTAGTTCCGCAACAGCTGGAGGGCCGTAGTTTGGAGATCCCTGCATCTAGAACAATGGCATTTTTCAATGAGAATGTCTTTCTAAAATAAAAGTACAATAAGAGAAATATAAAGGCTGCCATTGCTGACCTTCTGAAAAAAGCTACAGTGACGATTTGCATGTGCATGTTTGTTCCAGGCCTGCCAGGGAACTAGCATTTTCAAAAGGAGATCAGCAATGGCAACCTGTGTTGCCTGTATGTCCTGTATGTCTTTTCAGTATTGGTTTTCTTTATGGGGCTTCTAGGCTTTGGGGTCTCCAAACTTTCTAATCAAAGAGCCAGTTTACTGTCATTCAGGCTTTAGGGGGGCAGACTATGGGCAGCGGGAGTAGAAAATGCCCTGGGGGCAGTGAAAGTAAGCAATGCCCCATCATTGTTTTTAATAGGAGGAATAGTGCCTCATCATTGGTATCAGTGGGTTTAAAAGTGCTCCATCGTTGGTGTCAGTGGGAGAAATAGTGTCCCATCAATGGCATTAGTGGATGGAATGGTGCCCCAAGGGCTGGATAGAGGCGAGCAAAGGGCCACATCTGGCCCACGGGTCACAGTTTGGAGATCACTGCTTTAGATGATGACTGTTCTTCAGGACAATAAAAAAGTTAATGTTGAGATTGTTCAATATACCATATGTATAACTCGTACATGGAAGTTACCCACAGGAGATGTTTCAAGTGGAACCTCCAGGACAAACCTAGCACCATTGGTGGGGCTATATTATACTTCCTCACTGGTGTAGAAATACCACAACATCTACTAGAAACCCACTTTGGTGTAGAAATACCACAACATCTACTAGAAACCCACTTTGTCCTTGGCCACGCTAAGGCCAACTTTTACCAATTTTTTATAATTCTGGAAAGTTTAGGAGTGTTTAGAATCAACATCTGAATTGTATTGCTGTCTTTCATGTGTCACCAGGGCAAGAAGTGATAGGAGATCTCCTTAATGAGACCCCGAAAGAGCAACATAAACCTGACAGAGGTTCTTGACCACCAACAGGACAACTAGACAAAATTAAAAAGGTGTTTAGATCTATATTACTTTTAGGGATTGTTGATGTGCAGATCATAGTGGAATCCCTGGAAACACGCCTAGCAAGTCACCCACCAAGTTTCTTTATTAAACACATCATTATTACCTACGTGCCCCCAATCTCGCTCGGCGCTGATTGCTCGGTCTACTATAAAGCGGAACCATGAGTGATACATCGGAGCTGGAAGAATTTCAGCCCAGCATGAAGAAATAATTAGTTCAGCTTGTTCATATCACTCATATACAACAGAGTACACGGAATCTGCGAAGTACCGCTGTGGGTTAAGTGTCTTTCTTTGGAGCCCCACTTGTGTCTCTATTATGCTTAGCGTAAAGAACGAACGCCTGACAGTCTCCGTCTCCCTTTGTTGCCTCATACATTCATAAGCTTTTTATAGGCCTCAGCTCGCCATTGTTTTACAAATGAACTTGCCAAGAGCTGATTTGCACGGCTCATGACTCGAAGCGAGGTTACGGGGGGCCGAGAGGTGGCTGTAGGACCAGGTGACTTTTCACCAGACTTTTCAAGCTCTTCATAATTACTGGGAATTAAACAGCTGAGACTTCATCAGGGACCAATAAAATTCAAGAAACAGCCCCAGAGAGAGGATGAGAAAGAGAGAGAGAGAGAGGAGGCCTGGAGCTGGAAGAGGAGGAGATGCCTGGCCTTGAGAAGAGAAGGAAAGCCCAGATCTTAGCTTGAAGGAAAGGCAGAGGCCTCGATGAAATAACATAGTTGATTCAAAGGACTATACAATTGGTGCAATCATAAGCAAGAATAACTATCAAAATGCAAACAAAAGCAGAAAGGTAGTTTTTTTTTCACATATGAACCCCTTGCAATCCATTTAGTATGTCTGTACAGATTTTCTGTGCCTTCTTCTTTTGGATGGTTCTTTGCTTTCCCATATCCTTCTGGTCCCACCTACTTTTTCTAATTTCACTGGTGACCTTTGCAAACATGGAAACCCCCAAAATGGCTCCTGGAGTCAACCTAATCTGATTGCAAGTGGCATTCACGCACAGGAGGCACGATAAATGAGAAATCTAATGGCTGCTTTATGTAAAGTTCCATCCACATAATGCCAGAGTCGTAGAAAATGATAGATCTAGAGGCAGACATAAAATGATAAAAGGCTGAGGTCATTGCACAGATAGTTATATATTTCCAAGAAGATTGTGTGAGCACAAGGGACGTATCTGCTATTAGTTTGTATTTTGGTGAAGAAGTGGAGCGTCACTTTGGGCAACACAAGCTCTGAACATTCAGCTTTAGATTTAGATAGTGGCCTTACTTGCAGGATTGGGCCACTGAATGCTCATTCTTAAGGTGACACTAAATTATGGTTTTTAAAAAAAAAAATGTTTTCAAGTATGTATTCTTAATTTGAAAGTATACCTTAAAATGCTTTCATCCTCAAATCTCCAAATTCCTTTTCTGCTGCTGTGTGACTTTCTGTTAGATGGTGGCTATGTTTCTTCTCTATGATCCCACTGTATGTAGGTATGTAGCCACCCCCTCTTGCTAACTCCTGAGATGGACTAGGGCAGTGATGGCGAACCTTGGCACCCCAGATGTTTTGGAACTACATTTCCCATGATGCTCAACTCCACTGCAGAGTGCATGATCATCATGGGAAATGTAGTTTCAAAACATCTGGGGTGTCAAGGTTTGCCATCACTGGACTAGGGCATGGGTGCTCAACCAGTGGCCCTCCAGCTGCTGAGGAATTAGAAGCACCACCATGCCTCTGCCTTTGGGAGTCAAAGCTTGTAACTGTCAGCTTTGCAATGCTTCATGCTTCATAATTGGAGATTTCCACGAGTTGAGTGTTTTCACAGAACATCGGCAGCGTATACACTATGGTACACAATATAATGAGTAGACATTGTTAGTCCCCCTGCTAGTAACCAACAACATGGCCACCTCCAAGGCGGGGACAACTTTTTTCCTCCTTAATTGGTGTTCTGTCCAAACAGCCAACGTCATGTACTGTAGTGTATACACTGCCGCTGTGCTGTGAAAATAGCCAACTTGTCGAAAATTACAATTATTGCTGCTGGAGAGTCACTGGAAGTGACATGGTTGGAGATTTTGGTGAGTTGGCGTCTTCGGCAGAGCAGCGGCATTTGGCTGTCTTCATTGACCAGTGCTGGATGACGTCACTCCTGTACATGTACAGGGGCCAGTCACCTGGGAACACAGGGATCATGCCGGTGCCCAGTTCAGTGTAAATCATGGATAAGGACAACAGGCAGGTGTATTTTATTGTATGTCTGCAATAAAAAGCCTGTCTGCTTGCTGTTTTTTACAGCTGAACTTTAGTTCTACTTTAAAGCCCAACAGAAATTTGAGTTTAAAGCGGAACTAAACCCTCCTATAATTTTCAGCCAAGGAAGCTGCCATCTTGGCTTCTGTTTGATCTGCAACTGCCATGGTGCTGCACATGTGATCAGTTATGACACCAGCCATTTGATGGTTTGATAGTTTGGTTGAGAGCACAACCAGTGTGACAGTTATGCCGAGAATAAAACTGTTTTCTGAAACTGTTCTGTCAATGGGTTTAGTTCTGCTTTAAATGCTTTAAAATACATTCCAGGTGCTTTATAACACAATGGTTAAAAAAAGGTTGAGCTCGGGGGGCACAGTGCTCTGCGCCCCAAACCCACCCACTTGTGACACTAGCGAATCAATATTCCGGCTTCTTCTCCTGGCCAAGCAGGACAGGAGGCGGATCTAAAGAAGAGCGGGTTGGCCGGGGGGAGAATATGGGGAAGCCGCGGCACCATGACCCTGGAGGGGTGAGTGCCGACCTGGGGGGGGGGGTTGTTAGGCGCCCCCCAAAAAAAAAGTTTAGCACCAGCCAACCACTGGTACAAGTTTAGAATGAGAATTTACCAACAGCTTTAACGGCACAACATGGGGGTCTATCCAACTGTATAGAAACTGAATGGATTATTTAGGTGGGCCTTCATACTACATATTAAATCTTAAATCAGACTAATTTGTGTGGCCAGCTTTAGATTTACCATCAACTATGTAGAATAAGAGGGAGGGGATTTTACAATCAGGCTGTGGTTTTATTTACTATGGATTCATTTATTTAAATCATCAGTAACACATCATACAGCCTAGGACAAAAGCAAAAAAAAAAAGGGGGGGGGGCAGGTTTTTTAATTATGTTGTAAATAAAGCTGAAAATTGTTACTATTGATATAAAATAGATCACCCATTTAAAAACAACTGTGACTGGTCCTCTTTAAGTTCTATGTGAGATGTACAGTATTCCAGCACTGAAGAAGTTACAACCGTTTCAGCAGGTTTCGCGCGTGCAGCAATTTGCAAAATATCTTTTGAACGCAGTGAAAAAAAAAAAAAAAAAATCAATTTCCTTTCTCTGTCATTTCAAGGCTGAGCCTTTTATTAACACTGATGCCGGTTTGGAAATGAGAAGCAGAAAAAAAAAAAAAAAAACAACTCAAGAGGGAGAGGGGACGCCGCGCGCCTGAGTGTAACTAGATAGGAGTGAAATTGCACCAGAAGCGTTTGAATTATTGCTGGAAGTCACGTGACCCGCCAGAGGTAGCTGAGTGTGCAGAATCACCACCGCTGCATGCATGCTTTTTACATATTTTCAGCAGTTAACCCTTCTTTCTAGGCCTACGCTGTTCTACAGCAAATCCAGGCAAGAGGAAAACAGAAATGCTATTCACACTGCAGCTGTGTTAAGGTGCAACCTTCCTCTATCGCTGCAGTGTGTGCAACGAGGGGTGGGGTGGTACAGAAAAGATCGTCCCATTAGTGCAATTTGACAAAATCAATTATTGGCAAAATGCAGGAGTGGCAGTACTGGACCCAATCAAAAGAATGCTACCAATGTTGCGATTGTTTGGTTATCAGGTTCAATTTTGGTTAAAAGGTGTAGAAAAAAACCCCAAAAAGAACCTAAAAATGCAACGCAGTAATCACCAGCAGTCAAAAGCAAAACTTGTTCACACTCTCCTCTCAAGGTTCCCACTGTTCAGCTTCCAACCAGCAAGTCTGGCAAATTCAGATGTGCTCTACAGAAAGTTATATAGGCCTCAAGCACCTCTGACCAATTAACCACTCCCCTTAATTAGTAGGCTGAAGGAAGGAAAGGAGAAAAAAAGGCTGTTTAAAAAGCGACAGAAAAGGTGTAAAAAAAAAAAAACAAAGAACCTAAAAATGCAACACAGCAATCACCAGCAATCAAAAGCAAAACTTGTTCACACTCTCCACTCAAGGTTCCCACTGTTCAGCTTCCAACCAGCAAGTTTGGTCATCATATCAGAGGTCTCTCCATCACATCAGAGGTCTCTCCATCACATCAGATGTCTCTCCATCACATCAGAGGTCTCTCCATCACATCAGAGGTCCCCCATCACATCAGAGGTCTCTCCATGACATCAGAGGTTCCTCCAGCACATCAGAGGTCCCCCCATCACATCAGAGGTCCCTTCATCACATCAGAGGTCCCTTCATCACATCAGAGGTCCCTTCATCACATCAGAGGTCCCTCCATCACATTAAAATCCTCTCTTCATGTACACGTCAACCCTTCACACGAGAGAATCCCCCATGACATCAGAGGTCCCTCCATGACATCAGAGGCCCTCCATTACATCAGAGGTCCTCCCATCACATCAGAAGCCCCTCCATCACATAAGAGGTCCTGCCATCACATCAGAAGCCCCTCCATCACATCAGATGCCCCTCCATCACATTAAAGTCCTCTCTTCATGTTCACATCACCACTTCATGTCAGAAGACCTCCATCACATCAGCTGTCCCCTTATACATTAGAATCCCTCATCACATCAGAGGCCCTCTTATACATTAGAATCCCCCATCACATCAGTGCCTCCTCGTCATATCAGCGTGCCCCCATCACCACAGAGCCCCCAAATCACATAGTCCCCCCATCACAGAGCTGGCCTTTTTGCTATATAACAATTCACACTGATCCAGGGCAAACTGGGCCCCATGCTCGAGGCACCCCGGGGGAACCTAGATGGCATCCCAGGATCTTGCTTGAGAACCACTGGGCTATCTATAAGCTGAGCTGCAGGCCGGTTTAAAATCATTACATGTAACTAGTGAAAGCAACTGAATGTGTCTTGACACAAGCCTCTTCTAATCCGCCATACAGCAGATCTCAAACTGGGAGAGGGAGGGGCAACACTAAGTGCTGAATGCAAATATTTTGACAAGGAAAATGCCAACAGGAGAAGAGAAGAAAGAAATGGCTCATCAGTATTCTGCTGCTCACACACTGTCCAATCACAGGCAGGGTGGTGGGGGAGGGAGGTGACTTAACTGTCTTGCTTATCTGCAATAGAAAAGTAAATTTCAGGACTGGATGGACAGATATAGAAATCCTTTAGTAGGTTAAACATTCCCATTTTAATTGTATATTTAGGTGTCTGGACATGGCGAAATATCCCCTGCACTATGGAAAAAAGAAGACATTTGCCAGATATACGGCTGTAACAAAAATTTCACAATTTGTCCCGGATGAACAAGCTGATTGTCCATTCTACCCGCAAAAGACTGTCATCTAATGTGGGTAGAACGCCGAAACCAGGGAAGGTGCCGAATTGTATATTTCCCGGGCTGTTTAGATGTTACCAGCAAACACAGAGGTTTAGTTAGAGGGGAAGCGTGGTGTACCAGATGGATGCCAGCCGGCGGGTAGCTGAGTCCCCTGAACCAGTATAAGCACAAACTCTGAAGGCGCGTGCCTTTCATTTACTTAAAAGCCGGTATTTATTGGGTAGCCGGACGCTCATTTTCCTCAATTTCTATTACATTTTATAATCAGCTTTTCCGGATTGCACAGCTGTCTCTTATTTCCTGCCTGGATTTCTGCTTCCGGCTTTGGCTACGTTGGGGGGCCACAATATGTCGTCACTTGCAACGTTTTGCTATGGAAATCATTTTATTAGCTTGCAAATTAATTGGACACTTGTGGGGCTTATCCCATAAGGGCAGGGCAATAACAGCGTGCAAAGTACTGTTACTTAACTAAGAAAAGGTCTCTTCTGGTGGCCAATGGAAGATGTCTCATTAGCATGGCTAGTGCTGACTGCCTCAGAGAAGCCTGAATATACAGTATGTCCAGTCAGGTTGTGACTTTTATTTAATTTTTTTAGACCTCCACAGATTTGAGGTAGCCATTTTGCTCACTGAAATGCTTTATGATCCATTCTGTCAGAACGTGTGGCTGACACTTAAGTTGCCTCGGCGTCCATTCTCTGAGAAGGCTCGGCATTCATTGATTGAGTGGCATCCTGCCAGAGTTTTAGTAACCTTTCCGAGGCACCTTGAACCCCATGTGCTCATCATGAGGCCAGGTTCTCCTTATAGAGGTTTACATACAGTTCATGCTGATGAAAGTTGGCTATGCAAACAAAATGGCCACCTAGAGTAAAGATGGACCCCACTTTATAATATTTTCAGACCTCAAAAGGGTCTAAAGGGACAGCAGTTTTTTATTTCTTACCTCCTTCAACAACCAAGGAGAACCATTCCCACTTAAACTATGAAAGAGAAAAATCGAATTGGGTGATTTGGTCAACAAGAAGAGTTCTTCTTCAGGCAGTATTATGCCCTGTACACACGATAGGATTTTCCAACCAAAAAAAAACAATGGGATTTTTTCCGACGGATGTTGGCTCAAACTTGTCTTGCATGCACACGGTCACACAAAGTTGGCTGGAAATTCCGAACGTCAAGAACGTGGTGACGTACACCGCGTGCGACGAGCCAGAGAAAAATGAAGTTCAATAGCCAGTGCTGCTCTTCTGCTTGATTCCGAGCATGCGTGGCACTTTGTGCGTCGGAATTGTATACAGGCGATCGGAAATTCCGACAACGGATTTTGTTGTCGGAAAATTTGAGAACCGGATCTCAAATTTTGTGTGACGGAAATTCCTATGGAAAATGTGTGAAGAAGCCTACACACGGTCGGAATTTTCGACAACAAGGTCCTATCACACATTTTCCATCTGAAAATCCTATTGTGTGTACAGGGCATATGTATAGAAATCCTGTGTGTTGGCCACAGCATACCCTTTCCGATTTCACTTGTTATTTTTTTAGTATCAGATTGAAAACGCATTGGTTGCTATGAGGCACTGCGTCTAAGAACTTTTTATAGGAATAAAGCCTTGAAGGGGGATTCTGGTTGCTATGGGACACTGTAACTAAGAGTTTTTTTTATAGGAGTAAAGCCTTGAGGAGAATTCTGGTTGCCATGGGGCACTGCATCTAAAAAAAAAAAAAAAAATCTTTACCTGGGTAACGCCTTGAGAAGGATTCTGGTTTCTATGAGGAACTGCTTCTAAGAACTCTTTCTGAGAGGAAGGCCTTGAAAATGATTCTGGTTGCTATGGGTCACTGCATCTAAGGTACTTTTTATAGGAGTAAAGCCTTGAGGGGGATTCTGGTTGCTATGGGACACTGTATTTAAGAGGTTTTTATAGGAGTAAGGCCTTGAGAAGGATTCTGGTTGCTATGGGGCACTGCATCTAAGAACTATTTAAGGGAGGAAGGCCGTAGGGGATTGCCTTGAGGGGAGATTCTGGTTGATATGAGGCACTGCACCTAAGAACTCTTTCCGAGAGGAAGGCCTTAAGAAGGATTCTGGTTGCTATGGGTCACTGCATCTAAGGTACTTTTTATAGGAGTAAAGCCTTGAGGGGGATTCTGGTTGCTATGGGACACTGTATTTAAGAGGTTTTTATAGGAGTAAGGCCTTGAGAAGGATTCTGGTTGCTATGGGGCACTGCATCTAAGAACTATTTAAGGGAGGAAGGCCGTAGGGGATTGCGGTTGCTATGTGACACTGCATCTAAGATCTTTTTATAGGCGTAGGGCCTTGAGGGGGGATTCTGGTTGCTATGAGGCACTGCATCTAAGAACTGTTTAAGAGAGGAAGGCCTTGGGAAGGATTCTGGTTGCTACGGGGCACTGCATCTAAGAACTTTTTATAGGAGGAAAGCCTTGAGGGGGATTCTGGTTGCTATGGGACACTGTAACTAAGAGTTTTTTTTATAGGAGGAATGCCTTGAGAAGGATTCTGGTTGCTACGGGGCACTGCATCTAAGAACTTCTTATAGGAGTAAGGCCTTGAGAAGCATTATGGTTGCTATGAGACACTGTATCTAAGAGGTTTTTATAGGAGTAAGGCCTTGAGAAGGATTCTGGTTGCTATTGGGCACAGCATCTAAGAACTCTTTACAAGAGTAAGGCCTTGAGGCTGATGCTGGTTGCCATGGGACACTGTATTTAAGAGGTTTTTTTATAGAAGTAAGGCCTTGAGAAGGATTCTGGTTGCCATGGGACACTGCATTTAGGAATAAGAACTCTTTATTGGAGTAAGGCCTGGTTGCTGGTAGGACAACACACAGTGTCTCAAGACTGGAAGCACCCTTAACGCCAATCAATGAATCCGATTATTGATGTTTCCAAAGCAGCCTAGCTGGCATGTCATGACGGTACTTGTTTTTCCTCAGTGACCATTGTAGATACTCAGCTAGATAAATAGCCTATAATTACTTCGGCCACTACACCAGGTTTCTCTCTCTCTCTCTGGGAATAAAATCTTCTAGCAATGTGAAAATGACTGCTCTAAGATCTTGAAGTGGATTCTGGTTGGTATGGGCAACACACAGGGCCTCATGACTGAAAGCGCCCTTGACGCCAATCAACCAATCAGATTATCCCTTTAATTTTTTTTTTCCATGTCGGAGTAAAAAACTATCTGGCTTGTCATGCTGGAACTTGCAGTTCCTCAGCGTCTGTTGTAAAACCCCCCAGCTCGATACACAGAATATAATTGCTCCGGCCACTACGCCCGGCCTCTCACTCGCACACTAGGGAATAAAACCTTCCAGCAGTGTGAAAATGACTGCACGCTTTTATTTGCATTTTTAGGAATATTCTTGTGCATAGCCAGCTGGGGTGAAAGGTCGGCATTTGCATATAAATGGAAAAGGATGGGGGCACGCGATGCAGGGGGAGCCGCGTGTGTATGATTTTCACAGCGGTGCGCCTGTGTTTGGAAGATTAAAGTACACAGCTTGCATTTGGTTATTGCTAAATGTGAAAGGGTTCAGATGCTAAATCACAGGCAAAGTAATGAGGGGGAAAAAAAAAAAAAGAGGCAACAAGATGGAGGCCGGCAACGGAGGCTAGAGACATTTAGCCCATGTTTACGCGGGTATTTGTGTTAAAGAAATAGCTGAAACATCCAGGATATTATCATGGGCACCATGCAAAAAAAAATAAAAAATCTTTTTTTTTTTTTTTGGGAGGTGTCTCAAAAAAATGGTGCTGGTTGCAGCAAACTGGAAATGTGATGTGTTGGTGGTGATCTTTTCACTGCATGCCTGTGGATAGCACTATATAAAGAAAAGAAACACATCTTATATCATTAATGATCAGAAGACTGTCAGAAGATGATCAGAAGATGACTATCCTCATACAAGTCCACAGTTCTTGAGATCCTTTACAATTCCGATTCTGTGGATGGGTGTTAATGTAACTTAATGGCGCTGCTAAAGCCACCGGTGATTGATGGATTATTGATTAATCCCTAAGCAGATGGAATATGGGCTCCCTATGACCTACGTGTGGCGTGGCTCGCATCACATCACATCATGACAAAACACACAGGGGGTTGCGATATGAGGTGCTCTAACTTTGCGACTTCCTACCATGTTACAATGTACAGTCTAATGCAGGGATAGGCAATTAGCGGAGCTCCAGCTGTTGCAGAACTACAAGTCCCACGAGGCATAGCAAGACTCTGACAACCACAAGCATGACACCCAGACGCAGAGGCATGATGGGACTTGTAGTTTTGCAACAGCTGGAGGTCTGCTAATTGCATATCCCTGGTCTAATGGATCACTGGGGGCAAAGGAGGAAACTCAGGACGGTACTGTATTAGGGTTGCAACTTTTTCTTCAAGCCAAACCCGAACGCTTTTTTTTTAAATATACACTATAGGATTGTACCAGACCTGGGACACCTGTGGGCACTTAAAAGAGAATAGTAATGTGGCGCATATAGTGCCCCCTCCATCCTCCTGTCAGGCCCTGTTCCAAGCCACATTCCTGTCTGAATATTGTGTCCGGGTTTTCTGGTGGACCCTACTCCATATGCTTGTCCAAGGTCAGAAACTGAAAAAGTAAGCCTTTGGATCAGCATGACCTAGTCGGAAGGGTAGGTCAGCAATATTAATCCCATACTTCCTCCCATTTGACTAAATGATTATTTCAGTATTCTGATCAATCCTAGCAACGATCAATTATGTTTCACTAAGGTTTTGATCAATTTCAACCAGTTCTACGGGCTGGAATCAGGTACGAAATTGTTGAACGGGTGGGAGAAATTAAGTTGTAACTCCATACTTTACTGAGAACCTCCTTTTATTGCTGATCGTATCCTTCTTGGAGATTTCCTTTTACTTCCTGTGACAATGACACCACAATCACCAGTGAGAGGAAATAAAACCTAACAGAGGTTCTACCCCTGCTTCACTCTATCCATAACGAATACAATTTTGCGTGTGCTTGATAAAGGGACAGGGTTAACTTAAATCCAGCCAAAACTTTTATCTTAGTTCAAGGAAAGGTAGAACTACTGTCAGATTTCTACTGCTATCCAAGGCTTCGTTAGAGAGATTTCCCATCACTTCCGGTCCTGCTGACAGCCTGTTACCAGACAGGAAGTGACAGTAACACAAACCAAAACTAGAATAGAAGTCTAGAAACCCTGTCAGATCTTTATTTATGTCTGTGTCCCTCTTGAAGAGTTCACTTCCTGTCTGGTGAAACCGTTGTCAGCCGTATAGAAACTGAGGGGAATCTCTCTAATGGGGCACCAGAAAGCAGTAAAAACCCAGATGGGGTTCTAATACTTTTCCACCCTATCTAAAACTAAGAAAAAAGTTCTTGGCTCGACATACTTTTTGAGAGAATAAGCAAACCAAAAGGTAGCTCAGGGCCTGACACCTAATGAAATTCTTGGGTGAAGCAACCAAAAAAGTATAGGGGTTGGCAACACACAACCTAGACTTCTGGTGGACTTGTAAGATGTAAGAAATTGGTTGATATATTGTTAATGAGACTGAAATGAGAATTCTACCATCTTTGAGTACTTTTACATCTGAGCCATGTGGTATAAAGACATTCTTTCTTCTGCTTCTCCTGCGTTCAGTGTGACAGATGGGCAGGCAATGCCTCCGGGAGACGGGAGCAATGTAGGTAGAAGAGGTGTGGCACCAACAACCAAGAGGGGCCTCTAACAACATCCAAGGGAGTATCTTTATCCTCCCAGTAGTATGAACTCTCCTCTTGCCACCTTCACTTTGTCAACCGAGGACAGATGGATGGTTAACGTCTGCTTCCTTTTCCCTGGTTACCGAGGCGTAGAGTGACAGCAGATAAGAACCACTTGACCCACCTGCTCGATTCTCAGTTCTCAACCTGCTGCTGAAGCTTTTGTTTCTCATCCTGTCCCCACCTCCTCCCCCCTCACTCTGCGGATAACATACTTCTCATGTCACTGTATTTCCCAGAGACGAAGAGCGAGGGACGTGTACAGGCCCTGAGCACACCTGAAGGTGACCCAGTTCCTCTACATAATGTCGGATTGGCTACGCTGTGCGCCAAAGTTCTCAGATTACATTAGCTTTTCTAAACCAGAGTTCCAGGGAACCCTGGGGTTCCTCACAAGGTTCTTTGAGAGGAGAGCAATGGCAGATTGATCACCTTTCTACGTTGATCACCAATATAAGGGGTCACATTTACCAAGACCACCAACGCAAGGGGTCACTTCTTCACTGACCACCAATGTAAGGGGTCACTTCTACTCTTACCACCAATGTAAGGGGTCACTTCTTCACTGACCACCAATGTAAGGGGTCACTTCTACTCTTACCACCAATGTAAGGGGTCACTTCTTCACTGACCACCAATGTAAGGGGTCACTTCTACTCTTACCACCAATGTAAGGGGTCACTTCTTCACTGACCACCAATGTAAGGGGTCACTTCTTCACTGACCACCAACCTAAGGGGCCACTTCTTAACGGACTACCAACATAAAGGGTCACTTCTACCCTGACCACCAACATAAAGGGTCACTTCTACCCTGACCACCAACATAAAGGGTCACTTCTACACTGACCACCAACATAAAGGGTCACTTCTACATAGTTTTGGATAGAGAGGTGAGAAGTTAGAACCCCTGTCAGGTTGTTATTGCTGTCTGTGTCATCCCCTATATTTGTTCTGGTGGCCACAGTCACAAGCGACAGGGAATCTAATATTTTGAGTTGTCACCAGAACAGCAAAAGAGGGGAAATCTTCCAATGAGGACACTTGTTCCAGTGACAACTAAGAGGAGAATTCCTTCACCTTTTAGAGATTTCTTCTTACTTCCTGTTGTGTCTGCAGGACAGGAATTGAAGGGAAATCCCCAAGGCAAATAAAAATCAGACAGGCTGGATCAGATGGTGGTCCAGCGTGATCTCTATTGGTTGGATCAGATGGTGGTCCAATGTCACCTCTATTGGTTGGATCAGATGGTGGTCCAGTGTGACCTCTACTGGTTGGATCAGATGGTGGTCCAGTGTCACCTCTATTGGTTGGATCAGTTGGTGGTCCAGTGGAGCAGTGTTAATCAAGCGTCCCCTGAAAATTAACCAATCAGGAAGGGTATAGCTCCACTGCTATTGTTTTCTTCATGTTGGAATGAAAAAAAAAAGTTTTGACTTTAGATATACTTTAAGTCTGACCTCTCAAGCCACTTTTTAGCAACATTTTCTATTTAGAAAACAGGAAAGGGAGCCAGCTGTGTCTCCTCCAGCTCTGGAATTTTTATACGTAGTTTAATTATTATCACATTTCGATGTAGCCCAAGTTCCAATTTAGGTGTATCCCCCCTCTTATAGGTGTATTTCCCCCTCTTCCAGGTGTATTCCCCCCTCTTATAGGTGTATCCCCCCTCTTCTTGGTGTATTCCCCCCTCTTCTAGGTGTATCCCCCCTCTTCTTGGTGTATTCCCCCCTCCTCTAGTTGTATCCCCCCTCTTCTTGGTGTATTCCCCCCTCTTCTAGGTGTATCCCCCCTCTTCTAGGTGTATGCCACCCTCTTCTAGATGTATCCCCCCTCTTCTAGGTGTATTCCCCCCTCTTCTAGGTGTATCCCCCTCTTCTACGTGTATCCCCCCTCTTCTAGGTGTATTCCCCCCTCTTATAGGTGTATTTCCCTCTCTTCCAGGTGTATTCCCCCCTCTTCTAGGTGTATCCCCCCTCTTATAGGTGTATTCCCCCCTCTTCTAGGTGTATCCCCCCTCTTCTAGGTGTATCCCCCCTCTTCTTGGTGTATTCCCCCCTCTTCTAGGTGTACCCCCCCTCTTCTTGGTGTATTCCTCCCTCTTCTAGGTGTATCCCCCCTCTTCTAGGTGTATCCCCCCTCTTCTAGGTGTATCCCCCCTCTTCTAGGTGTATTCACCCTCTTCTAGGTGTATTCCCCCCTCTTCTAGGTGTATCCCCCCTCTTCTAGGTGTATCCCCCCTCTTCTAGGTGTATCCCCCCTCTTCTAGGTGTATCCCCCCTCTTCTAGGTGTATCCCCCTCTTCTAGGTGTATCCCCCCTCTTCTAGGTGTATTTCCCCCTCTTCCAGGTGTATTTCCCCCTCTTCTAGGTGTATTTCCCCCTCTTTCGTATAGCGTTTTCAATTATCAGTAATAAATACATCCATTGAACCCAACCTGAAAATCAGCAGCCTTTAAAACAGAGTTCTCCTCTTTATCCCCCCCATTAAACGCGACTCCTTGTCCAGTTCTCGGAATCGGCTAGAGCGGAAATCCTGTAAAAGGCCAGTTTTTCAATAACGCTGAAATGGAGATGAAAAAAAAAAAAAAAAAAACTGTTTTATATCCCCCCTCCCTGCCTGCTAACAATGCATCTTTCTCTCAATTTGTCCGCCAGCCACAAATATCATCCAGGAAGTGGGCAGGCATATATGATGCCATCATTTATTATTACATTGCGCTAGATTGTAATGCAACCCCCTTCCCATTGGCTCTTTCACGCCTCCCTGCATCCATATTTTTTTTTCACTCTTTCTCGGTTTTTTCGCTGGCTGCAGAATAATAATAGAACAAGCAAGTGTGGAAAATATATTCTGGGAGTGGGTTGGATGTATGTACAGGCAGAGTGACTGAGAGAATCTATTTCAGCACAGTGATGATTAATAAAGAGCCCTCACGCGGCTTAGCTGCGGTACAAATGGTGATGCATTGATGCTGCTCTCAGCTCACTTGGTATACAGTGTAGAACCTTATACATTTTCTGGTTGGCTGTTTGTCCTGAGATTCAGCGTGAATTCGGAGTGGACAACTCCGATTTGTAGTTGGGTTTCCATAAAGACATTAATGTGTATATTATTATTATTGTCCACTTAGCAAGTGGACAAGTCCGTTAGCATCACACAAATGCTGCATTATCATGCGTTTATTAAAGCTGAACTCCAGGCAAACAGCTCAACATGCAAATTAAATGCATATATGGAAGCTGTTTTACACTATGCAAATTCCTGAGATTTACACAGCACAAACCTGTCTGGCAGGGCAGCAAACCTGATTTTTTTAGGTAACACTTCCTGGTCTTGCCCCCCCCCCCCCCCCCCAGCCTGTGACTGGACAGTGAAAAGAGAAGCAGCAGACCAATAATCTCATCTCTCTGTCACCCTGCTCTCTCCTCCTATCAGCATGCTCCTTGTTGGCACTAAGTACAACTGATTGGCTCCTTATCCTCTCTCCTCCTATCAGCATGCTCCTTGTTGACACTAAGTACAACTGATTGGCTCCTTGTGCTCTTTCTTCTCTCCTTGACTAAAGTCAGCTGAATTGGGACTGAGGCTGATACCAGGTCAAACTCAGGTACTTACACAGCTGGCATTTGAAAAACAAATGTAATGAAGTATTAATGAATACAGAACTTCATTAATGTGTGTTTTTATATCTGTCCAGCATTGGGAATTAGAGATGTCCCGACGGGAAAAATCAGTTTTATTTCGGAGTCATTCGTTAAGTTAATTGTTTTGTTTCGTCATATACCTTATGTTAAAAAGTTTTATATATTCAAATTTGTTTTGTATATTCGGATTCGTTACTTACATTTGGATTTGTTTCATATATTAGGATCTGTTTTGTATATTCAGATTTGTTTTGAATATTCTTTTTTTTTTTTGTATATTAGGTTTCTTTACGTATATTCAAATTTGTTTTGTATATTTTGATTTGTTTCGTATATTTTGATTTGTTTCGTATATTTTGAGTTGTTTTGTATATTAAGATTTGTTTCGTATAATCAAATTTGTTTCATATATTTGGATTTGTTTCGTATTTTAGGATTCGTTACTTATATTGAAATTTGTTTTGTATATTTGGATTTGTTTTGTATATTAGGATTAGTTACATATATTTGGATTTATTTCATATATATGAACTTGTTTCTTATATTTGGATTCGTATTGTATATTCGGATTTGTTTCTTATATTTGGATTAGTTTCATCTATTTGGATTCATTTTGTACCGTATATTCGCATTAATTTAGTATATTAAAATTCCTTTTGTATATTCGGATTCATTACGTATATTTGGATTTGTTTCGTATATTGGGATTTGTTTTTTATATTTTATTCGTTTCATATATTAAGATTTGTTGCGTATATTCAAATTTGTTTTGTATATTTGGATTTGTTTTGTATATTGGGATTTGTTTCATATATTTTGATTTGTTTTGTATATTAAGATTTGTTTCGTATAATCAAATTTGTTTCATATATTTGGATTTGTTTTGTATATTAGGATTCTTTACTTATATTCAAATTTGTTTCATATATTTGGATTTGTTTTGTATATTAGGATTCGTTACTTATATTCAAATTTGTTTTGTATATTTGGATTTGTTTTGTATATTAGGATTAGTTACATATATTTGGATTTGTTTCATATATATATGAACTTGTTTCTTATATTTGGATTCGTATTGTATATTCGGATTTGTTTCTTATATTTGGATTCATTTTGTACCGTATATTCGCATTCATTTAGTATATTAAAATTCCTTTTGTATATTCGGATTCATTACGTATATTTGGATTTGTTTCGTATATTGGGATTTGTTTTTTATATTTGGATTCGTTTCATATATTAAGATTTGTTACGTATATTCAAATTTGTTTTGTATATTCGGATTTGTTTTGTATATTAAGATTTGTTTTGTATAATCTAATTTGTTTTGTATAATCTAATTTGTTTTGTATATTAGGATTAGTAATGTATGTTTGGATTTGTTTCATATATATGGATTTGTTTATTATATTTGGATTCGTATTGTATATTCGGATCTGGTGCCTCCAAATATCTGGTCCAGGTTTGCAGGCGTCTCGAGATACTGCTCGTAATTGCTGGAGTATTGATAAGCCTTGTTTTAAATGAACGTTATCTTTGGTAATGCACAAGGTCGGTGCGCCCGCCTTCTCTTTTTGTATGTAAAAGTTTAGAGCTGGCACCAATGACAGCTCTTCTTGATGAAAGAGGAACAAAGGAGTTATTTGAGTAATGCCAGTGAAAGAGCTTAATCATACCAGTTCTTAAAACACCTTCTGATGATGTAACTGTTTGCAAGCAGCGGAGTCATTTTTAACCAGCACTATCTTTAATTAGCTCCTTCTCCCAGTGTGTCATCAAAGAGACATGAGTCCCCATAGGAAATGACTACTAAATATATGGCAATGAGTGTTTTGTATATGCCCTTGGGCTGTTGCGGTGGCCATATTCTGCCTTGGTGTGCACAGTCTAATAAGAGTGCCAAAGCTACAACCAAGGGTCCAAAATCTTTTAATGATATAAATTGGTTTATAGCAGTAAAAGCACAAAACAGCCAACGAGTTTCAGGGGTCAAACTTCCCCTTCTTCGGGGGTTCCAATTAAAAAGATGGTGGAAGTGTTAAGAAGGCACAAGCCAATATGGGATGGTGTGAAAGTCTTGATCCTGAGTAGCATAAAACTCTTTTTTTGTGCCTTGGTGACACTCGTTTCTGTAGGAAATTGATTGGCTTTAGGAATAAGCTTATTAGCTGGCAGAATCAGAACCGTCGGAGACAGAACGGAGCCAAAATCAGTGCCATGTTACCCCTGGCTATGTCAGGTGACCGGTGCAGTACCAGCTATTGATACAGAAGTGCCGCCAGGATGTCAGTCTACTAAAGACAGTGTCATGTTGGCAAAACAAACGATCATAATAGAAGGATAGCATTTCCCCAGAATGCCCAATATTACCAGAGTGCTGCCATGTGACCAGAATGCTGTTAAACACCTAGAATGCTGTCAACTGACCAGAGTGCCAGTAAGTGACCAGAGTTCTGTCAATTGTCCAGAGTGTTTCTAAATGACCAGAGTGCTGCCCAGTGACCAGAGTGTTGCTATATGACCAGAGTGTTGCTAAATGACCAGAGTGCTAGCAAGTGACCAGAGTGTTGCTAAATTACCAGAATGCTGCCATGTGACCTGGGTGCTGTCAAGTGACCAGAGTGCTGCTAAATGACCAGAAGGCTGCCAAGTGCCCAGAGTTTTGCTAAATGATCAGAGTGCTACCAAGTGACCAGAGTGTTGATAAATGACCAGAGTGCTGCCAAGTGAGCAGAGTGCTGCCATGTGAGCAGAGTGCTGCCATGTGAGCAGAGTGCTGCCAAGTGACCAGAGTGCTGCCAAGTGACCAGAGTGTTGCTAAATGACCAGAGTGCTACCAAGTGACCAGAGTGTTGCTAAATGACCAGAATGCTGCCATGTGCCCTGGGTGCTGCCAAGTGACCAGAGTGTTGCTAAATGACCAGAGTGCTGCTAAATGACCAGAGTGCTGCCAAGTGCCCAGAGTTTTGCTAAATGACCAGAGTGCTACCAAGTGACCATATTGATGCTGTTAAATTACCAGAGTGCTGCTAAATAATCAGAGTGCTGCCATGTGACCGGAATGCTGCCATGTGATCAGAGTGCTGCCATTAGGGTTGCCACCTCATCCCTTTAAACCCGAACACATATTAATTACACAGGTTA
This sequence comes from Lithobates sylvaticus, assembly GCA_028564925.1. Classification (NCBI taxonomy): domain Eukaryota; kingdom Metazoa; phylum Chordata; class Amphibia; order Anura; family Ranidae; genus Lithobates; species Lithobates sylvaticus. Next base: position 20,620,875 of record CM053037.1, read on the forward strand.
TGTGGCTTATTAAAGTGGTAATTAAACTCACGTGTTGCCTTATCTGCATTTAATTAGCCTCATAACCTGTGCAACTCATATGTGTTCGGATTTAAAGGGATGAGGTGACAACCCTAGCTGCCATGGGTCCGGAGTGTTGCTAAATGACCAGTGTGCTGCCAATTGTCCAGAGTGCTGCCATGTTATATAGCAATGCATACACAGTGAGTGCTGCACCTTCCCACCTTAGCACTTAGAACAAAACAAGCCAAGGTAGAGAGATATCTTTGCCGATTTCCCTGCCAACGAATGCAGCTATGAGTAAGTGCGCCTGCTTTCCTAGGGCGGCTGTCACCCTCGCTTGTGTTCCATGAATTATCTTCGGCAGCATATGAAAAATGTAAACATTACTACCAATCTCTGCAAGTCGGAAGGCGCTGTAAATTTTTCATTCACAGATTCTGCCGCCCACCCGCAGGCTGATGAAGAATCCCTTTATCCGCAGGATATTTGCTTTACGATCACTTTATGGCTCTTACACACTGGTAGCGCAGCTTGGAGAGCGTAAAAAAAAAGGGACTTGTTCTCCGGTTAGTGGCAGGCGGTGGGGCTTATTTCATTACACTGACGGACAATGTCTCTGTTCTAGCTATGGACGGGTTTGACTATGTAAAAGAACGGCAGTCAGTTCTGTTCTTCAGTCGTTTGCTTTTGGGGAGTCGGTCGTTGGCCGTCACTTGAGATTTGATATTGCTCAGATTGTAATTGTCCCGCACTTTACACAATGGCGATTGCGATATTGCTACCGTCTGTTGCATTTTTTTTGTTTTCACTATATCTGGTCTCCCCAGTAGCCTGCATTCACTATATCTGGTCTCCCCAGGACCCTGCATTCACTCTATCTGGTCTCCCCAGTAGCCTGCATTCACTATATCTGGTCTCCCCAGGACCCTGCATTCACTATATCTGGTCTCCCCAGGACCCTGAATTCACTATATCTGGTCTCCCCAGGACCCTGCATTCACTATATCTGGTCTCCTCAGTAGCCTGCATTCACTATATCTGGTCCCCCCAGGACCCTGCATTCACTATATCTGGTCTCCCCAGGACCCTGCATTCACTATATCTGGTCTCCCCAGGACCCTGCATTCACTATATCTGGTCTCTGGTAGCCTCTAGTATTCTCTTGTGTTAGGTATCTTTTAATGAAACCTCCAGGCAAATTAATTAAACAGTCACTCTATCTGGTCCACACAGGACCCTGAATTCACTATAACTGGTCCCCCCAGGACCCTGCTTTCACTATATCTGGTCTCCTCAGGACCCTGCATTCGCTATATCTGGTCTCCTCAGGACCCTGCATTCACTATATCTGGTCCCCCCTGGGCCCTGCATTCACTATATCTGGTCCCCCCAGGACCCTGCATTCACTATATCTGGTCTCCCCAGGATCCTGCATTCACTATATCTGGTCTCCCAGGACCCTGCATTCACTATATCTGGTCCCCCAGGAGCCTGCATTCACTATATCTGGTCCCCCCAGGAGCCTGCATTCACTATATCTGGTCTCCCCAGGACCCTGCATTCACTATATCTGGTCCCCCCAGGACCCTGCTTTCACTATATCTGGTCTCCTCAGGAACCTGCATTCACTATATCTGGTCCCCCCAGGACCCTGCATTCACTATAGCTGGTCTCCTCAGGACCCTGCATTCACTATATCTGGTCTCCCCAGGACCCTGCATTCACTATATCTGGTCTACCCAGCACTCTGCATTCACTGTATCTGGTCTCCCCAGGACCCTGCTTTCACTATATCTGGTCCCCCCAGGACCCTGCATTCACTATATCTGGTCTCCCCAGGAGCCTGCTTTCACTATATCTGGTCTCCTCAGGACCCTGCATTCACTATATCTGGTCTCTGGCAGCCTCCATTATTCTCTTGTGTTAGGTATTCTTTAATGAAACCTCCAGGCAAATTAATAAAACAGTCATTGGGTGACTTGTTTTTTTTTTTTGGAGCCCATTAATATGGTACATGCCAGCTGAAATTTCATATCAGGCTTGCAGTGCAGGGTTTACAGAAGCTAGAAGGCTCCTAGTGGGCGTAACCAGTGTGATGAAGTTAACAGGGAGGCGGGGCAGTGGCAACGGAGCTGGCAATTGCTTTGTAGCGCAGCAGTGGTGGGAGGTGGGGCGGCGATCACAAAACCGAACGCTTCACATTACAAATCCTTTGTCAGGTAAACAATCCCGTTTCTGCGCTCCGGCTATCTAACTGTTTGGCTGGAGCTTAATAGAACATCAACCCCAGATAATGATTCGGCGGCGCTGTAGAGATTTGAACATTGCGTTTGATAAACAGGCGGCACATCTCCACCTGCTCCTCTCCGAGGTTTGCCAGCGCCTGCCAGGGAGCGCAGCTGTCAGTCATCTGTCCTTCGTGTTTGTCAGCAGCAAATATTCACAATTAGCATTAAAACCGCCAGAACGCCGGCGCTCGCTCCTTCGTGACTGGCATGTTGTGATCGCTCGACACGCAACAAACATTAGCTGGAGAGCAAATGAGAGAAGGGAGAGGGCATTGTGGGCCTGGTTGGAGGAAGGATAAAATGCCATTTTTACTGCAGGCGAAATTCATTACAGCGAATGCAAAAGAGAGAGAGCGAAGGAGGGAGGGAAAAGCAATATAATAGCGTAGCCCCTCACCCCACCGCCGCTCTGTGATCTATCCATTCCTATCAAGGCAAGCTGGCAAATGAGATCACCGTAAAAAATCCACAGCTCTTTACACGCTACATGCAGGCTTAAAGAGGCCCCCATAGCCCAGGGCATGCTTGTACTTGTGGTTCTTACACAATGACAGGTGCATAGCCCTCAACATTCTCAAAACAATCAACCACGTTCTATAAAATAGCTGCTATTGATGAAGTTCTCCGAGGCTAGAGTTATTCGCCATCTTGCCTTGCAGCACCGCAGCCCCGCAGTCAATTCCCATTTCTCTTTAAAGCCATCAATGCAGTGCTTTTGGCTGCGGATTATATTAAGCTCCCATTTTAAGATATAAAGGTCGCAAAACAATATAAGCGGCTTTATGTTAAAGACTTTTTCATAATCACTCAATCTGACCATCCGAAGATGTTTTTCTTGGCATAAACATGCACAGTTGGGTCTCCCCTGTATACATGCCTATGTGTGAGAGAATGCAGTCACTACAACTTAAAGTGTTACTAAACCCAGGAGCCTGCATTCACTACATCTGGTCTCCCCAGGAGCCTGCATTCACTATATCTGGTCTCCCAGGACCCTGCATTCACTATGTCTGGTCTCCGCAGGAGCCTGCATTCACTATCTCTGGTCTCCCCAGGACCCTGCATTCACTATCTCTGGTCTCCCCAGGACCCTGCATTCACTAGCCTGCATTCACTGTATCTGGTTTCCCCCAGGACCCTGCATTCACTATATCTGGTCTCCCCATGACCCTGCATTCACTATATCTGGTCTCCCCTGGAGTTTGCATTCACTATCTCTAGTCTCCCCAGTAGCCTGCATTCACTGTATCTGGTTTCCCCCAGGACCCTGCATTCACTATATCTGGTCTCCCCATGACCCTGCATTCACTATATCTGGTCTCCCCATGACCCTGTATTCACTATACTGTATCTGGTCTCCCCAGGAGCCTGCATTCACTATATATGGTCTCCCCATGACCCTGCATTCACTATATCTGGTCTCCCCATGACCCTGCATTCACTATATCTGGTCTCCCCAGGAGCCTGCATTCACTATATCTGGTCTCCCCAGGACCCTGTATTCACTATATCTGGTCTCCCTCAGGAGCCTGCATTCACTATATCTGGTCTCCCCATGACCCTGCATTCACTATATCTGGTCCCCCCAGGACCCTGTATTCACTATCTCTGGTCTCCCCAGGAGCCTGAATTCACTATATCTGGTCTCCCCATGACCCTGCATTCACTATATCTGGTCTCCCCGGGACCCTGCATTCACTATGTCTGGTCTCCCCAGGACCCTGCATTTACTATATCTGGTCCCCCCCCCCCAGGACCCTGCATTCACTATATCTGGTCTCCCCATGACCATGCATTCACTATATCTGGTCTCCCCAGGAGCCTGCATTCACTATCTCTAGTCTCCCCAGGACCCTGAATTCACTATATCTGGTTCCCCCCAGGACCCTGCATTCACTATATCTGGTCTCCCCATGACCCTGCATTCACTATATCTGGTCTCCCCATGACCCTGCATTCACTATATCTGGTCTCCCCATGACCCTGCATTCACTATATCTGGTCTCCCCATGACCCTGCATTCACTATATCTGGTCTCCCCATGACCCTGCATTCACTATATCTGGTCTCCCCATGACCCTGCATTCACTATATTTGGTCTCCCCAGGAACACACTATCACTATCCCACTATATATATATCTTTATACTGAATGCTGCCATTACTACTATAAAAAAAAATGTTCCAGTATATATGCCATAGTTTATAGAGACTATAACTTTTGCACAAACCAATCAATATACGCCTATTGGGATTTTTTTTTTTTTTTTACCAAAGACATGTAGCAGAATACATATTGGCTATGCTTTTTATTGGATATGTTTTCTAGCAGAAAGTAAAAAATATTGTTGTTTTTTTTTCTGAATTTTTGGTCATTATTTTCATTTATGTTGCAAAATATAAAAAAAAAAAAACAAGAGGTGATCAACAACCACCAAAAGAAAGCTAGTTTTGAGAGAATAAAAATGATATAACTTTTATTTGGGTACAGTGTTGCATAACAATTGCCAGATAAAGTAGCACAGTGCTGAATAGAAAACAATGGCCTGGTCATGAAGTGGGATAAAACCTTTCCGGAGTTGAAGTTAAGCTGGCCATACATGACCCATATTCCTGCTGAGTTTTTCTGATGTAGGCCAATCTTTGAGCTGCGGGTGGCCCTGTCGACACCAACTGGTCAGCTTAACCATTTCTTCCTTCGTTTTAGGATTTCCAATATTAGTATTGCCACTGTAAAATATTATATGTGCTTTAAGTGTCATATACTTACAACTTTACACCTGACAACCTAATGGACTTGTCCTTTTTTGTCTCTTTCTTCTAAACTTTTGGTGCCCAATATCTATCTGTCTAGAAACTTTACTGATGTTCAGTTTATTAGTGCTGAAGTTTTGTTTAACCAGTATTGTTCCATCTGCGTCCCTACCAATATTCTGTTTGTAGTGGAAAATAGCTGATTTATGTATTTTAAAGATGTTTCCCAACTTGTCAAGGCCACCTGTTCACTTGCTTTAAAAATTTAGTTGGTGACAATACTGCTGCGGTTGAGCCTTTGTTTGCTAATGTCACCTTTTCTTTGTTTTTTTATCTCAGAAAATGAATTTCGAGGTGAGCTTCTGAACCAAAGGTGGACCCGTGGGGAGAAAATCAACAGCTGTCTCACAACACCAAGACTAACCAGCCGAGAGTCCAAGGTAAGAGTCCAAAACCCACTCATTGGCCAGTCTTGACACATTCATTGGCCAGTATTGGTCTATCTATTGGTGAGTCTTCACCCATATATTGGCCAGTTAAAGCCCATTCATTGGCTTGTCTTGACCCATTCATTGGCTAGTCTTGACCCATTCATTGGCCAGTCTTGACACATTCATTGGCCAGTATTGGTCTATCTATTGGTGAGTCTTCACCCATATATTGGCCAGTTAAAGCCCATTCATTGGCTTGTCTTGACCCATTCATTGGCTAGTCTTGACCCATTCATTGGCTAGTCTTGACCCATTCATTGGCTAGTCTTGACCCATTCATTGGCTAGTCTTGACCCATTTATTGGCCAATCTTGACCTATTCATTGGCCAGTCTTGGCCCCTTCATTGACCAGTCTTGGCCCATTCATTGGCCAGTGATAGTTCATTCATTGGCTAGTCTTGACCCATTTATTGGCCAATCTTGACCTATTCATTGGCCAGTCTTGGTCCCTGCCTTGACCAGGCTTGAGCCATTCATTAACCAGTCCCTGCCCCTTCATTGGCCAGTCTAGGCCCCTTCATTGACCAGTCTTGGCCCATTCATTGGCCAGTCTTGGCCCCTTCATTAACCAGTCCTGTCCCCTTCATGAACCAGTCTTGTCCCATTCATGATTGGTTGATAACTTTACTCACAAGGACCTGTCACTAAATATTCACTAGGTGCAAAAACAGATGAAGGTTGGCCATAGACAGGAGCTGTCTCACCAAGAACGTTGAGCAGCAAGACATCTATCTGCCCATGGTAGGAGAGTGCAGAAGGGACTTTTGTTTTATAAAGATTTTCCAGTAGGAAATTCTATGTATTTAATATTGAGCACTTCTGGTGGTCAAAGTTGTTTTATTATTGTCCTCTAACTTTAAAAATTAGGGACAACCCCTCAAAAATAAGGGAAGGTCATACAGTGAACCATTAATGAACATGACTCTGAGGGCACTGCCTGTCCTGCAATAAACACAAATGAAGGCACGCACACACACACACGCCCACGCACCCACGCTAATGTCATTGGGAGTGAGACAGCTTTGGAATCCTTTGTGTCAGCCGATCAGGAAGCCACTGCTGTGTGTTTGTCTTCTGAATGGCGTTAACAATAGGCCCACTGTCAGGGGTATTTAAATGAAGCGGCAGGGAAGACACCCCCAGAGGGAATACCATCAAAAAAAAAGATGCCTCTGAGTCTCTCACGTGACTGGAGTTTTAAGAGGACCGCTCCTTACAGGGAGGTTCAGGGAGAACAGAATTCAGTAATCTACCGAACGATTCTGTTTTTTGGAGTCACTGTTGGGAAGAAAAATAGGGACTTTTGAGAATTTACGTTTCAACTGTATGTCAAAACTTTTTTTTTTAGTTTTGGGTAAAGTGGGGAACTATTTGAACCTCTGTTGGGTTTCTTCTGGTTCTTAATCTCCACACTTGACGGTGACAATGGTTTCTGTCACCACCTGTCTGGTAAATCCCGTTGTCACCAGGACAGCAAGTCAAGGGAAATCGCTCCAACAGAGCCCTGCATAGCTGTAGAAACCTGACAAAGGTTCCAAATTCTTCCCAGTGTATCCAGAAGAAGGATAAAAAGGACATGCAGTTTAAGCCAGTACTTACAATTTCAGCTTCTGGGTCTTCCAGAAACACACCATCCATCGCACAATACATTTCTACCCAACAGCAGCTCCTCCAAACATCAACTTTGCTCAGTCATGAGGCAAAAAGGAAGTTCTGGACAGCTGCTCTCTGGAATATAGCCTTTATTTTTAAAAGGTCCAACAGATACAAGCCACAGCAAAAAATGAGACAAACGACCTGACGCGTTTCACACTTAACAGTGCTTAGTCATAGCCTTGAGCCCTTTTTGCCTCATGTTGCTATATGCTTAGACGGCACCTGGTTTTCCAGTTCAGAGGAGAGTTCTATATCCACATTTCCACCTGGAGTGGTGATCCCCTTCCCATCAACTTTGCTCACTAAGAAACCTCAATTCTGGGTTTTCCTTTAAAGGCAATATGGAAGCTGACCTATTTCTGAAGTGGCCCCCGTCTGTTGCATTTCAGCTTCACATGATCAGCAGGTAAAATGTCAACATTACAAGATCCCAATATTATCTTTCTAAAAAGAACAAGACGCTGTTCCCGAACCCCCAGCCTAGGCAGCCAAGGTCACATGGTCTATAAATACAAATAAAACCCAGGATGCTTTGAAATTCCAATACTAATTGGTATTATTGGACTCAGATACGTGAAGATCTATAGAAACCTAATTTCCCCCGGCATCAAGTCTAAGATTTCTCCAGTCGATCCACTTATAATGCCGCTTCCTTTAACTTTAATAAAGAAAATGCCACACTGGATTTACTTAAACCCCTCTGCAGTTAGGCCCCACACCCCAGCCCTTTCTAAAGCGAAGCTAAAGAGATCTGAAACATTATTAATATGTATATAACGCTCCAATACAGCAATTCCAAATTGTGTTTTTTTAAAACTCTGAAGTGTGAATGAATCCTTACATTTCCATACAGACTCATGGGCTTGCTTAAAGGGTCAGTCCACCCAACAAAAAGTGATATTTTTTCCTATGTGGTGAATCAGGCTCTGGCTTTATTATTAGTGCTATAAATGCTACAAATCCTGGTTCTGCGCCTGTCCAAAAGAGAGCTTTGTGTATCCTCACCCTCCTTTGTGTCTCCTAGCTCCTCCTTTTAGATTTTCCATAATATACAATAAATAATGAAATCTTGCAGGGATGATGAGAACCCCTCATAATGGGCACAGAGAATATGCAGACCTGGGAACATAATGCAGAGATGATGGGAACCACTGTAAATGGGCACAGCAGGTGTACAGATCTGGGAACTCAGCACAGGGATAGTGGGAACCACCCATAATGGGCACAGAAGGTGTACAGACCCAGGAACTCAGCACAGAGATGGTGGGAACCCGTCATAATGGGCACAGCAGGTATACAGACACAGGAACTCAGTACAGGGATAGTGGGAACCACCCATAATGGGCACAGCAGGTGTACAGATCTCGGAACTCAGTACAGGGATAGTGGGAACCCCTCATAATGGGCACAGATGGTGTACAGACAGAGGAACTCAGCACAGGGATGGTGGGAACCCCTCATAATGGACACAGCAGGTGTACAGACCCAGAAACTCAGTACAGGGATAGTGGGAACCACCCATAATGGGCACAGCAGGTGTACAGATCTGGGAACTCAGTACAGGGATAGTGGAAACCACCCATAATGGGCACAGATGGTGTACAGACCCGGGAACTCAGCACAGGGATGGTGAGAACCCCTCATAATGGGCACAGCGGGTGTACAGACCCGGGAACTCAGCACAGGGATGGTGAGAACCCCTCATAATGGGCACAGCAGGTGTACAGACCCAGGAACTCAGTACAGGGATGGTGGGAACAACTCATAATGGGCACAGCAGGTGTACAGACCTGGGAACTCAGCACAGGGATGGTAAGAATGCCTTATAATGGGCACAGCAGGTGTACAGACCTGGGAACTCATCATAAGGATGGTGGTAGCCTCTTGTAATATGCACAGCAGGTGTGTGAAGACCCGGGAACTGAGTGCTGAGATGGTGGGGACCCCTTGTAATAGACACAGCAGGTGTACATACCTGTGAAGTCAGAACAAGGAAGGTGGTAGCCTCTTGTAATGAGCACAGTAGGTGTGCAGGCCCAGGAAGTTCAGTATCCCTTAACAACCAATCACTTAGTTGAACCTCAGTTAACTGCTATTGGTTACTGCACTTTACATCGTTAAACAAACCTGTCTGTCTGCTGCACTTAATAACAGAGGGGAGCGTTGAGCCCAGATCAGAGAGTGTGCTATAGGACACACACGCACAATAATTAGAAAGCAGATCTGGCCTGGGGCTTTTTTGTTCCCAGGAAATGGAACATCCCAGAGAGCAATCTGAGCTGGAGAAAAAAAAATGAAAGAACTCTTCCTGCTATGCAAACACTATACAAAGCAGCAGTTCATGGCCGTTCCCCGGAGAGAACAATATGGAGTCACTTCTGTTCACTGCTGGAGCTTAGATGCCCTCTCCTGGCTCCACACAAACAGACCATTTATTTGTGAAGGGAGCCTTGGGGTTTATGTCATAAAATATATATTAAATTAAAAAATATCTGTAAAATTAAAACCCAGTCTGGTATTTTACTGCTTTCATTTATCAGAGGCAAGGCTGCTGTATTGTTCATTGACGTAGATGCAAACACCAACCAGATGGCATTTCGTTTGATAAAACACTTTGTATCATAAATAATGATGAAATTAACTAATTATGCAAAATAAATAAATATAAGAGCGCTCTTTTACCTGCCATCCAGTCCTTGAGATTTACACAGCTCTGCCACAATGCACGGCCATGTCTGTCGGGGTGACACTTATGCCGCGTACACGCGGTTGGTCTATCCTGTCCGCCGGACTTTCCGAACGAGCGGACTTGCGCACACACGACCAGACTTTTCCGGCGGACTATGTACGGCGGACAATTCCCCGAACTTTTGGCGGAGGTCCGCGGGACTTTTGAAATGAACGGACTTGCCCACACACAGTAAAGTCCGTTCATTTTGAACGTGACTCCTGGTAGACGGGACTAGCGAAGGAAGTCAATGTCGTCGCCTTGATCGGAAAGATTGACACTTTGCTAGCCCCGTCACCTGGTATGGATTTAAAGGGGAAGCCCTACACCGAAAAAACGGCGTGGGGGCCCCCCAAAGTCCATATCAGACCCTTATCTGGTCAGGAAAGGGGGTGGGGATGAGCGAGCGCTTTGCGGAAGGGGGGGCACCTTGTCCCCATGTTGATGAGGACAAGGGCCTCTTCCCAACAACCCTGGCCGTTGGTTGTCGGGGTCTGCGGGCGGGGGCCACCAGATCCCGGCCCCCCACCCTATGTGAAAGAGGATGGGGTACATGGTACCCCTACCCATTCACCTGAGGGAAAAAGTGTCACATTCAAAATGAACGGACTTTACTCCGTGTGTGGGAAAGTCCGTTCATTTCAAAAGTACGGCGGATTAGCACACAAATGGCGGGATTGGACTGCCGAGTCTGGCGGATAATTTTGAGTCAAGACTTCTTTCTAAGTCCGCCGGACTTTTGGGAAGAAAAAGTCCACCGGAGCCCACACACGGCCGGATTGTCCGGCGGACTCTGGTCCGCCGGACTAAGTCCGCCGGATAGTCCGATCGTGTGTACGCGGCATTAGAGGTCGTGCCGCTCCCCCCAGCATGTAATTGGACAGTCAAAGGAAAAGCAGTAGACCAATGAGCTCATCACTTTGCTCTCTACTTCTACCAGCGTGCTTTTTCTCAGCATATCAGCTCTGCAGGATTCCTGCATTAGCCACTTGTGCTGCTTCTCAATCCCTTGCTCCGAGCTCTGCTGTACAGGGCACTGCAACTTAGGTACAGACACTGTTTGCATTTAGAAAACAACATTTATTGATGCATGAATGAATACAGAGCTGCATTGATTGGTGTGTTTATGTGTGCCTCGAGTTCAAAACCAACTTCTGCATTGTGATTCTACCACCGAAAATGTGAATTATATTATAAAATCTGCTGACGTCACTTCCTGGAAATATTTTGTTTCAGATGAATGTAGACCATGATGATAATAGGACACGCACACGATCCAAAATCAGAGGTAAGATCCCCTGTAATTTTATTTCTCTGTTAGATTATCACTACAGGAAAGCCCCCCAGTTTAATAATTCTCCTAGTCTCTGCTCTGTGTAATCTCTGTACTCCTCCTTTATGTCCAACCCCTGCACACCAGCTGTGTTGCTCTAGAGCAGGGATCTCCAAACTACGGCCCTCCAGGTATTGCGGAACTACATGTCCCATGATGCATTGGAAAACGTTGACATTCACAGACATGACTAGGCATGATGGGAATTGTAGTTCTTGAACAACTGGAGGGTCATAGTTTGGAGACTCCTGCTCTAGAGCAGTGATGGCGAACCTTGGCTCCCCAGATGTTTCTGAACTACATTTTCCATGTTGCTCATGCACTCTGCAGTGTAGTGGAGCATCATGGGAAGTGTAGTTCCAAAACATCTGGGGTGCCAAGGTTCGCCATCACTGCCCTAGAGGCAAACATTGGAAGTGCCCTAATAGGCTGCTAGAATGAGAGAGAAGGTAGAGAGCTGGAGTGAGCAGCACAAATTCCTCTGTTTAAAGGGAACCTGTCAGTGAATTGTCAACAGCAGCACTAAGAGGCAGTGACTGCTAGGTTGCATGCTTGTAGCCTGGCACTGCACTTACCAAGAAACACCTTGGATTTGGAGCACCGACAAGCCCCCTCGCCCTTGCCATCCAATTGGGAGCATTCCCAAGCAATAAAGAAATGCTCCTTTGATTGTGAAGTGGTGAAGGACGGATAAGGCCTCATGCACACTGGACATTTTGTTAGAAGCCAATCCTCCTGGCAACGGCGTTTTGGGTCGAAAAAATGCGCGTAGTGCGTTTAGGTGCGCCAATCGCTTGGGTGTTAATTCATTTAATTGGCCAGAATAGCAATTTATTTTGGACATTGAAATTAATCCCTGGGCACTGTGGTATCATGTGAGGTGGGAGGGGCACCACGTACAAGGGGTGGGCAGGAGGGGCAGCTGCCTTGGGCACTGTGGTATCATGTGAGGTGGGGGGGCACCACGTACAAGGGGTGGGCAGGAGGGGCAGCTGCCTTGGGCACTGTGGTATCATGTGAGGTGGGGGGGCACCACGTACAAGGGGTGGGCAGGAGGGGCGGCTGCCCTAGGCACTGTGGCATCATGTGAGGTGGGGGGACACCACAAGGAGAGTGGGCGGGCATTTGTTTTGGGAAGGGGAATTTGGGGGCGGCAGGGGGTAAGAATTGTTCTAGGAGGGCAAATTTGGGGAGGTGTGTTGGGAGTGGTAATTTGGGGGGCAAAGGGGGAAGAGGATTTGTACTAGAAGGGGGGATTTGTACTATAAAAGTAAAATGGTAGAGGGAAAATATATTTTTTTCCCGCCGGAGTGGCCCTCCTAAGTCATCTCTCGTTAGATTCATTCACAAATATAGACCAACACAGATTCTCATTAGTCCTGCGTGAACTCCGGAAAGCCTTTAATTACGTACAAGGATTTACGTCCAGAGCATAGATAGCAGAGAGCGCGAGGGGTCCCAGGGGGGGCGGTGGTAAGTGATGCGAGGGCACACACGCTGGGGCTGTCTATGACGACTTGGTGTTCAGATTCAGGCTGAGTCTTTTATTTCTGAAGGGCCCTTAGTCTGTGACCACGAGAATACGGGCAGAGATTTTTCCACCCTCTGTAGTACGCTGAGAAGGAGCCTGCACTGTACAGAATAAAGATAACCAGATAATTATTTGCATTCTCATCAGAAGCACTGTGAAAATCCTGCTGAATCTAGCTGCTGTAAATGATACAAAATCCAGAGTAAACTGGGTGCAGCGCTTCCTGAATAGCGTTTGGAGTGTAGCACTCAATATTACTTGCTGCCTGCATTTTATTTGTAATTGGAACAATCTAAAGGCTGCCTTTAGCATACATATTAAGGATTATATTGCTGCTAAGCTTTTCTTTACTGATTCACGACCAGGTCAGAAAAAAGTATTGATTGTTTAGTTTTATTTCTCTGTGTGATGTATCCAAGGGCGGACTGACCATTCGGCCACTCGGGCACTTCCCGAGGGCTCCGGGCCACTAGGGGGCCCCATCAGGGTTGCCAGCCTCAGTAAAACCAGGGACAGTATGTAAATTTTTTTTTTTTTTACATCTGTTTCTGAAATGTCCCTTACCGACATCCTTTTGGTCTAAAAATCCAGAGATTATAGCTGCGCTACCTCTCCAGTACCTTCTCAGCCAATAGAAACATGTCTGTGTATACTGTGTGGCCCCATAATCTCTGATTGCCTGGGGGCCCCATAATCTCCTATTGCCTGGGGGCCCCATGAGTTGTCAGTCCGCCCCTGGATGTATCAGTAAAGTCATTGGCTGGTTCTGCCACCTCTTTTATTGGCCCTACTGATGACATCACAGACATCTCTTACCTGGCTCCGCCCCCCATAGGAAACAATTTACTGCTTCTCACTGAAGCCTTTGTAAATGTGTGTATATTGTTTGTGCTTTTTTTGCAGGTATCCCGGTTGAACTTATTGGACAGGACTTGAGGTAAGGAGTGAATTCTTAGAAGGGTTATGATGAGATACAATACTTTTCTAGTGAATGGATAGGCTGCAACGCTGTATCCTGGCCTAGGCCGACAAGGCTCAGGCCTAGGGCAGCACTTTGCAGGGGGGGGGGGGGGGCAGCACGGATAGAGTCCATGCCGGTAGAACTATAGACAACCCTTTTTTTTTAAATTTTGGATAGAATAAGGGAGGATTATAGCCCGTCAGTTTATTTTTTACCATCCCTATCCCAATGCAGAGATTTCCCTTCACTTCCTGCCCCATAGCCAAACAGGAAGTGAGAGTAATCTATGCAAATTAAGGGAATCCATTGCCCCCCCCCCCCCAGGCCCTCAGAACTAGTGTCCCCACTCAAAAATTTCAGGGCGGGTATTAAACATCAAGGGGTGTGGCCTTGACAGGACGAGGTGTTTCCTATTTAAATTGGGGGGTGCAGGAGTTTAGTCAGGCCTAGGACAGCACAAAACCTAAATACACTACTGATAGGCTCTATTCTCAGTGATGTCACCGGTCTCTAGTGAATGGATAGGCTGTATTCTCAGTGATGTCACCAGTCTCTAGTGAATGGATAGGCTGCATTCTCAGTGATGTCACCGGTCTCTAGTGAATGGATAGGCTGCATTCTCAGTGATGTCACCGGTCTCTAGTGTATGGATAGGCTGCATTCTCAGTGATGTCACTAGTCTCTAGTGAATGGATAGGCTGCATTCTCAGTGATGTCACCGGTCTCTAGTGAATGGATAGGCTGCATTCTCAGTGATGTCACCGGTCTCTAGTGAATGGATAGGCTGCATTCTCTGTAATGTCACTGGTCTCTAGTGTATGGATAGGCTGCATTCTCAGTGATGTCACTAGTCTCTAGTGAATGGATAGGCTGCATTCTCAGTGATGTCACCGGTCTCTAGTGAATGGATAGGCTGCATTCTCTGTAATGTCACTGGTCTCTAGTGTATGGATAGGCTGCATTCTCAGTGATGTCACTAGTCTCTAGTGAATGGATAGGCTGCATTCTCAGTGATGTCACCGGTCTCTAGTGAATGGATAGGCTGCATTCTCTGTAATGTCACTGGTCTCTAGTGTATGGATAGGCTGCATTCTCAGTGATGTCACTAGTCTCTAGTGAATGGATAGGCTGCATTCTCTGTAATGTCACTGGTATCTAGTGAATGGATAGGTTGCATTCTCAGTGATGTCACTGGTCTCTAGTGAATGGATAGGCTGCATTCTCAGTGATGTCACCGGTATCTAGCGAATGAATAGGCTGTATTTTCAGTGATGTCATTGCTCTCTAGTGAATGGATAGGCTGCATTCTTAGTGATGTCACTGGTCTCTAGTGAATGGATAGGCTGCATTGTCAGTGATGTCACCATTGTCTACTCAATGGATAGGCTAGATTCTCAGTAATGTCACTGGTTCTACTCAATAGATCGGCTGCATTTTCTGTGATGTCAGCAGCCTCTAATGATTTTTTTTTGTTCTTAAAAAAAAAGTTAAAATCCTACTCGCTAGATTTGAGAAGAACGCAGCAATTAAAAATGAAGTAAGAGAAGCGCCCTGAGCCTCTTCTCCCCCTCGCTATCATCCTCCACACATCCGATGTCAAATAGCATTCGTTAATTATTTCTTCATGCAGTCGCCGAGTTAATGTCGGCACGGAAGGTGTCTTTGTCTGTAGTTGCACATACAAATCCTTAATTAAGCATAGCCATAAAACCATAATGAAGCACTCAATTAATTAAAGTAGGTGAAGTGTTTCATCTGTTTTGGAGAAACGTGGAGGCCGGGTCACATGGTTCACCAGAACGCAATCCGAACGAGCAGCACAACCCTACGCTGGGAGGGAAACCAGAAGTGGTTCATTTGTGCTTCCGAGCAATAAAACTTTATGCTTTGTTCTTCTGTTTTCTGTAGCTGTCCAACCCCAGGCTGTATTGGCTCAGGACACATCAGCGCAAAGTACGCACGACACAGAAGGTAAGGCCACGTTATGCATGAAGCCAATGTATAATGATTTTTTAAATTCCAATATTTCATATAGAGATGTGTTTGTGCACCCTCTAGTGGCTATCTGGATATTATACAATGCAATCAGCATCCCTACTTAATGACTGCTGTAAGAAAACCAGTGAAAGGATATGCAGCTCCGGTTGTGTGCTGTTTTGACACTCAGTGCTTTGTCATTAAGCAGGAAGCCCCACATGCAATCACTATACAATTCAGTATTTATCAGGGTCTTTTGTTGTCCTTGCAGTTTACAGAATTGCCCCCTGGCCCGGAAACGCAAGCTGGAAGACGCGGAGGCTGAGGAGCTCCTATCTTTAAAGAGGAAGTCCCATCCTCTCAAACTGGCCATGGATGAGGGCTACAACATGGACAGCGATGGCAGCGAGGAGACAGAAGCGAAAGATGAAGAATCAGGAACAGAAGACTCCGAAGGGACAATAGTAGAAACGGAAGAGGAATCTGAAAGCACTGAACCCAAAGAGCCTCCAAGCCCTGAACCAAGAGAAGGTGCTTCTTTATCTTACACCTGTCTATGACTATTAAAGGGTTGGTTCATCTAAAACCAAGAATTCAAGTTCACATACTGCTCAGTATTTTGAGAAAGACACTAGCTTCTAGTGCGTCGGTGTTCCAAGCTCCACCCACATTCCATGGCTCTTTTAAAGAGTCCTCTGTCCCTATGTTGAATATTTATATTTATATTATAGTTAAAATATCACTTTTGGATGGACTAACCCTTTAATACATTGGTCGAGTGAATTTCTTAAAGTGGTTGTAAACCCTTATATCAGGGGTAGGCAACCCCGGCCCTCCAGCTGTGGTGAAACTACAAGTCCCATGAGACATTGCAAGAACCTGACAATCACAGGCTTGACTCCTAGAGGCAGAAAAATATATAAAAAAAAAAAACATTGGGTTTGACAACCCACCAGAACCCACCCATAGTTAAAATTTCACTTTTGGATGGACTAACCCTTTAATACATTGGTCAAGTGAATTCCTAAAGTGGTTGTAAACCCTTACATCAGGGGTAGGCAACCCCGTCCCTCCAACTGTGGTGAAACTACAAGTACCATGAGCCATTGCAAGACCCTGACAATCACAGGCATGATGGGATTTGTAGTTTCACCACAGCTGGAGTTCCGAGGTTGCCTACCCAGGCCTTACATATACCCAATGAAGTGACCACCCTCACATGATACATAGAGATGGAACAAATCCTCCAATATAAGTTGCAGCCCTCTCTTCTCTACAGCCCTAAAACATACAGATCAAAGAGTTTTTCTCAGCTCCAGCAGACAGGGGGCGGGGATCTGATGTCACGCACTGCACATCATACAGCAGGAAGCTGAGTGTAATCTGAGACCTTGGTGGAGGGAAAGGACACACCCCCTCTATACAGTCTCATAGGGAAACATGCACATCTGAGGCTGTCAATACCCTTCTGTGTGAGGGGGGGGTTTGTCTCCCAAGATTCTGTAGTGTCAGGATAACCTGTCAGAAGTGACTAATCTAATGCAGATAGCAGACGGAAGAGAGAAGAGACAGAAATGGTGCTTTGGCTTGAGGCTAGTACACACTATAGAGACATATTCCCTGTTAATTTTCCATTTCAAAGATGTACATCAATTTTAAGAAAGTGAACACTAATCCAAGAGAGTGCTGTGTGAGCTAATAATAATGTCCACAGATAACATTTTAAGGTAGCGTTGTACATAAAATGAAGTTGGTACTTAACATATAAAGGGCCCCAACCGTGGCCCACCACATTACAAGAAGGACTTTATAGAAAGATCACTTTGCCACAGTTCAATGAAAAGACAAAAATGAAAAAGCTAAAAAAAACTTGCAAAACCACAAACTGAAGCAATGGTACTTAACAAATAAAGGGCCCCAACCGTGGCCCACCACATTACAACAATGTCTTTATAAAAAGATCACTTTCCATAGTTCAATGAAAGACAAAAATAAATAAGCTAAAAAAAACTTGCAAGACCCCAAACTCACAGTACCCACGTAAAATATTAATTTCATGCAATGTTAGGCTCCGGTTCCCATTATCATGTAGTGGGAACGAGCATTCCTGCTACACGATTTTGACAGAGGGACTTTCACACAATTTTGCCGTGTTGCATAGGGCAGACCATTCAAGTTAATGCGCGGTCGTCACCCAAAAAACAAGCTCCTGCTTCCTTTTCTGGGCAACAAGCTTCACGTGATTTTTAAAGGAATGGCTTGCCGCGATTGCCGCACAAACCTGTAACGCAACAAATGTGGCAGATTTGCATAGCGGTTGGGGTGCCATTGAAAGATTGTGGCACCCAAAAGCGCACTGCGAGTTGTGCTGCGATTGCAACGCGATTTGGAATCTCGGGCAGAATTGCAGCGATTCTGTCTGAGATTTCAAATCGTGAAGTGTGAATGGAGGCTTACTGTCAATAAAATGCAGACGTACTACTGTGGATTATCAGAGACTGACTACATCCTACAGGTGTGGATGAAGCCCGGAGATATGCTGCAAGAGATAGTCAGACACTGGGGACATGTAATATGAGAGTGCTAGAGAGCCCCAGCCTCTTACAACTCAAGGCTTCCAGTCAGCCAGTGGCTGCTGGGACCAAAGGGCCACATTATCAGTACCAAAGGATTGCATGGAACCCTGGGGCCCCAGGACTTTAAAGCTCCCTTTAGCCTAATACAAAGCAAAAGGCTTCAAGCAAACTTGGATAAATACTTTATACTTACAGGTGTGATTGAGTTGCCACCTCATCCCTTTAAACCTGAACACCTTTGAATTACACAGGTTCTGAGGCTAATTTAATGCAGATAAGGTGCCAAGTGAGTTTAATTACCACCTTAATCAGCCACAGAACCTGTGTGCTTCATATATGTATGGTTTTAAAGGGATGAGGTGGCAACTCTAGTGAATGGAGCCTGAAGATATACTGCAAGAGATAGTCAGACACTGGGAACATGTTATATAAGAGTGCTAGAGATCCCCAGTCCCTTAGAAATCAAGGCTTCCAGTCCGCTAGTGGCTGCTGGGACTCAAGGGCCACATTATCCATACCAAAGAGTTGCATGGAGCCCTCGGGCCACGGGTTGGGCCCCAGGATTTTAAAGCTTCCTTTAGCCTAGTACAAAGCAAAAGGCTTCAAGCTAACTTAAATACTTATACCTAATTTTCTCTGCTGGTATACATTTACATATATTTGTTAATGGCATTAGTAATTTGTTTACATGACCTATTATTTAGGCTGATTGAAGCTTTAATGCGCGCTCCAGATTTCTGTTTGTAAAATTTCAGTTGTAGAGGTGTCAAACAAAAATCTTCCAAATGGGTCTCTCTAGTGGAAACATCATCGTTGTAATTTTGGTGTTTATCCATTACCTCGTCTTTTTTGTTGCTTCTCCGTGACATTGCTAATCAGGCTTTTGTTCCAGCTGTGCTTTTGAACTGCATAATTACAAGATCTGAACATTTCAGGCGGTAATTGCAGACGTGAGAAAGATAACCTATTTTCGTTTTCTCTTTTTTTTTTTTGCTGCAGCTGAAAACCTTTCCACGAAAGAGACCTATGAAGATCGACCATCGAACAATGAGACGCCCACAAAAGCCACTTACAGCAGTTATCACGAAATCATTGCCAATTCCCTCTTAAATCTGGGCCAAATTGCAAAAGAGACCTTGGTGTCAGAGGGCCACTTGCCAGAAAGTGAATTGGAAACCCCCAAACCAAGCTCCGGGGTGGTGCAGATTGTCCAGCCGGAGGTGGAAGAAGCAGCGGTGGAGGAAGTGTGCGACAAAGAGATCATCATCCAGACAGAAGATGCAGAAGAAATCATTGAAGTGGCCAGCGAACGAAGCAGCGAATCATGTCTGGAGCCTCGAGAGGACACCAACTCAGAGGAAATATGCAAGAAAGACATCATAGACGACGAGGATGAAGATGAAGATGAAGATGATGATGACATTGACGATGATGATGATGATGACTTAGATGATGATGAAGAAGATGAAGAAGAACAGACATCGGAAATGATGACCCATGATGTCCCCCGTGCTTCTCAGGCCTCCCCAAAAATTCACTGTGAAGAACAGTTCAGCCCAAAACCTGAATACTCGGTCACTGTGGAAGTCAGGTCGGATGATGATAAGGATGACGATAGCCACTCCCAAAAATCAGCAGTGACAGACGAGTCCGAAATGTACGACATGATGACTCGGGGGAACCTGGGGCTTCTGGAGCAAGCAATAGCTCTGAAGGCCGAGCAAGTTAAAGTTGTCCGGGAACCGAGCAGGGTGACGACGGACAACATTAAAAGCTTTGTAACCGACGAGAAGCAAAATAGATCAATCGATACCATGAGAAAAAACTTTTATGGTAATTCCGTTTCTTTGTTATCTACTACTAAATATACTATAATTGATGTGTATATTGGGTGAATATATTGGATGGTCAGTATGGTACCCTTAGCTAGTTATTAGGATAAAGTAAAGTGAACCTATGGCTATGAAAATGTAAGTACAGTATTTGTATCATCTTAACGAGCAGGAAATGAGCTTTCAAACAAACTCTCACTGACCTATGTAGCTGCAGGCAATATGGAGTAGTTTAAAACAGATTCCTTCAAGTCTCTCAGCAGCTCAGCTCCCCCTGCTTCTCCTCTTAGTAGTGACTCTCAGCAGCTCAGCTCCCCCTGCTTCTCCTCTTAGTAGTGACTCTTAGCAGCTCAGCTCCCCCTGCTTCTCCTCTTAGTAGTGACTCTCAGCAGCTAAGCTCCCCCTGCTTCTCCTCTTAGTAGTGACTCTCAGCAGCTCAGCTCCCCCTGCTTCTCCTCTTAGTAGTGACTCTCAGCAGCTCAGCTCCCCCTGCTTCTCCTCTTAGTAGTGACTCTCAGCAGCTAAGCTCCCCCTGCTTCTCCTCTTAGTAGTGACTCTCAGCAGCTCAGCTCCCCCCTGCTTCTCCTCTTAGTAGTGACTCTCAGCAGCTCAGCTCCCCCCTGCTTCTCCTATTAGTAGTGACTGTCAGCAGCTCAGCTCCCCCTGCTTCTCCTCTTAGTAGTGACTCTCAGCAGCTCAGCTCTCCCCTGCTTCTCCTTTTAGTCCGCTCGGAAGAAAACTATCTGGCCTTCAGGAAAGAATCTCAAGACCCATCTCTTCTGAAAACCCAGACGGACACTGGCGGCAAAAGCACCCTAAGGCGATTGAGTTTGCATATGTAGCGCTATACAAGTTATTCATTCATTCAGTAATGACTCTCAGCAGCTCAGCTACCACTATCAGCTGTGTCTCAACAGTTTGGCTCCCCCCGCACCCCCTCCCCACAATGACTCAGAAGATCAGCTCCCCCTGCTTCTCCCTTTTAGTAATGACTCTCAGCAGCTCAGCTCCCCCTGCACCCTCCTCCCAACAATGACTCAAAAGATCAGCTCCCCATGTTTCCCATCCCAGCAGTGACTCAGTCGCTTTGCTTTCCCCTTCCAGCCGTGACTCAGCAGCCTTCTAATTCCCAATGTAACACAAAGCAGATGTTCTGAGTGGGTTGCAGGGGTGGACTGAGGTGCTGATAGAAGGACTTGTTCTCTGATCTTCCAGAATGAGTTGCTCCACATTTCTTGTAGCTACAGAGATCAATGAGGGCTTGTTTTAAAGCCCATTTGCAGCTTGTTAAGATTTGGCATATCTATGAATGTCCATAGCCTAGCAGAGCAGAACTAAACTCTCTCAATCAAATATTTTAAACGTATTTCTTCAGTTGCTTCCTGGTTTCTGGCCTAGCCATAAATGAGGACACACAATGAGTCTTGGGCATTGGGCCATGGGCATTTTTTTCTTTCATCTGGAGGAGGGGTTTTCTCAGTTTACCCTCCTGTTTGCGTGCCTGAACTAAGGACAGATGCATTCCAGGAAGTAAATGTTACATGAACCATCTGATGGCTGTGGCTAGAAATGCTAGGGAGGTGTTCTTCAAAGTGATTTCTCAAAAAAACATGGAGACAAGGATGGACGGGGGAGTTTGCTTTGAATATTAAAAATGAATTAAACAGTGTTTTAGGTTTGTGATGCTCAAGTTCAGTTTAGTTCCACTTTAAGTAGGCCTTCATATCATTCATTTGCATCTTTTAAACTAGCCTGGAGTTCAGCTTTAAATAATCAGCAAATGCGGTTCTGACTCTGCAAAAACATGTTATGAAGCCTTATTTTTTTTATCTGGTGAAGGAAACACACTTTCCGAAATAACAGCGTAATGCACTTCAGTATAATGATCATTGTTCTGTTGCCAAGGGTGACGAAAACTTTTGCTTCCTAAGCAATTTACGAGCCTTTGATCCCTTCCGCGGCTTTCTCTCGCTTATCTGAGAGCTTCATGAACACAACGTGTAAAATAATCCCTTCGGGGCCGTCTGATGGTTTACCGGAAATAGATCCTCCAAACCGAGAGGGAAAGACAATCTTCGCCATCGATCCTCGTGTCGTTATTAGCTGATGT
This sequence comes from Lithobates sylvaticus, assembly GCA_028564925.1. Taxonomy (NCBI): domain Eukaryota; kingdom Metazoa; phylum Chordata; class Amphibia; order Anura; family Ranidae; genus Lithobates; species Lithobates sylvaticus. The sequence continues at coordinate 20,643,115 of CM053037.1, forward strand.
GTTATTTTTTTTTTTTGGTCTCACTTTTCTCAAAAAAGCACCATGCTACTTTTTCATTTTGCTGAAAATCTCAAATTATTTTGGAAGCATTTTTTTCCCCATCAAAATTACAAGCCTGTGATAATAGGACATTTCTTTTTTACCACCAGTTTGTCCTCAAATCTTTGGCCACTTTTGGCCAATAAGAATTTTTTCATCCTTGAAGATTTTTTTGAAAAAAAATTTGATAAGCTAAAAGAAAGTTTTCTCTTTTACCACCAGCTTGACCACAAACCTCGGTCATGTGTCCTCTATTAAAGGATAACTAAAGCCAAAACTTAATTTAGGTTTCGATAGTGTGGAGAGAGCTTAGAACCTTTGTTAGGTTCTTGTTGTTGTTTGTATCCTTGTTAGATAGATTTTCGCTCTTTTGTTTGTATCGATCACCATTTTCACTAGGAATGCAAGGGAAATTCCAACATTTTGAGTTGGCTTTTTTCAAAAAGGGGGAGCGCAGTTCCGGCACCTCCAGCACGGCAAGGGGTGGTGCGGTGTGCTGGAGGGTCTATCGTTGCTGGCTGCTGGGGATGTAATGTCACTGGGTAGGGGGGATCTATTGTTGTAGGGGTGTTTATTGTTGCTGGGGAGGTCTACTGTTGCTGGGGAGGTCTTATTTTGCTTTGAGGCCTTATGTTGCTGGGAGGGATCTACTGTTGAAGGAAAGGGTCTATTGTTGCTGGCTGCTGAATGGTCTATTGATTCTGGCTGCTGGGAGATCTATTGTTGCTGGGGTAGATCTATTGTTATTGGGGGGTTTGTGTTGCTGGGGGAGCTCTATAGTTACTGGGCATCCTACTGTTGCTGGTGGGTGGTATTTTGTTGCAGGAGGGTCTACGGTATTGTTGTTGGTGGGTAGGGGTCTATTGTTGCTGGAGGGAAGCTATTGTTGATGGCTGTAGAGGATCTATATTATTGGTTTCCATGTTGGCATTAACAAGTTCCATACATATTACTTAGCATCGCAAAATGAATCATTCTGTATTCTCTAAAAGGGGCAGTATTGGGAGGTGGGTAAAGGGTGGAACCAAGGGAAGGTGCTTGGAGGTGACTCGGAAAGGGGGAGTACCTGCACCTATTCTCAAAGAAAAAAAGCCCTAGTAACCAATAGAATAGGAATTGATGGCACATTGTCCAATGGGGACACCTATCTAAGAGAAGATTTTCCTCTTTTTGTAAAGATATCCCTTCATTTATTCTTATTTCTTCAAGACAGAAGGTGAGGGGAAATCTCTCCCAATCATGCTAGGGGTTTTAGACCCTCCTTACTCTCTCCACCACATTGGAATATTTATAAATCTTGGTGAGGTCTGCTTTGATGTCACTCTAATAACATTTTTGCTTTTGCTTTTGTTTCTAAGATGCAGCAAGACCTGAAAAGCGAGAGATCAAATGCCCTACTCCAGGTTGTGATGGCACTGGCCATGTCACCGGCCTTTATCCCCATCACAGGAGCCTCTCAGGATGTCCTCACAAAGACAGAATCCCTCCAGAGAGTAAGAATACTTTTTGTTCCTCAAACTGGGTGACAAAGTTGTTAAAGAAGTGTGTTTGCTGCCCTTATTATCAAGGATGGAGATATGGGGTGTACAGATTTCTCATTGTCCTTTTACTATTATACAGTTCTGGCCATGCATGAGAATGTATTAAAGTGTCCAACGCCTGGATGTACAGGACAGGGTCACGTGAACAGCAACCGCAACACACACCGAAGGTAACTGCGCTGGTGACTATATAACAATTCCTGTTAATTTTCTTTTTCCATTGGACGTTCCTTGTGAAATAACTGAACTTTACCTAATAGGCTACCATTCTATTATTTAGAACCTTCAGCCCATTAACCTTCACAATAAAGCTCACAGGTATATAAGGACCAAGCTTTTATCTTAGATCAGTGGTCTCCAAACTGTGGCCCTGGGCCAGATGCGGCCCTTTGCTTGCTTTTATCTGGCCCTTGGAGCACTGTTATCATCCACTGATACCAACAACGGTTCATAATTCCCTCCACTGAGACCAATGAAGGGGCAGAATTCCTCCCATTGACACCATTGACATTTCCTCGCAATGACACCAACAAGAGGGCCCAATGACACCAATGATAGGGCACAATTCCTCCCTAAGACACCAACAATGGGGCGCTATTCTTCCCACTGACACCAAAGATGGGGCGTTGTTTATTCCCACTAATGTCAGGATCTTTTCTACTATCAATCCAGCCCCCCTAAAGTCTGAAGGACAGTAAACTGTTTAGAAAGTATGGAGACCCTTATATTAGATCATTCATGCTGAGATGAGCTGTTTTTTTCTCACAAAAGAAAAATCGGTGCTTGTAAATCAATGGCAAGCCCCTTAAATGAGGCAAGCGTTTCCTGAAGAACCTCTTTTAGGGATTATTTTTGCATCCTTGTTGTAGAACTTTCTATTAGCTTCTATGAAGGCATTATTAAGCCTGTTATACCGCGTACACTCGATCGGAATTCTCATCGGAAAAAGCTCTGATGGTTTTTCCCGACGGAATTCTGATGGAATTCCGCTCAAACTGTCTTGCCTACACACGGTCACACCAAATTCCGACCGTCAAGTACAACACTACGACGAGCCGAGAAAAAATGAAGTTCAATGCTTCCGAGCATGCGTCAAATTGTTTCCGAACATGCGTAGGAATTTTGCGCGTCGGAATTGCTACAGACGATCGGAATTTCCGATAGAAACCTTTTCTGTCGGAAAAATTGAGAACATGCTCTCAAATTTTTGCTGGCGTGAATTCGGCCAGCAAAAATTCTGATGGAGCCTACACCACGGTCGCATTTTCCGATGAAAAGCTCTCATCGGTCTTTTGCTGGCCGAAATTCCGATCCTGTGTATGCGGCATTAGTCAAATTTTATACCTATCATATCCTTCTACTTGAGCACAAAGAACAAATACATTTTTTGAGCCTTGTTCCCTTTTAAATCTTTGATGAAGCAAATTGGATACTGCAGATCATGTGAATCGCGGGTCTTGATAGGCATTTTCTTTTTTTTTTTTTCCTTTCAGTTTATCTGGATGTCCTATCGCTGCAGCTGAAAAGTTGGCTCGGTCCCATGAGAAGCAACCACAGCCCGGAGATCTCACCAAAAATAACACAAATTCCGACAGGATACTCAGGTTAGATAACGCCAAGTGGCCTACATATAGATTGCAGAATGATCTAGAAACTGTGGGAAGGTAAAGGGAAATTGGGGCAATGCTGCAAAGGTTTAAAGGTAGCCTAGCTGCTAATACCTTCAATTTTCCATCCAGGCATTGTTGTAATACATCTGTATGCAACTTGTTTTGTAATACGGAAGAGGTATTCCTCACCACACCCACTGCAGGCTCCTTGCTGTCTCTCACATATGTAAAGCCTGCTATAAAAAGGGTTAAAATATGCTTTTTTGTAGTTTTGGATGGAGTGGAGGGAGATTAGACCCCCTGTCAGTTAATATTGATGTCTGTGCCCCCGTTAAGGGGATTCACCCTCTCTATTTGTCTTGTTTACCATTATCATTGAAAGTGGAAATAAAAGAAAATCCCAAATTTTAGGTTGTCCCCAGAAAAGTAATAGAGAGGAAATCTTCCAATGGGGACACTAGTTCTGGTGACCTGGGGGGTCCAAAGGAATTCCAGGGATTTCCTCTCATTTTCTGTTTGGCTATGGGACAGGAAGTGAAGGGGAATCTCCGCTATGGGATACAGATGGTGAAAAAATATCTTACAGGGGTTATAACCCTTCCTTACTCTATCCAAAATGAAAAAAAAAATGTTTTGCCTATAGTTATAATTTAATACTAAGAATTTCCTCACGGCCACTTGTTAAATTCTTATTTGCCTTGGAAATTGTTAACCTAATTAACACTACTCATATAGAGAGAGAGCAAGTTACACAGTTGAGATTCGCGAAATAGACTTGCCCACCAATTGTGACATCTGGGACATTTGGATTCTGATGGATGCAGATTCTCCTTGAAAAAATAATTGCTTGCTTGTACCCAACAGGCCCATGTGCTTCGTGAAGCAGCTGGAGATCCCCCAGTATGGCAGCTACAGACCCAATATGGTTCCTTCAACGCCAAGAGCCAATCTAGCCAAGGAACTGGAAAAGTACTCCAAGGTTACCTTCGATTATGCAAGTTTCGATGCTCAGGTTTTCGGCAAACGCCTGATTGCCCCAAAGATTCTGACAAGTGAAAACTCACCCAAAGCCTTTAAAAGTAAGTAAAAGACACCAAGCCATAATGAAAACCGAACTTTAGATTTTAGTGAGAACTCTGCAACAAACAATGCTATTTACATTGGTCTGTTATGGCTTGTGAATTCTACCACAGAATCAAGAAAATATTTTTACAGGCTTTTTTTTTTAATCTCTCTGGTGTGCTGAAAAAAAATTCATAGCATAAGGGGGTCAGTGTTTACAGTTATGCACATAACCTGGTAAACTTTAACAGAGTCGCGCTACTGCAACTTGAGTGAATACACCAAATAAAGAGTGATCCAATAAAGTCCTTTAGATGATATGATGATAAGTGCTCTTAGTCCTTAACACCTCCTTCCACCACCTTATGCCCCGTACACACGATCAGACTTTCCGACAACAAAACCGTGGAATTTTGTCCGAAGGTTGGTGGCTCCAACTTGTCTTGCATACACACGGTCACACAAATGTTGGCCAACAATTATGAACGTAGTGACGTACAAGACGTACGGCGAGCCGATAAAAAGGAAGTTCAATAGTCATGTGATATCTCCATTATAAACGCTAGTTTTACAAGACCGGGCGCTTTTGGCTCGTACACGATTCTGAGCATGTGTGAACTTTTGTGCGTCGGACGATCGGAAAGTCCGACAACAAAGTTTAGTTAGCGGAAAATTTGAGAACATGCTAGCCAACATTTGTTGGCGGAAAGTCCTACAACAAATGGTCGATGGAGCATACACACGGTTGGACTTTCAGCCAACAAGCTCACATCCAACATTTCCCGTCAGAAAGTCCGATAGTGTGTACGCGGCATTAGAATGTATAGTGTATAAGGAGAACTGCCACAAAAATGGATGAAATGTCGGCTTACCGGCTCTCATAGACCTCTTATCACAGGAGGTCAAAAGCGCTTGTGGCTATAAACCCAGCCAAGGCCTCTAAGCATCATCTGTTGGTCCTCCTGCGGCATACAGCTCAATCATCCGGGTAGTATGGTCATTGATAGTACCCAAAAATATAAAGGCTCCACATAGCCGGCAAACTGTTTTAAACTGCAAGTTTTGGATTGCTTTGATGCAAGTGCAATTTATCATCTTTAAATAAAGTTTTTTGTGGAGTCTTTATATTTTTGGGTCCATATCCATATATCTATATCTTGTGTTGACGGTTCTCCTTATACACTATACACTCTGAGGTGGTGGAAGGAGGTGTTATGGACTTAGAATATCATCTAAATAAAGGACTCTCTCGGTTTATTTGGTGTATTCCCTCAAGTTGTAGTAGCGTAACTCTGTTAAGGTTTACCATTTTTGCACTGTGCCTATATCTCACAGGAGAGTTGCTGCTATATAATGTGAATTTGATTATTATTATTTTTTCTTTTTATAGATTTATGCACATGCCTCCAGCCTAATGTTTAGACTACGGGTACACCTAACCACACTGGTCATGGCCATATCTAGAATAAGCCTTTCCCCTAACACCCACCATCTTGCAGAGCAAACGTTTTCACTGCAAGCCTAATTTCAGCCTTTTTCAGCTCATTCAGAAACAGCAATGAAAAATAATCTTACGGTTTTGGAAGGCACAAGTACTTGTATTCAATTTTATTTTTATTTTTTTTGATGAGTAGTCTGAGAAGGTGTTGGCTGTCTGCATGTGGAAGCATTGTTCACCATGCTGAAGCTGTAGAAAAATGTTTTAAGAATGCCGGCGGCCTCAAGAATCCTTAGTGTTCATAACTAATCCGACTTTCCAAGAGCCTTATGTAATCCTGCCACAGATGCTCAGCAAGGAGGCTGAACACAGGCCTGGTTGTTCCAACACAGTGGAACGCCCTCTTCTGCTGCCAAGGCTGAACATGCACGCGGCACAGCGGCAACATTGGCGGCTAGCCAAATATGCCTGTGCTGCTGATAGCTCTCTTTAGCCCCAATATGAAAGTCATTTTTGCTCCATAGGAAAATATAATTCTCTGGTGTAATAGGATCCGCTCGTTGCACTAATAGCAGAGAAGGTCTCGAGGTAACTCCACTGACAAAATGAAGTCATGCAAAGCAAACAGAGACTGCTCTCTGTGCAGTCAGTTATTTAAATATGCAAGTTGACCTTTAGATCATGGCAGAATCATAATCTAGGACAGTTGTTCTCAACCCTGTCCTCAAGTACCCCCAACAGGCCATGTTTGCAGGTTTTCCTTTATCTTGCACAGGTGCTTTACATCAGAGTCAATGGCTTGGTATTTTGGACAGCTATTTTATCCTAGAGAAATTCCCAAAACATGGCCTGTTGGGGTAGTTGATGACAGGGTTGAGAACCACTGCTCTAGGATACCAGTTATAAGTTCCATACACATGTCCTACCTTAGTTTAATATAACTGTAACTATCCTCTTAAAACAAGTTTGATAACGTCCCACTGAAATCTTGGTAATGATTGTTCCTCATTTAATGGGTGACTAAGGCTGGCCATAGACGGTTCAAATCTCGGCTGGTTCAGCAGGAGCCAGCCGAGATTCGAACCATGTATGGGCAACCTGAATGTACCTAAGTTGATCGATCGGTCAACTTAGGAACAACCAGCCTGCCGAATTTTACATGCGATTATTGCAATAATCACTGAGTTCTCCCGGAAGTGGGGACACATCCCCCTGTCCCCTCGCCGGGAGAATACAATGACTCCTGTGGTTGCAGGAAAGACATTCACTCCAAGTTTGACCAAGTTTACTGATCGATCAATCAACTTGGGCACATTCAGCCTGCCCATATATGGTTCGAATCTTGGCCGGTTCCTGCTGAACCAGCCAAGGTTTGAACCCTCAATGCCTGGCCTTAGTCACCCCACTTCCCCCTGCCTGTGACTGGACAATTAAAGAGCAGCAGAACATCCATAACCTTTCCCTCTTGCGTAAGCAACAGGGATAGCCTGACAGCATTGACTGGTTTAGGGTGCTGCCCCTCTCTATGTTGTGATCAGTTCCTAATGATACAAAGCTGATGTTGTACCCTATGTTGGCCCTCAGGGCTTGAATGCTAAGTTGTGTTTTCATTTTTTGCAGCTAAACCATATCCAAAGGCCTCATCACCCAACCACAGCCCATCCAGCAGTTATGTTAAAAGCACTTCCTCTTCCTCCTCTGGTTTTGACTACACCCACGACGCAGAGGCTGCTCACATGGCGGCAACAGCTATCTTGAACCTTTCCACCCGGTGCTGGGAGATGCCAGAGAATCTTAGCACGAAACAGCAGGACCTGCCAAACAAAGTGAGTTCAGTTCTAAAAGATTAGGCGTTACTGAGTGACAAGCATTGGTTAAAAATGTCTATTCAAATAAATGGTACTCCCCAGTTCTGTCATTTCCATTACTGGTGACATGGAGAAGGTTATATACCGCGTGCTGGAAATCCAGGGGATCAATCCTCATCTTTAGAGAAATACCACCCAGGTTAGGCAAATCCATGTTCGATCAGCCATCAATTCTAGGATAACCAATGAAAATGTGAGATTTTTGGGCTGGGATAAAACACGTAGTCGAGAACTCTAAGCCAAGCTCCAAATCTGAGTCAACATATTGTGTTGGAAGATAAGTTGGTTTGTCATTTGTAGTGGCCCGATCGCACTGGTTTTCATTAATCAAAAATGTAATCCCACCCACATTGTGTTTAGCTGGTTAGTGGGCATGGAGGAGGAGGGAGGGAGTGGGCTGTCATTTTCCACTAAGTATACGCCCACATGTGTTGCTCTGTAGTCACAAGGGCTGCTCATATGTGATAGGAAGGAAAGGCTCAGGGTAGAAAATAAACTGAAAACTGAGCAGGTGCACTAGCTGCCAACACTGCTCTACAAAATCCAGTGGGGACATGGGCAGAAGGGGGAGATAGGGAGCAGCAGTATCAAGCAGTTTTTTTGCAGAATACAGAAAACAAATCTCATAGTGACTGAGTGAGTATGAACAGCAGGTAATACATCATTTATTGATCATTTTATTGATATGGGTTTAATGACACTTTAAGTAAAAATGTAGATGTTGAGATATAGGCAGCTAAGGGTTGAGCCAAAGTCGAATATGCCACTATCTTCTCCAATCTTCCAAACTTCCCCCATTAGTCGGTTAGGCCCCCTACTACATTAAGAGAAAAGGTAGGAAGCAGAAGAGGTCGAAGCCAAACTAAACTTTATCAAGACTTTGCATGTGACTTTACCTAACTGGTCATTTTGACATGCAATTTTCACTAATGAAAACCTCAGCTGATACAGTATATTCATGATGTGCTCAGTTTGAATTATCCAGGTTGGTGACAGGCTCAGTTTTAGTTAAAAAAAAAAACTTTTTTTAAAGATTTTTTTTTTTTTATTAAAAAACTTTTTTAAAAGTAAAAATTCACAAAGTGCAGAGCTGTCCCTTCTGTACTGAATCTGGTCCTAAATTTACAAGGGCACTTTAAATATGATTTCAGTTGTTTAGTCATTGGTAGAAGGTCATTTCATGCTCTTTCCTTCCTGTTCTGGAGATGTTATCCAGTTACACCAGTACATTTTGATAATGGTTCAGTAAAGAAAAAGAAAAAAAAAATATGATCTGTCTGTGGTTGCAGTCAATGGACATTGAAGTTGATGAAAACGGCACTTTGGATTTAAGCATGAACAAACACCGGAAACGGGAGAGCGCATTCCCCAGTAGCAGCAGTTGCAGTAGCAGCCCCAGCATGAAATCCCCAGACCAGTCACAACGCCAAAACTGCACAAGTGCCACCAGCAGCAACATAACATCACCCCAGTCCAGCCAGACCTCCCGACAGGATGACTGGGATGGGCCCATCGACTACACCAAGCCAAATCGACAGCGGGAAGAAGAGCCAGAAGAAGTAGGTTGCGGAGGACATGTTCCTTCAAACCCTGTCTGGTGATACAGAGTTTCTAATTAATGTAAAAAAGTAAAACTTAATTATGAAATCTTCCTTTAAAGTCCGAACCCGCCGGCGCCTCTTTTGCTTCATCAGAAGCCGATGATCAAGAGATGCAGGAGGAGAGCTTTGAAGAACGCAAATATCCTGGTGACGTCACGCTCAGCAACTTCAAACTGAAGTTTCTTTCCAAGGACAGCAAGAAAGAAATACTGACGTAAGTAAAACTGGAAGGGACTTGGCTAAGTAAACTGTGTTTGGGTCAATAGCTTAGTTTGGAAAGGTTAGTTCTGAGTAAATCAGTAGGCAAATCCATGAGACTTTTCTTAAGTTTCTAGTAATGACCTCCCATACGTGTGTTAGCACGACCAGGTAAATGGACAAAAGGAGTGCCCAGAGTTGTCTAGGATGCTTGTCTTTAATAATGGTTCTCAAAAATTAGACATAGCCCAAGTTTATTGAAGAACACCCAAGAAAACGGGCTTCGATCTATTGACTACTGCACAATTATAGGCTGTAGGATATTGTATTTTTGCATTTGTGGAAAACTGCGCTAGACTACAAAATGGTGCACAAAAAAGTGTCCTATGTTTTAGCCTAGAGCTCCATTGCCCAGGTAAGTCAGCTCCTTTTTCCCCTCAAGAAGTATAAAGGGTCCCCTGTTTTGCCTAGATGTACCCCTGCATTAAACCATACCCTTCACCCACACACGGCTCAGAAAGACATATTGCAGGCTCAACAAATGCTCACAAGAATTCAGTCTAACACTAGCAACATTGGCTGGATGGTTCACGCCCTCATTTCATTAGCTGCTTACTTGTTGAACAACTGCTGAGCCTTTTAAAATGTCAGCCTCCACCACGTGTAGGTGGATGGGTACACTTTAAGTCTGGCAGAAGCTGGCCCTCCCGTTGAACTAACTTGAAACCAATATTTTCCCAGATATTTTGCTGCGCAACGGGATTTTCGGCCTGTACGTGATGCGGGGTGCGCAAGTCCAAAAGGGGGAGAAGCTGGAAAAAAGGCAGGAGCTCTCCTGAATGAGTAAGTTCTGTTTCAATCCTTAAAGTAGAATATTATTGCTGTTGGGAGCCATGTATCTGTACAGCAAGAGCACCATGAGAACGGGGATATTAACAAATTTGGCTTAATGGGTCATCCATTGCACTGATTCGCTTTCCACTGTAAAGCAGACAAGTCATCTGCCAAGACTTTCATGGCTTCTTTTGCTGTGTTGATACATGCTCTAGGAAATGTGTAAAATGCAATGCTTCTTGGATAGTGAATGTGTAATGTTTAATGGTTCATAACTCGTCTTAAAAGGTCCTGAGAACAGGTAAAGCAAAAGATAGTTGGATTGATGAATTTGCTTTATTAAAGAATGTTTGGGAGGCTCAAAACCCCAACTCCAGACAAAGCTTTTTTCTAGAACCTCAAATTTTCAAAGCTTCTGTTCTGTCTGATATCCGTCACAGGCCCTGAGGAGAAATCTCCCCAGTGTGAACCCATGGAAATAAAGTACCGTCAGAGGTCCCAAACCTTCCCCACTCTTTCCTCAATTCCTGTTCTGTCCGACACCTTAACCTGGACAGGAAGTAAAGGGAAATCTTCCATGGAGTGTAGACAACAACAAAAAAACTTGTAGATGTTCTAACATTCCTAACAATTGTTTGTTCCCTACTTCCTGTGAGTTTGAGGAATGTTGGAACACAAAATATGTAAGGAGTAGTAAAACAAAATGGGGTAGATTTACCAAAACCGGAGCACTCAGAATCTGGTGCAGCTGTGCATTGTAGCCAATCAGCTTCTAACTTCAGCTTGTTCAATTAAGCTTTGACAATAAAACTTAGAAAAAACAACAGAGCTGCACTAGAGTTTGCACTCTCTAGATTTAGTAAATCAACCCCCAATTTGTTTTACTACTCCTTACGTATTTTGTGTTCCAACATTTCTTAAACACGCAGGAAGTGGGGAAAAAGCAATTGGGACACAGACAGCTGTAAAATGTTGTCAGACCCTCTAATGCCCCGTACACACAATCGGACATTCCGACAACAAAATCCATGGATTTTTTGCAGACGGATGTTGGCTCAAACTTTTCTTGCATACACACAAATCTTGTTGGAAATTCCGAACTTCAAGAACGCGGTAACGTACAACACGTACGACGAGCCGAGAAATATGAAGTTCAGTAGCCAGTGCGGCTCTTCTGCTTGATTCCGAGCATGCGTGCGTCGGAATTGTGTACACACGATTGGAATTTACGAGAATGGATTTTGTTGTCGGAAAATTTGAGATCCAGATCTCAAATTTTGTGTGACGGAAATTCCGATGGAGCCTACACAAGGTCGGAATTTCCGACAACAAGCTCCCATCGAACATTTTCCGACGGAAAATCCGACCGTGTGTACTCTAAAATCTAAAAAAAAATTTTTTGTTGGGGATGGGTTTTAAGTCTTGTTAAGTTAAGTTTTGGGATCACATGACCCCTTAATTTAATTATTTTTTTAAAGTCTTCATGTGCGGCAGATTGTCAGATTGATAATTTTATACACATACACAGGTCAAAAGTTTACAAATAAATGAGTAGCATGCAGTCATTCCATCTTGAGAAATATAGCTAAAATTCTTGAATATAAAATATAGTTATAGACCTTTGATAAAGGATCTAGCTTTGTTTGGCCCCTGCATTTGTAATTTATAAGAAACAGTCATTGTTTTTCACTCACTCTATCTATAACATCGATGTTGTAGACTGGATTTGTTACCATGTTACCATGAAATTAGATATACAACTGTATCACCATTCTCAAGGTTATAATCCTGCCTACCCCATCCAAACGGCATGGCCCTAGGTGTCGTGGGGTCTTTGCAGGACCACGCTATTTCATCCCTTTCCCATCCAGACTGCGTGTTTTGTTGAAACTCCATTGTGTGAAACAACGTGTTAGAAAATAGATAAGATGATTATCTGCCTGGCTAGATTTCCTGGAACAGAGCAGACTTCCGAAAACCGATGAGGCTTTAATTTTAGGAGCCCAGGTAACTCTAGAACGTTTAACTCCGCACAGGGAGTAATTCGAGTTTTTTTATTCCACGGGCGCCACCTGCTTCGACCTCCCTGCCAGAATAGCCTGTAGTTTTTTATTTCTTGTTTTCTCTGGATCATGTTGCCTCATGTGTTGGAGGTTGAAGGTTGTCCAGAGCATTGCGTGTGGTTTTCCGTGTTGTAATTTTTGTTGTCTTTGATGTTCATTGTGATGCGTGCATCAAATGCACCAGCCTACCGTATACAGGTTTTTTTTTTTTTTTTAAGCTGAGGCTGATTAATTAAAACCAGAAAAATTAAGGGGAGCAGAAAATTAGACCTATTACTAGCTTTATTTTTATGGAAAACCTCAACAGAAATTCTGATTGGTTTCTCTGGGGCAGGGTTCCTTAACAAGGGTTACATTGAACCCTAGAGTTGCAGGGATCTCCAAACTACGGGCCCTCCAGCTTTTGCGGAACTACACAACCCATGAGGCATTGTAAAACTCTGACATTCACAGACATGACTAGGTATGATGGGAATTGTAGTTCCTGAACAACTGGAGGGCCGTAGTTTGGAGACCTGCTGTAGAGGTTCCTAAAGCAATCAGCAATTTCTGCCTCTCAGATAAGTTGGAGGCATTGTTGGGTCTGCTTTATATGCAGATCTGCTTTTAAACAGTGTAGACCAGGGTTTCTCAACTAGGGTTCCATGGAGCCCTAGGGTTCCTCCAGAGATTTATGTTTTTTTTTTTTGAGCAATCAGCAATTTCTGCCTCTCAGATAAGTTCCCACTGACACCATTGATCTTTTAGGGTTTCTGCAAGGAGATAATTCTTCCCACTGAACATCAAACTAATCTATCATAAGTTGTCGATATACGAGGGTTCTTCAAAAAGTTTCTGCACTTTTTTAAACTCTATTACGGAAAGTTTTTGAAGACCCCTTGTAGTAATTTTTAGTAGGGGTTCCCTGAGACCAGTAAGTTATTTCAAGGGTTCCTTTGTTTTGAAAAGGTTGAAAAAGGCTACTCTGGGGTAACAAGTTCCCTTCTATTGCTTATTCACTTTTGTGTGCTATAAATTGGTGCCAGTGTCTGGATTCTTTTAATATCGATACGGTTTTTCAAACAATATGGTCCAGGCAGCACCAAGAAAGCACATAAAAGTAGATATAATGGTGTTATATACAGCAGTGGTCTCCAAACTGCAGCCAGATGTGGGGGGGCCAGATGTGGCTTGTTTTTGTTTTGTTTTTTGCCCTTTCATTCACTGATACCAACAATGGAGCATAATCCCCCCTCATTGACATCAATGAAGGGGCACAATTCCTTTCAATGACACCAACGATAAGGCACCATTCCTTCCAATGACACCAACGATAAGGCACCATTCCTTCCAATGACACCAACGATAAGGCACCATTCCTCCCAATGACACCAACGATGAGGCACAATTCCTCCCAATGACACCAATGATGAGGCACAATTCCTCCCAATGACACCAACAATGAAGCACAATTCCTCCCAAAGACACCAACGATGAGGCAGAATTCCTCTCAATGACACCAACGATAAGGCACAATTCCTCCCAATGACACCAACGATAAGGCACAATTCCTCCCAATGACACCAACGATAAGGCACAATTCCTCCCAATGACACCAACAACGGGGTCCAATGACATCAATGATGGGGCACAATACCTCCCACTGACACCAATGATGGGGTGCAATTACCCCCACTGAAAGAAATGATGGGGCATTATTTTTTCCACTGACATTGGGATCTTTTTCAATACTAATGGCCACAGTTCAGGCCCCCCTAAAGTCCGAACTTTGATATTCTATCTTTGAAAATAGTTGCCTTGCTCACACTGTGGCCTCTCCTGGAATACAATTATTCAATCTCAATTTGCATTTAATTTTATGCTGAAATAAAAAATTGATTGAACAGAATATCTGCTGGGTAATCAATGGGTTCTGATGGAATGTAGCCAAAACATGCAGTTGCTTTCCATTAGATATCAATTCAATCTATTCTTTCTGTTTGTAATACACCCTAGCCATATAAAAACTCCCTCTAATTAGTTATTTGTAATCCGGGGCTTTTATCGGGGCACGTCGCCTGTCTCTCATTTTTCTAGTGCCAGCTTGTTGCTAAAGGCAGTCTCATTGACTGCAGTTTTGCTAAATTAGCCTTTCTCTCCGTCGTTCACCTACAAACCTCTGGCACAAAAGGAAATGATGGCATATAACACATGCAGATGCTTCATTTTCCCATTTGCTCTTGGTAAATGACATCTGTTCTCTGATTGGTAGCTGCGGGCAATGCAGATTCACATTTTTTAGCAAATGAGGCCTTCTAGTCATGTAACCATTGATTGCCATTGCCGAGGTCTGTGTGATGCCTATTCTGTACCAGGCTCTAATACCGTTCTTCTCTCCCCACAGTTGCCCAACCCCGGGATGTGATGGCAGTGGGCATATCACAGGGAACTATGCCTCCCACCGCAGGTTAGTGGTCTCTGCAATGCTCTTCTCCGCTTTGGCTTGCAGGCTGTTTAGTACTTTCCCGCATTCTCCTTTTTTTTTTTGTTTTGCTTATCCGGATTTCTATCTGTTCTCTTTCAGCCTTTCTGGTTGTCCTCTTGCTGACAAGAGTCTCAGAAATCTCATGGCTGCCCATTCTGCTGATCTCAAGTATGTTTGCACTGAGATATGTCTGCACTTGCTGCTGCTGAAACTCCCGCTGCCTCTGCCTGTCCTCTTCCCCCCCCTGCTCTTGTATCCTCCTGCTTCTTGCCAAAATCTGCTTAGATTGACCCGATTTGATCTCCCCTGTCAATTGTACAATACACTCAAATGGGGATGGTAGGATATATAAGAAAACGCCCCTGGAAACTCCATCCAAATGAGGTCACTGGTTGCAGGATCCCTTCACTGCAAGGAAAAAGTGCAAAATGCTAAGTCGCCATTCTCTAAGCGACGTATAGTCATGGTACCCTGACAGCTGATTGAAGTTTGGTTGTGAAATACACTATATTACCAAAAGTATTAGTACGCCTGCCTTTACGCGCACATGAACTTTAATGTCACCCCAGTCTTAATCCGTAGGGTTCAATATTGAGTTGGCCCACCCTTTGCAGCTATAACAGCTTCATCTCTTCTGGGAAGGCCGTCCACAAGGATTAGGAGTGTGTCTATGGGAATGTTGGACCATTCTTCCAGAAGGGCATTTGTGAGGTCAGACACTGATATGGAGGAGAAGGCCTGGCTCACAGTCTGCACTCTAATTCATCCCAAAGGTGTTCTATCGGGTTGAGGTCAGGACTGTCAAGTTCTTCCACCCCAAACTCGCTCATCCATGTCTTTATGGACCTTGCTTTGTGCACTGGTGTGCAGTCCTGTTGGAACAGGAAGGGGCCATCCCCAAACTGTTCCCACAAAGATGGGAGCATGAAATGAAACGCCTTAAGATTTCCCTTTACTGGAACTAAGGGGCCAAACCCAACCCCTGAAAGACAACCCCACACCATATTCCCCCCTCCACCAAATGATTTGGACCAGTGCAGAAAGCAAGGTCCATAAAGATATGGATGAGCGAGTTTGGGGTGGAGGAACTTGACAGTCCTGACCTCAACCCGATAGAACACCTTTGGGATGAATTAGAACGGAGACTGCGAGCCAGGCTCTCTTATCCAACATCAGCGCCTGACCTCACAAATGCTCTTCTGGAAGAATGGTCAAACATTCCCATAGACACACTCCTAAACCTTGTGGACGGCCTTCCCAGAAGAGTTGAAGCTGTTATAGTGTGTAAAGGCAGGCGTTCCAATACTTTCAGTAATATAGTGTACCTCAATTAATTACTAACTTCCCTACAATCCACCTCAAAAGCTGCCATGGTAAAAGAAAAACAGAGCAGAGGTCTCCAAACTTTCTAAACAAAGGGAGAGTTTACTGTCCTTCGGACTTCAGGGACTGTGGCCATTGGAAGTAGAAATTGTTCTGGCGTCAGTGGGAAGAAACAGTATATCTTTGGCATTAGGGGTAGGAATAGTGCCCCACCATTGGTGTCAGTGGGAGGAATAGTGCCCCATCATTGGTGCCAGTGGGAGGAATAGTGCCCCCTCATTGGAGTTAGTGAAAGGAATAGTGCCCCACCATCGGTGTCATTGAGAAGAATAGTGCCACATCATTGGTGCCAGTGGGAGGAATAGTGCCCCCTCATTGGTGCCAGTGGGAGGAATAGCGCCCCACCATCGGTGTCATTCGGGGGAATAGTGCCCCATCATTGGTGCCAGTGGGATGAATAGTGCCCCATCATCGGTGCCAGTGGGAGGAATAGTGCCCCATCATTGGTGCCAGTGGGAGGAATAGTGCCCCATCATTGGTGCCAGTGGGAGGAATAGTGCCCCATCATTGGTGCCAGTGGGAGGAATAGCGCCCCACCATCGGTGTCATTTGGAGGAATAGTGCCCCATAATTGGTGCCAGTGGGAGGAATAGTGCCCCATCATTGGTGCCATTGGGAGGAATAGTGCCCCATCATTGGTGCCAGTGGGAGGAATAGCGCCCCACCATCGGTGTCATTTGGAGGAATAGTGCCCCATAATTGGTGCCAGTGGGAGGAATAGTGCCCCATCATTGGTGCCATTGGGAGAATTGTGCCCTGTTGTTGATGTCAGTGGGAGGAATAGGAGCTTTCTAAACAAAGGGACAGTTTACTGTCCTTCACACTTTTGGGGGGTCAAACTTTGGCCATTAGAAGTAGAAATTGTCCTGGCATCAGTGGGAGGAAACAGTGCATCTTTGTCATTAGGGGTAGGAATAGTGCTCCATCATTGGTGTCAATCGGACGAATAGTACCCCATCATTGGTGTCAATCGGAGGAATAGTGCCCCATCATTGGTGTCAATCTGAGGAGGAGTTCCCCGTCATTGGTTTCAATCGGAGGAATAGTGCCCCATCATTGGTGTCATTGGGAGAAATAGTGCCCTGATGTTGATGCCAGTAACAGGAACTGTGCCCTATTGTTGGTGTCAGCTTCAGAAAAAGTGTCCCAAGGGACAAATAAAGGCAAGCAAAATTTAGCCCCTGTGCCAAAGTTTGGAGACCACTGGTGTAGAGGAACATTGACTAAAGCTGGTCAAATATCTTACAGTTTGACTGTAGAATATCAAACAACCACATAGCACCACATGCCCTGCCTGACTGTATACAAATGGAATGGATTGGTGAAGTAGACCTTTAAATTGTACAATCGGGTTGTGATGCCTATGGCCAGAATTTAGTAGGCCTACAAAATGTTGCTCCAAAAATACACACATATCATTGGAAAGTCCAGTTATGGCATTTCCTCCCCCTACCTTCCTCTTTTACAGCATTATGTTTAATCCTAACAGATACATGTGCTTTAAAGGATTATTCCACCTTTTGCAAGTTGCTAGATTATTCTTAAGGACATTATCGGGTATTTAAACCGTCCTACCCATTGATGTGTTTGTACAGGATTTTGCAATACCCGTTGTGGTGTGCCTCTCAATGACCTCTACGTGGGTATTTTAGCTATTGGAAGTCCAAGTACAGTTTATTATAGCCAGATTTAGCTTTTTTTAAGTTAGAAGAATCAGAAACTAGCCCATTTTTATCTTGGCTGAATGTTTGTATGCAGATCCTCAGACCTGCAGGCTCATCACTTAACTTCTGGCTGTTTCACGTGCTCACCAGGTTTTTTTTTCAAATGCTTGGTGGGCAGAATTACCATGAACAAGGTCACTTTTAAGGTACCTCCAATAGTAACTCAAATATAGAATATTAGAATAAAACTCCAAGTATTGTATATATTCAAAAAATTGTAATAAAAACGAAAACGAACCCAAAAGGGGCCTAAAAACTCATAATCTAGAACAGGGTTTCTCAACCAGGGTTCCATGGAACCGTAGGGTTCCTCCAGAGGTTGATAGGGGTTCCTTGAGCAATGGTCAATTTCTGCCTCTTGGATAAGTTCCCATTGATCTTTTTAGCCATCTGTAAGGAAGGTAATTCTTCCCAGTGACCACAAGTGTAAGGAACATTCTTCCCACTGACCATCACACTAATATATCATGAGTTATAGATTTTACATTTTTAGCAGGGGTTCCCCCCGAGACTGAAGAATTATTTCAAGGGTTCCTCAGCGTTGAAAAGGTTGAGAAAGGCTGATCTAGAATATCTTTCATTAACCATAATTCATATCAAGGAGAGTATAAATACAAAATGAGAACCAAGATCTACACGTTTTGTGGTAGACATCACCTTCTTCAGGACTCTTCTGGTCTCATATGTGTACTCTCACCATAAAGAGGCCATTACCAACATCTTCTGGCTCGGAATATCTGGTTTCTCAGAAAGGTGGAATAATTCTTTACATTTTCAAAACAAACTCAATCTATTGTAAAAAAGAAAGAAAACTCTAAGCAGATTTTGTCTATGTTTCTTCACGGCAAATTGCCATGCCTGCTTGCATGAAATTTTTTTTAAAGTTAACAGCAAAAAAAAAAAAAAAAGGATGTCAAAATTATCTGTAACAATCATCGTTGTATAGAGATGACAAACTGTCTTAAAAATTCATTGTATCATTCATAATAAACCAAGAACAAGCTATAGCTTGATTGTCCACCATCGGCTCCATGTAGTGGTCTTGTCCAAAGATTGTTAGAGAGTTTTCAGGAGCCGGAATGGTTCCCAGACATTTGTTCTTTAACATGAACAGATGTACCATTGTAAACAGTTCAATTATTCTTTACTGTCTTTACAGTAAGAAAAGTCCTAGGTGAAATAAGCTGGAGGCTTAACTTCCTTCTTTTGTTTGGTTTTCTCCAGGTGCCCCACTCCAGGATGTGACGGGTCCGGACACATTACAGGGAATTATGCGTCTCATCGGAGGTATGGTCCCCTGAGACATCATTATGTTTCTTTTATATGTTCCTACAACACACGGGAGAAACCTTTTCCATGACTTGCATTATGATCCTCATCACGGCAGGATAACAATGCAAGCCCGTTCTATGTTCTCCACATTAGATTGTTGGCGCAAGTAGGCCAGGTGGATGTTGCTTCCTCAAGGCATAGCGTTAAGTCACGTCATTTTCTAGCTTGTCATTTTGGGGACATCTTACTTATTGGCTGAAGAAAGCGAGCAACAAAAATGGCTTGTTTTCTTCTCTTCTCCAGAGTTCCCAGTTCTTGTAATGTTTGGCTCCACCTAACCTACCCAGGCATTACAAGATAGTTACCTACAATATTTTCATATCGTAAACAATCCAGAAAGAAGGCCATGCTGACTTTGTTCTAAGGCAGGGGTCTCCAAACTTTCTAAACAAGGGGCAGTTTGCTGTCCTTCAACCTTTAGGGGCCTTGACTGTGGTCAGCGGGAATATCATTTTTCTCTGGCATCAGTGGGAGTAAACAGTGTCCCATCTTTAGTGTCCTTGGGCGGAATAGTTGTTGGTGTCAGTGGGAAGAATAGTGGCCCGTTGTTGGTGTCAGTGGGAAGAATAGTGCCCCGTTGTTGGTGTCACTGGGAAGAATAGTGGCCCGTTGTTGATGTCAGTGGGAAGAATAGTGGCCGTTATTGGTGTCAGTGGGAAGAATAGTGGCCCGTTGTTGGTGTCAGTGGGAAGAATAGTGCCCCGTTGTTCATGTCAGTGGGAAGAATAGTGCCCCATTGTTCATGTCAGTGGGAAGAATAGTGCCCCGTTGTTCATGTCAGTGGGAAGAATAGTGCCCTGTTGTTGGTGTCACTGGGAAGAATAGTGCCCCGTTGTTGATGCCAGTGGTAGGAATTATGCCCCAGTGTTGGTATCAGTGGGCTGAATGGTGTCTCGTATCAGTGGGATAAATAGTATGCCCCAAGGGCCGGATAAAGGCAAGCAAAAGGGACACAGTTTGGAGACCACTGTTCTAAAGGCAGAACTGAGGAGTTTGACAAAGAGATTCCACCACAAAGTTTGGGTGGACCTTCCTTTAAAACGGTGGTCTCCAAACGGTGGCCCTGGGACCGAATGCAGCCCTTTGCTTGCCTTTATCCGGCCCTTTGGGACACTACTCCTCCCACTGAAACAAGACACTATTCTGCCAACTGACACCAACAATGTAGCACTGACACCAATGATGGGGCACTATTCCTCCCAATGATGAGGCACTACTCCTCCCCTAATACCAAATGTGGCGATGTTTACTCCCACTGATGCCAGGACAATTTCCACTCCTACTGGCCATAGTCTGGCCCCCATAAAGTCTATAGGACAATAAACTGTCCCTTTGTTCAGGAAGTTTGGAGACCCCTGCTTTAAAAGGGTGTGTGCACCCCATGCTATTATATTGATTGTTGAGAAGCCTGGTGGATTGAGTGAAGCCCTTGCGTCCTATTTCTTGAAGACTCTTGTGATGAAATATACCCTAGTTCCTGGCTCTGTTTCCACCCACATTAGAAGACTAAGCATCCTCATCTTGTGGTGTTCCCATTTCTTCTTGAATATATAATAATGTAAAAACCCAACAGGGAGAATGGGACCATCATAATGGCCATGACAGGTGACGTGCCTTGGTGATCCAAGTGCGAAGATCTTATCGCCCTGGGCCATCAGGAGATACAGGAAGCAGTCAAGTACCTTTTGTCAGCATCCACCAACTACTGACATATCATAAAAGCCATGCCTTGATACAAGTATTGCTTGCCAAACCGAAAATCTTTTTTAAAATGACATTTGAATGACTTGATACCGTTCCTGGAAAGAGAAGCCTTTGCATTTGAATAGCCCTGAGAAAAGCGATTGGTTTTAATTGCCCCGGGGACCCAGCAGTGTCTGACTGACTGGCCTTCATTTCCCTTAGAACCCTCCTTATAGCATCTGCCAGGCCACTCAGGTGAACAGAAGCCTGGGAATAGAATGTACGCTATCTCAGCGCACCATACGGCAATAATTACATCCTCTTCTTTCGATTTACAGCTTGTCAGGTTGTCCTCGTGCCAAGAAAAGCGGAATGAAGGTTACGCCCACGAAAGACGACAAGGACGACCCAGAACTCCTGAAGTGAGTACCTCACGGGAACGTGCTCGGGATACAAAAAAAATAGGCTTGTCAAGCTATCAAGAATGAAGGATGCAAACACAAAATATACAAATACTATCACATTTTTTGTATATAGCGTCAGTCCGAAAAAGAAATCTCAAAAGAGTATATTTATTTTTTATGGGGTATTTATATAGCACCTACAATTGGTGCAGCACTTTACATTTTAGTGTACATTCACATCAGGCCCTGCCCCCAAGGAGCTTACAATCTAAGGTCCTCCTACCTCACATTCATACATCAGAATACAAGGGCCAATTTAGACAGGAGCCAATCAACCTACCAGCATGTCTGTGGAGTGTGGGAGGAAACCAGAGCACCTGGAGGAAACCCACCCAAGAAGAACATGCAAACTCCATGGGAGTAGTGTTGTGGCCGAGGTTCAAACCAATGACCCTATAAAAGATTTTTAATGCAAGTTTCAGAAAAGTTTGTTGGCCAAAAAAAAATCAACTTCTGTTTGTATTCTTGATTGGCTCAGCATGTAATAGTAGCCAAGTGTACCACGCAATTCCACCCTCAAGTAATGAAAAGGGGGCGGGGCTGGGATACCACCATAAAAGTTAGGCTGCTGTCAAAGGTCAAAAAAATCTCAAAGCTGAACTCCAGCCAAAACTTTTTTTTTTTTTTTAAAGTTTAGGTTAGTCTTGATAGTAAATCATTTTGTTGCATTTTTTTGTCTATGTCTGTAACCCCTGATGAGCATATTACACCTCACTTCCTGTCCCTGTGACAGCAGGACTAAAAACGAGGGGGGGGGGTGTCACTTGGATAAGAGGACAGAGGTTTTACCGCTTTCCCTGGTTTCTGTAACAACTGGAGAGATCTTCAGCCACTTCTCATCAATCTAACTGTGGCAGTAACCACTATACAGTCTATACAGAACACGAATACAATGCATGTGATGTCACTTTTATACTATGATGCCATAAAATGGGTGTGGCCTCTATAATTAAATTGCTAAAGATAAAAATGAAGAAACTTGTACCATCATCCAGAGTTCTAGAAATAAGGAATGGGGAGCCTGGTCCCCAACCAGGCTGCCACAAGGACATGGGGGCAATTGGACAATTGCCCCCATCTCCTTATGGCAGCCTGGATGGGCTTGATAGTAAATCATTTTGTTGCTTTCTTATCTATATCTGTAATCCCTGATGGGCATATTACACCTCACTTCCTGTCCCCCTGACAGCGGGACTAAAAACGAGGGGGGTGGTTGTCACTTGGATAAGAAGACAGAGGTTTTAACGCTTTCCCTGGTTTCTGTACCAACTGGAGAGATCTCCAGCCACTTCTCATCAATCTAACTGTGGCAGTAACCACTTGATGCCAGAAAATGGGTGTGACCTCTATAATTAAATTGCTAAAGATAAAAATTAAGAAGCTTGTACCATCATCCAGAATACTAGAAATAAGGAATTGGGAGCCTGGTCCCAAACCAGGCTGCCACAAGGACATGGGGGCAATTGTCCAAGTGCCCCCATGTCCTTGTGGCAGCCTGGATGGGGACCAGGCTACCAATTCCTTATTTCTATGATGCCACTATGATTTCTATGATGCCAGTAAGGAGAACAGGAGGGCGCGATCTGAGTGTATATTACAAATTTATTGTGGCGAAATGGCATCTATTCCACTATTCCGTCCCAAAAGTCGTGCGATTTTGCCACGATTTTTTGCCGCAATTTTACCACGATTTTTTGACGCAACTTGTGTATTCTTGAGATCTATGGACCTCAAATCGCATCAAAGTGGGACCAAAGTAGTGCAGGGACTACTTTGAAGTCGCTGCGTCTTGAAGTCGCAAAGATATGAACGGTACTCATTGGAAATCATGGGGAACGAAGTCGCACTATTGGAAACCTAGCCTTAGTGCTGGAGGTACCAGAACTGTGTTGCCCCGCCCTGCTGATACATACTATTACACTATCACCACTGAAAACCTGATTTCGTCTGGTTTGCTGTCTTTCCTGCAAATTGAACATGAAAACGACGGCTTAAAATAATTCCATTACTTTATTGTACTTTGTGTCTTACTGGGGGGGGTGTCACGTTAAAACAAAAAAAAACAGTCCCTTTTTCTCAAGAACGGCGCAGGGCGATATCAGCCGGGGATGAAAAATGAAACGCATTTAAGCGGCGGGCTCCCGTCGGCATCGAGTGACAGTCGCCATGGTGAGCGCATCACGTAGAAGCAACACATTTATGAACCCCCCACAGCTGCCAATTGCCTCCGGCCCCTCGGGGGCAGGAGAGCGGCCTTCTATCAATAGTCACCCCCAGCGGTTGGGCTAAGTTTTCTGGAATGGAAGCTATTCTGCGGCAGCGGCGGGATACCGCGCGCCACTCAGGATACAAGAGTGAGCTATGCAGCCACCCACTGGGCAACGAGCAATTCCGAACCCATCGCCACGTTAATTATCCTTCAAAGAAGCCATCACAGATGTTAACACAAATAACTCTCGTTGCAATTACCCCCACGTGACAAGCCACATTTTTCAATGGAATCTTTCTTGCTGTTAAAGGAAAATGGAGTTTAAAAAAATATATATATATATATATATATACACTATATTGTCAAAATATTGGGACACCTGCCTTTACACGCACATGAACTTTAATGGCATCCTAGTCTTAGTCCGTAGGGTTCAATATTGAGTTGGCCCACCCTTTGCAGCTATAACAGCTTCAACTCTTCTGGGAAGGCCGTCCACAAGGTTTAGGAGTGTGTCTATGGGAACGTTTGACCATTCTTCCAGAAGAGCATTTGTGAGGTCAGGCCCTGATGTTAGACGAGAAGGCCTGTCTCGTAGTCTCATCTCAATGGTGTTCTATCGCGTTGGGGTCAGGACTCTGTGAAGGCCAGTCAAGTTCTTCCATCCCAAACTTGCTCAATCCCGGTTCCTTGCTTTGTGCACTGGTCCAAATCATTTGGTGGAGGGGGGATTATGGTGTGGAGCTGTCTTTTAGGGGTTGGGCCTGGCCCCTTAGTTCCAGTAAACGGAACTCGTAGGGCGTCGCCATACCATACCAAGTTTTAGACAATTTCATGCTCCCAACTTTGTGGGAACAGTTTGGGGATGGCCCCTTCTTGTTCCAACATGACTGCACACCAGTGCACAAAGCAAGGTCCATAAAGACATGGATGAGCGAGTTCAGGGTGGAGGAACTTGATTGGCCTGACCTCAACCCAACAGAACACCTTTGGGATAAATTAGAGCGCAGACGGCGAGCCAGGCCTTCTCTCCAACATCAGTGCCTGACCTCACAAATGCTCTTCTGGAAGAATGGTCAAACATTCCCATAGACACTCCTAAACCTTGTGGACGGCCTTCCCAGAAGAGTTGAAGCTGTTATAGCTGCAAAAGGTGGGCCAACTCAATATTGAACTTTCCGGACTAAGACTGAGATGCGACTATTAAAGTTCATATGCGTGTAAAGGCAGGTGTTCCAATACTTTTGGTAATATAGTGTATATCCTAATTTCCTGACCTGATGACAATGTGTGGAGACATCTCCTGGGGGGACACCAACCACAGCAAGAGCGCCATTTTTTAGTACAGTCAGGAAGGACGGGAACCTCGGTTTTGTTATTTTTTTGGTAATATAGTGTATGTGCAAGGAGGTTTAGCTTGAAATAAGTATAGTCCTACTAGATCCTTCCTTATATTAAATACACATCATCCCTGCACACCAGCTGAAATTGTGGATCAGACAGTAGGAAGTCCTGCACTGGCTGCTAAAGTAAGAACTAAAGATCCAACCCATGTATGATTCAAGACCTGCAAGACAGCTCACAGAGTTCAGGCATGTGTTCAGAAACAGAGAAGGGACTCTCTAGAAAAAAATACAGCAAGTTTAGAAAATGTAGATCTGACAGTCTCATGTTTCAACTCTTGAAAGGGGTTCGAGTAGAGTATGTGGTCAGGGAGCCCCTGATAGTCCTGGCTGCACAGAAGGAGATACTCCAGCCTGGTAGTCGCTGTTATAAATACTCGAGTAGATCCATTTTTTGTGACTAGAAAAGCATATCGCAGGAAATCCTCCAAGGGTGGGATGGGCACAGCAGACAGATGTTCAGCGCTGTCAGTTATTCCCTCAAACATGTCATAAAGTTTCTAATGGCCGTGTAAATCTGGTAGATTAACTGCGATAACGGTGTGGCGCTCCCCCTCTCTGGAGGACCTCCTAATTTGCTTGCAAATGTATCGGCGCACAGCAGCCGGCCTGCAATGTTTTCCTGGGTTCCTGCTGATCACAATATTAGAAGGAAATTGTGCGGCACCGAGAGACAATTAAAGAAGGCCTCCGCTAAACTCCCCTTCACACAGCATAGCCCAGTTAACATGGCGTGCCCTCGTTTTCTAATTGCCTGGACCGTGCGGATAAATTCAAATCTAATGTGCCACTCACTTCTCCCCAGTGTGGTATGGATTACTATGGAGGAAGAAAAAACACCTAATGCGGTGCAATCCCAATTTGTTCTTTTCTGCTATTCAATCCAGTGGTAACCTAGAGCCCAGGGTGAGCATGCCAAACGGCACCCCCTCCCCCAAGATGTATGGGCATTACTGTATGTGGCAGCAAAAATCACCCCCGCCCCCCACCAAAAAAAATTGGGCACTAATCTGCATGCTTACCTCTAATAAAATCCCCCTCCCAGCACAAATCTTTGCCTTCTCCATCCCCCCAGCACAAGCACCCCCCCCCCCCACCCAAAAAAAAAACACCCCTCCTAGTACTAATCATCCACCCCTAAAATTGTCCCCTATTCCAAATCCCCCTCCTGGCACAAATATCCCCCCCCACCTAACACAAATCTGCCCAACCCCCCCTACTAGCACAAATCCTCCACCCCTAAAATCCCCCCTCCTAACACAAATACCCCTCAATCACCCCTACTATAACAAATCCTCAACCCCTAAACCCCCCCCTCCTCCTAACACAAATACCCCTCAATCACCCCTACTATAACAAATCCTCAACCCCTAAACCCCCCCCTCCTCCTAACACAAATACCCCTCAATCACCCCTACTATAACAAATCCTCAACCCCTAACCCCCCCCCCCCCTCCTCCTAACACAAATACCCCTCAATCACCCCTACTAAAACAAATCCTCAACCCCTAAACCCCCCCCTCCTCCTAACACAAATACCCCTCAATCACCCCTACTATAACAAATCCTCAACCCCTAACCCCCCCCCCCCTCCTCCTAACACAAATACCCCTCAATCACCCCTACTATAACAAATCCTCAACCCCTAACCCCCCCCCCCCCCCCTCCTCCTAACACAAATACCCCTCAATCACCCCTACTATAACAAATCCTCAACCCCTAACCCCCCCCCCCCCTCCTCCTAACACAAATACCCCTCAATCACCCCTACTATAACAAATCCTCAACCCCTAAACCCCCCCCCTCCTCCTAACACAAATACCCCTCAATCACCCCTACTATAACAAATCCTCAACCCCTAACCCCCCCCCCCTCCTCCTAACACAAATACCCCTCAATCACCCCTACTATAACAAATCCTCAACCCCTAAACCCCCCCCTCCTCCTAACACAAATACCCCTCAATCACCCCTACTATAACAAATCCTCAACCCCTAACCCCCCCCCCCCCTCCTCCTAACACAAATACCCCTCAATCACCCCTACTATAACAAATCCTCAACCCCTAACCCCCCCCCCTCCTCCTAACACAAATACCCCTCAATCACCCCTACTATAACAAATCCTCAACCCCTAACCCCCCCCCCCCCCCCCCTCCTCCTAACACAAATACCCCTCAATCACCCCTACTATAACAAATCCTCAACCCCTAACCCCCCCCCCTCCTCCTAACACAAATACCCCTCAATCACCCCTACTATAACAAATCCTCAACCCCTAAACCCCCCCCTCCTCCTAACACAAATACCCCTCAATCACCCCTACTATAACAAATCCTCAACCCCTAACCCCCCCCCCTCCTCCTAACACAAATACCCCTCAATCACCCCTACTAGCACAAATCCTCCACAGCTAAAATTTCCCTCTGAGTGCCCATTCTTTCCCCCATTCCAAATCCCCTCCTAGTACAAATACCCCCCTTCTAACACAAATACCCCCAATCACCCCTACTAGCACAAATCCTCCACCCCTAAACCCCCCCTCCTAACACAAATACCCCCCCCCCAATCACCCCTACCATCACAGATCCTCCACCCATAAAATTTTCCCTCTAAGTGCCCATTCTTTCCCCCCATTCCAAATCCCCCTCCTAGCACAAATATCCCCCCTAACACAAATACCACCAATCACCCCTACTAGCACAAATCCTCCACCCCTAAACCCCCCCTCCTAACACAAATACCCCCCCCCCCCAATCACCCCTACCATCACAAATCCTCCACCCCTAAATTTTCCTTCTGAGTGCCCATTTTTTCCCCCCTATTCTTTTTTTGTATAATTTTTATTTTCCATTTTCAATACAAATACATTAACTTTGCGATAACATAGCATCACAGGAGGGATAGAGAGGGGGGGAGGGTTCGGGGGTAGGGAGGGGCATAGGGGGGGGGATCAAAGGCACAATGGTGTACTCATGTCCTGTCCAAGGTACAAACATATATCTGTAACACTAATAACATAAGGGGGCACTGCATTTAGTTCGCCAGTAACGGCACCCCTCCTGTCCCAGACATTCGGTCCACTTGGACAGGCCTCCCCCCCTCCGGGCCGGTAAGGCCAGGGGGGGGGGGGTGGGGGCTCGTCCCTGCCCGATCAAAGGTGCTGTGTCAGTGTTTCCCCAAAATTTTTTAACCATCGAACACTGGGGCTCACAGGGTGGCCGCACAAGGGGAAGCAAACATTTGAAAATTAGTATAAACTAGAGGGCCGTCACTGTGGTCCAGATAAACATCCTTTTGGTTCACCATATTGGTACTATAAGGGTCTAACTAGGGATCCTTTAAACAATACTGGAGAAGAAATAGTAGAAGGAAGGATGGAGAATAAGAAAGAGAGTCTATAGAGAGTTAGGGGGGGGGGGGATGAAGGTCATATCGGAAGGCCTCACTGGATTCATTGTGAGCCTACCTTAGGCAGGTCTTGCAGATGCTGAGATGTTGAAGGGAGGTTCGCCTGGACGAGCTTCTTGAAGGACGGGTCCGCTAGAGCAAGTAGTGCTATGTCTAGACTAGATGATGGCGTTGTCGTGTCCTGTACGTGGGATTTCCATGAGGCCCATGTGGATTCGAATTTATCCCTGGTGTCCCGGCAGGTAGCTAGCCAACTTTCTGCTTCCATGATCTCCCCCACCTTCCCCAACCATTCCTGCTCGCTGGGTATCCGCGAGCACTTCCAGTATACTGGTATTAAGCGTTTAGCCGCGTTGAGGAGGTGGGGGAGGGCACTTTTTCTGTACCTTGATACTGGTATGGGGGGTATGTGTAGTAGAAAGTGTTGTGGCTGAGCTGGGATGTCTATCTCCAAACTGTCTTTTATATGTTTACTGACCATGTCCCAAAATGGCTTTAAAACCGGGCACTCCCACCAGATGTGGAGGAAAGTGCCTCTCATTCCGCATCCCCTCCAACACGTGTCAGAGGTGGTGGGGAATATCCTAGCCAAAGTGGTGGGTACTCTGTACCACCGTGATAGGATTTTGTAGTTATTCTCTTGGGTCTTCGAATCTATGGAGCTCTTATGGGTTAGGTCGTATACTGAGTGGAGTTGGTTTTCGGTCAGGACATGTTGGAGGTCTTTCTCCCATTCCCTGACAAACTGGGGTTTGGGGTTGGGTGTAGCGGATTCTAGCAGGCCGTATAGAGTCGAGATCAGGTGAGTAAGTGGCTCTGATGTCGCCCACAAGTTCTCGTATTCCGTCAGGGTGGTCCTATATTGTGTCAGCTTGTGGCCTTTAGTCATGAAAGTTTCTAGCTGGCGGTGTCTCCAGAAATCGAAAGGGAAGCTGCCATATCGTTCCCTCAGTGTGGTGAGTGGTACTACCGAGCCCCCCTCTATGAATCTCGAGATTTGAATCTGCCCATCCCTCGTCCAAGTACCCAGTGCGGACATTTGTTCCCCTGGAGGAAACCATGGGTATCCACTCACCGGAGTCAGTGGGGATAGCCGTGTCGCTAAATTTAGGCGTGTATTCACTGTGTCCCATGTTTTCAGGGCGTGAACTGTTAATGGGGAGACCCACTCTGAAAGTCCCCTCTCTCCAGTAGGGACCCAGGGTGCGTAAGATAAGTCCCTGCCTGCCATCGTTTTCTCCAGGGGAACCCAGAGTTTAAGGTGTGCATGGGACCTCCAATTCAGGATGCGCTGCAGCGCAATTGCTTGATAGTATTGGGGTATGTTGGGGATGCCCAGGCCTCCTTTCAGCTTTGCCCTGTGGAGTGTGGACATGGCTAAGCGTGGTTTCTTCCCACCCCACACAAATTTTATGAAGAGACTGCGTAAGTCTGCAAAAAAACGTTTGGGAATATGAATTGGTATCATCTGCAGGAGGAATAGGATTCGGGGCAATACAGTCATTTTTAGGATGTTTGTTCGTCCCACCCAGGTGAAGTGAGTTTGGTCCCAGGTCTTTAGGTCGCATGTTATTTTCTTAAGCAGGGGTACGTAGTTGTTCGTATATAGGGAGTCCGGTCTGTCTGTGAGCTGGACCCCTAGGTACTTCATCGAGGGGGAGGCCCATGTAAATGGGAACGAGCTTTTCAGTGAGTCAGTCATGGTCGGAGGGATAGTTATTGGGAGTATTTCGGACTTAGTGTAATTTATTCGAAAGTTGGATACCTCACCATACTTCACTAATTCTCTCATCAGATTTGGCAACGAGACTTGTGGATCTGTTACATGGAACAATATGTCATCCGCATAGGCGGAAAGTTTGTGCTCCTGCGAGCCCACCTGCACTCCTTTAACATTAGGATTGTCTCTGACCTTCTGCAGCAGTGGTTCAAGGACCAGTGCAAACAGCAGTGGTGAGAGTGGGCATCCCTGTCTCGTGCCGTTTCGGATAGGGAATGGTGAAGAGAGGCTGCCATTCACTTTGACCTGGGCTGTTGGGGACACATATAGGGCCGAGACCCATTTCAACATGTGGGGGCCTAGTCCTGTGCCCTGTAACACTGCGTGCAGGAAGTCCCAGTCCACGCGGTCGAATGCCTTCTCCGCGTCTGTGGACAGAATTAGGTATGGAGGCATCCGACCGCGTGTGTGTGTCCAATGTATTAACTGCAAAGCTCTGTTGGAGTTGTCTCTAGCTTCCCGACCTGTGATGAAGCCCGTCTGATCTGCGTGGACCAAGTCAGGGAGTAAGAATTTTATGCGATTAGCTAGAATTTTAGAAAAGATTTTGAGGTCGGTATTTAGGAGGGAGATTGGGCGGTAGCTTTGTGGCTGGGTGGGGTCTTTGCCGTCTTTTGGGAGTACCGTAATGTGGGCCAGGGAGGTCTCTAGTGGCAGTGATCCAGTAGTCTTAAGGGAGTTGAACAGTGTGCACATAGGAGCTTGCAGACTGTCAAAGAATTTCAAGTAGTAGGCCCTGGTGAAGCCGTCCGGCCCGGGGCTCTTGCCAGTCGGGAGGGATTTAATGGTAGTTAGTATTTCGGATGTGGTAATCGGGTCTTCTAGGTCAGCTGCCTGTTCCGGGGTGATTGTGGGGAGCCCTACGTCTGAGAGGTATGTTTGTATGCGTGCCTTCTTGAGTGCTATATCTGTGGGAGAGGAGGCGGACTCCAGATTGTACAATTTGGCGTAGTAGTCGCGGAACATGGAGGCTATCTTGGACGTGTGCTGTGCTGTTTCCCCTGTGGGGGAGCAGAGTTTATGCACATGTGCTAGGAGCCTCTTTTTACGAAGTGCTCGGGCCAGCAGCCTGCCACACTTGTTGCCATGTTCATAATAGGTGTGTGCCATAAACCTAAGCTTGCGATTTATCTTGCGATCTAGTAGTTTAGAGAAGAGCTGTCTTAGCTCAATCAAGCGTTTCAATTCCTCAGGGCCTGATGTCCTTTTGTGTGCCAGCTCCGCCTTCTGTAGTTCCTGTAGCACCCTCTGAAAGTCCGCCTGCCTCTCTTTGTTAATTTGGGCTCCCAAAGCTATAAAGGTGCCCCTCACAACGGCCTTATGGCCTTCCCATAGTGTTCCTTCTGTCACTTCCCCGTTGCTATTTTCTGCAAAATAGTGGGTCAGGGTCTCTTGGGCCCCCGTTACCACTCTAAGGTCGTCGAGCAGATTCTCGTTCAACCTCCAAGTCCTCACTCGGGCCCCGGCCTGTGTCAGAGAAAGTGTGAGTGTCACCGGTGCATGGTCCGAGATCGTAATCCGATCTATGGTCGCCCCTATGATTAGATCTAACGTTCCCTGATCTACCAGTAGTAGGTCTATTCTTGTGTATATCTTGTGTACCCCGGAGTAGTAGCTGTAATCCCTTTCGGTGGCATGTAATACTCTCCAGCAGTCCACTAAAGTGTGGGTCTGGAGGGTCTTTCGAAAATGTCTCAGAAAGGCCTGTGAGTGCGACGACCTGTTCGCCGACGTGTCCAGTGTGGGGTCGGGGCTGACATTAAAATCGCCGCCCAGTATCAGTTTACCCTCCCGGAAGTCTGCTAACTTGGATAGGGTCTGGTCTATGAACGTGATCTGCTGGTTATTTGGAGCATAGATCGTGGCAAAAGTGTATGTCTGTCCCATTATGGTACCCTTTAAGAACACAAACCTCCCTTGTGGATCCACTGTATGATCTAGCGGGTGGAATTGGCAGTTTTTGTGTATAGCTATGGCCGTGCCCTTGGATTTGGGTGTCGGGGAATTGCCCAAGTACCAATGTGGAAACAGGTGAGTGGGCAGTTTGGGGAGTGAGGTGTCCGTGAAGTGGGTCTCCTGCAAAAAAACTACCTGCGCCCCCAGTCTTTTAAGTTCTATCCACAGCTTATTTCTTTTGTTGGGGGAGCACATACCACGTACATTATAGGACACTACCTTAACCGTAGCCATGTTGTATCTGTAGGAC
This sequence comes from Lithobates sylvaticus, assembly GCA_028564925.1. Lineage (NCBI taxonomy): Eukaryota > Metazoa > Chordata > Amphibia > Anura > Ranidae > Lithobates > Lithobates sylvaticus. The sequence continues at coordinate 20,675,427 of CM053037.1, forward strand.
TCGTCCAGGCGACCTCCCTCTTGCTGCCGACGTCGGCGAAGACCTGTATACACGACTCCCTCTCGGCGAGCTGCAGTGGTTTTGTCCAAATGACCTGAGACCGGAAGGGGAAGGAGGGGGGAAGGGTAGGGTGCCAAAGAGAGAAGAGACTCTTTGAAAGAGGAGCAAAAAGAGCAGAAGTGACAAAGAAGAGAGAGTTAGCATTTTTTGTATAACATTCAGTATTCTATAACACGGGACTATAGTGGCCTCTGAGGCCGTATATGGGGTGTCCCAAACCTGTTTGCCAGGCTCGTGCTGCCTCCCTTTCATGGGGGGGCTACTCGAGGCCGGCAAAGTGCCCAAAACTGGGCTAACACCCAATCTGGGTGGTCCTATGTGGGGGTCGTGATAGGACATGTATAACCAGGAAGTTCCAGCTCCTCACTAGGTAAAAAGCAGTGATTGTCCGTGGATCTCAATAAGCATCTGAGCAATAAAAAAAAGAAAAAAAAAAGGGGCAATGGAGGGCCACAAAAACAATACAAAATTTGAAATGTGCATCTGGGCAAGTGTTCTATTCCGCCATTTCTTCGGTTGATGGCTTAGCATAGTGGCGCATTTGAGTATTGGGCTTTCTAAAGCTGTCAGGGCCCGGTAAGAGCAAAAGAAAAAAAAAAAAAAAAAAGAAAAAATTTTAAAGTGCTAGAACAACAGCAAAAAAAAAAGGAAAAATAAATGTCGGAGTCCATGGGGTAGTTTCATTGCGGGTGGTTAGTTCCTACTTCACCATTACTTGGTCGTCTGGTGGCTCCGTTGCGGCCGGATTTTGCACGTGCTTGGGGTCTTGAGAAGGTGTCAGTAGCAGGGCGGCCGCCCTTTGTAGTTCAGTTTCCTCGCTGGGGCTCTTGCCTCCCCGTCGCGGAGGAAGAGCGCTTGCGGTTCCGTGTGTTTGACCTGACCTGCCGCCAGGGTTGGGGTGCTTGCATCAACAGGGTGTTCATGGTAAGTCTCCAGTCAGGGAAATCTACCGGTTCCAGCTCTAGTTGCGTCAGAAAACGATGGAGGTCATCCTTGTTTCTCAGGGTGGCTGACTTTCCGTCTCTCTCCGCGTGTAGGCAGAAGGGGAATCCCCATCTGTAGGTTATACCCTCCGTGCGGAGTGCTTCCAGCAGGGGTTGTAGTGCCCTGCGTTGCATTAGGGTGCGTCGAGAGAGGTCTTGGTAAAAGTACAGGTGGGCACCGTCAAAGTCAAAATAGGGGCGCCTGCGCATGAGTTGCATGATTTGCTCCTTCTCCGTATATTTATGCAATTTGCAAATTATGTCGCGGGGGTTGTCAGCATCTTGTGATGGGGGGCGCAGGGCTCTATGGGCCCTATCGATTTCCACTTTTGCGGCAGGGGGAAGGCCCAGAAGTTCCTTAAATATACCTTGTAGTGTAGGAATAATGTCCTTGGCCCCTGTAGCCTCTGGCAGGCCTCTTATGCGGATGTTTGCCCTGCGACTGCGGTTCTCATAATCATCCAGCTGGGATATGAGGGCCTCTATCTGTTGGTCTTGTGCTGTACACTTGTCCCTTAGCTGTGTAATCACTGGCAGTGCTTCTTCTACTGTCTGCTCCAGGGTTCCAAGCCTATTGTCTAGCTGAGTGGTGTCTTCCTTCAGCTGCTCTATGTCTTGTTTAAAGGCCTTTTCAACCCTGGTGGCAAAGCGGTCCAAATCCTCTCTGGTGGGGAGCGACCATATATGTTGTTTTAAGTCCCTGTCCCCTAGTAGCATGGATGCCTCCGATCCCTGGTCTAAGGAGGCTGAGGAGCCAGGGGAGTCCGGGGGAGCAGTGTCGCTTACCAGCAGTGGGGTCCGGATAGGAGATCTAGCCGCCTGGGCCTCCGCCATTGCGTCCGTCCCGCGGCCCTGCACGGCCGCCATCTTTGCCGCCTCGTGGTGCTTCCCTTTGGGACCGAAGAAAGCTCCGATGGAGCCGTTACCGGGCTGTGGAGTGCCCCTGTTGCGTGAGGATGTCCTCCGGTGCTGGGACATATCAGTTTGGCCGTGTTCTAGGCTTTGGATCCGCCGGATCGGGCTAATTTAGCAGCTGTGAGTGAGGAGCTCTGGAGTCTTGCTTCCTCACACGGCCATGTCCAAGCCACGCCCCCTTTCCCCCCTATTCTAAATCCCCCTCCTAGCACAAATATCCCCCCTTCTAACACAAAAACCCCCCAATCAACTCTACTGGCACACACCCCCACCCCAAAAAAATACAAGTTTCTCCTCCTAGCACAAATCTCCTCGTCCCCTCTACCATGATCCCCCTTCCAGCACAAATCTTTGCCTTCTCCACCCCTCCCCCAGCACAAGCACCCCCCCCCCCCCCAAAAAAAAAAACCCCTCCTAGCACTAATCCTCCACCACTAAAACTGTCCCCCATTCCAAATCCCCCTCCTAGCACAAATATCCACCCCCCTCCTAACACATATACCCCCCAATCACCCCTACTAGCACAAGTCCTCCACCCCTAAAATGTTCCCTCTGAGTGCCCATTCTTTCCCCTCATTCCAAATCCCCCTCCTAGCACAAATATCCCCCTCCTAACACAAATACCCCCAATCCCCCTACTAGCACACACCTCCACCCCAATTTTCTCCTCCTGGCACAAATCTCCTCCTCCCCTCTACCATATCACCTCTTCTAGGACAAACTCCCTGAATCCGAACTCCTAGCACAAATCCTCCTCCCCCTCCCAACACAGTCACCACACCTAGCACACCCACCCCTAAATTTCCCCTTCTAGAACAATTATTTATAAAAAACAAATATCACATTATATGAAATGGGAAGGAGAAGGGGGATTGTTGCAGTGCTCTTTTTTTAATGAGATGAATGATAATTTATTGATAATTTTAATGAGAATAAAGTTAAAACAAAACAGGGCCAATTCATTCAGGATTATTCAACATTTAAAGATGAAGGTGGTCATATGGCAATGCTCAGCTTAAACAAAGGTTTCATATTCGTATATTAGCCCGACATGTTTCGCCTACTAGCTTCATCAGGGGATATATGAATCCGTCAGGAAATGCGTAAGACTGTACAAAAATACAAAAAAGAATTAAATAAGTACAAAATATCAAAGACATAAATGCATCATTAAATATACAGGTATACATCAAAGCCCGCCCCTAAGGGAGGAGAACCTACCACGCCAAACTTCCCGAAAGTGAAGTTTGTCGGGATGAGGTGCCAAATACTTGGGTGTTCTACCTTTAGCCAGTCATATTCAATATAAAAAAATATCACACTAGTTTTATGTTGCCCTCTCTTACTTTTCTAATAAAAAATATTACAAAAAAAAGTTGTATTACTCAGATAGGTACATTATCAGTGATCGTCAACTTGTGATCTGCCCGACTTTTTCTGCTCATCAGTTCTCCTTAATGTTGGTGTATTTTATGTGCGGCCCAAGACAATTACTCTTCTTCCAATGTGGCCCAGGAAGGTCAAAAGGTTTGACACCCCTGATATAAAACATCCTGATGGTTATTGGTGTTGCTCCTGTCATGCAGCTGCCGCCCCCGAGCCCCCCTTTTACTTACCTGAACCCCATAATTCGTGCCACGGGAACGAGCACACCAGCTCCGGCCGGTGTCTCGTGTCCTGATTGGATAGATTTATAGCAGCGCAGCCATTGGCTCCAGCTGCTGTCAATCAAATTCAATGACGTGGGGGGCGGGGCCGAGTCCTGCTGTCTGTGTCAATAGACGCAGCAGCAGGAATCAGGAGCGTGCCCGCATGGGTGTCCCAAAAGAGTGCGCTTTTTCGATGGGGCACTCCAGAAGAGGAGGAGCGCCGCTGAGGGACCCCAGAAGAGGAGGATCAGGGCCACTCTGTGCAAAACATGTTTCTTATTTAAAAAAAAAAAAAAAAAAAACAAGGGTTTAGTAACCCTTTAAATATATTGTTCATGTTGATAGAATGTACATCATTTATATAACACATTTCTCTCCAAACAGGTGTCCAGTGCCAGGGTGTGATGGACTAGGACACATCAGCGGAAAATACGCGTCTCACCGCAGTGCGTCCGGCTGCCCGCTAGCTGCTCGCCGGCAGAAAGAAGGAACTCTCAACGGATCTGCCTTTTCCTGGAAGTCTCTGAAAAACGAAGGCCCCTCCTGCCCAACGCCTGGCTGCGACGGATCAGGCCACGCTAACGGAAGCTTCCTAACCCACCGCAGGTAATGAAATGACAGAAAGACAAAAAAAAATTCAAAATTCTTCATCAGTTTAGGCCGATATGTAGTCTTCTGCATATTTTTGGTAAAAAAATTGCAATAAGCTTATATTGATTGGTTTGTGCAAAAGTTATAGCGTCTACAAAATAGGGGATAGATTTATGGCATTTTTATTATTTCTTTTCTTTTTTTTTACTAGTAATGTTGGCGATCTGTGATTTTTAGCGGGACTGCGACATTGCAGCAGACAGATCGGACACTTTTGACACTTTTTCGGGACCACTGACATTTAAACAGCGACCAGTGCTATAAAAATGCCCTGATTACTGTGTAAATGTCACTGGCAGGGAAGGCGTTAACACTAGGGGTTGATCAAGGGGTTAAATGTGTACCCTGGGAGGTGTTTCTAACAGTGGGGGGGATGGAACTGACTGGAAAAGGAGAAAGATCGCTGTTCCTGATAACTAGGAACAGCAGATCTCTCTCTCCTCCCCTGTCACAACAGGGATCTGTCTGTTTACATTGACAGATCCCCATTCTGGCTCTCTTTCCCGCGATCGTGGGTGGCCGGCCGACATCGCGGCTGCCGGTCACGCGCATTGAGTACCCCTCCCTGCAGCACGTCTGCTATGGCTCTTAAATGAGCCGACGTACACCTACGGAGATTTGCGGGAATGAGCCAACATGCCGCTGTGCAATGACGGCGGCTGGTCGGCAAGTGGGTAAACACCGTTTGCTGTGCTTCGGTGATGAATGGACGCAGGAGTGATTGGTACAAATTGCTCTCTGTGTTCATTCAGCAAAGGAAGGGGCCAGTAAATTACATATTTACTGCCCCCTCTCCCGCTCTCCATCCTGAGACATCCCCCTGTGTGCCCATAGCAGCTGCCAGTGGCAGAAGAGAGGAGGGAAGCTGGCAGCGCTGCGAGGGGGGGGGAAGGGGCATGGGGGTCCGGACAGCAGAAGGAAGGGGGGCATGTGCTAGGTCCAATCCCCCTGCAATGCAGCCAGAGGAAGAAAGAAGAGGAGAAGCAGGCAGCACTGAAGGGAGAGACAGAAGAGGATCGGTCTCTGCAATAAGACAGTACAGCCGGCCTTCCTTCTAGGTAGGTTCCTGGGCCCCCCTTTTGAATTGATGAGGCCCAGTACAGGAGGGCTGGCTGTACTACCTTATCAGCAGGCCCGGTGTGCTGGGGAATGTTTGTATTGATCAGCGTATCGCCCTGCCCATGTGCACCATTCCCCCTTTGGTTTAAACTGATCTGAGCCACTGCCGTTGTTGCTTTGCCTACAATAAATGACGCTGAATTTCTCTTTTTTTATCCGCAGCTTGTCAGGTTGTCCACGGGCTTCTTTTGCTTCCAAAAAGGGAAAACTCTCAGGTGACGAGCTTCTAGGGACAAAATTCAAAACCAGCGATGGTAAGTGTCCCAGATTTTTTTTAATTTGCAGAAATGAAAACAGCAAGTGATTGCAAAATCTTTGTCTCTTTCACAGTGTTCCCTTTTCTCCAAAAGATAGGGACACAGTCATCCACATGTCAACCAGGCAGGGATAACAGGCCCTCACCTTGTTGGCCCTATATAAATCCTGGATGATAATAATAATAATAATGATTTTGTTAACAAAATGGGAAGGTTCCCCCAAGGGTTTTTTTTTAGCAGCAAAGTAAATAATTAGAAAATATGTGTAGAAAAAGTATGTTTATTAAATTGTACAAAGCAGAGTACCATGGTAGTTAAAATATGAGCTCTGGTAGGAGAATAAAAACTATTTCAGATACAGAATTTGCAAACAAAAGATTATACATAAACATTACATATCGGAATGTCAAGTGTACAAAACCTTGACGCGTTTCGACCCATATGATTGGGGTCTTCTTCAGAGGGTTAGTTTGCTGTAAGAAATATTATAGGTACACATGTCCAATTTTAACAGATAATACATAGACCATAATGTGTATGGAATACAGACATGTCATATATTTACCCTGTTTCCCCCGAAAATAAGACCTAGCGTGATTGTCTGTTATGGCTGCAATATAAGCCCTACCCCCCAAATAAGCCCTACCCTGTTTCCCTGAAAATAAGCCTTATCCTAAAAATAAGACCTACAAAGACTTTAACTAGGGCTTATTTGGGGGGTAGGGCTTATATTGCAGCCGACAATCAGGCTAGGTCTTATTTTTCTGGGGAAACAGGGTACCTAATAAATAATGTATTCAGGAAAGAAAGCCTCCTACATAGGAAAACTTTATCATGAAGGATCCTGCACGCTCCCCAGCTAGACGGCAACCAGGAGGGAGGTAGCACCTCAAAGTACGGCTTACAAGGAGTCACACATGTAGGTGCCCGCCAAGGGAAAGCCAGGCAGGGTGGACCACACCTGTAGCCGATACCGAAATGGAAATTAGATAATACATCCAATAATAGGTGAACAGGTTTCATGAAATCAGAAAAAACATGTATGAACAGGAGGTCAGAGTGCTCGAAGCAAGAACTGTATAAATATTGTTATGGTATTATTATTTATGTATTATGTACGTCAAATAAGAGTAAAAGTTCAATCAAAGTGAATAGGGAGGAAAAGTCAGAGCAACTCGAAAATTTATGAGTTAATTTTGTTAACTATTAAGCCCAAGGCAGCTTCTGACTCCACAGCAGAGTCGTTCTTTGTCCTGATTCCAGCACTGGACGGGAGGAGGTTGCACTCTGCCAAATAGCAACCATCTAGACAGGTCCTCTTTAAAGTCATAATGGGTCCTAGAATATGCAATTTCAGCCGAACTGGACAGATATGTTGTTTTCCGTTGTTCTTAGATATAAGTGCACCCTTTCCAGCTGTACCACAAAGACAACTATTTCTAAAAGGAAAGTGATATACAATATGTAAAAGTCTATTAGCGACATGTCCACCTATGTCTAAAAGTCCTACAGAAATGATAGAAGTTTGTGGTGCACATCCTAACTTATACATGGAGATTTCCACACCTGAAAACAGAAAAGAATGGAGTTTAAAGAAGAAAATATACATTAGAATGTTTTGGAACTTGTCATTGTGCACTTCTGATGTGCATTTTGCACAAATATATAGGTAGAAGAAGTACCAGAAAGTTGGGTGATTGGTCTTTAAAAACCCCAGTTAGGGTTTTCTGTTTCAGGTTTACCATATAAATACCAAGGTGATATAAAGTTTATATAAAGCCATCGCTGTCAACATTTGGTTTGCTCTCCTGTGCCTTTCTGACAGCTGGCTTCCTCTTTCAGTGTTAGAAAATGATGAAGAGATTAAACAGCTGAACAAGGAGATTAACGAGCTCACAGAGTCCAACACCGAGATGGAAGCAGACATGGTCAACCTACAGTCTCAGGTCAGTGACATTTATCAAAGTCTCTCTGACCCTCCAGTCTAGTTATATCTTTAGTGAATGGATAGGATGCATTCTCAGTGATGTCACCGGTCTCTAGTGAATGGATAGGCTGCATTCTCAGTGATGTCACTGCTCTCTAGTGAATGGATAGGCTACATTCTCATTGATATCACTGGTCTCTACTGAATGGATAGGCTGCATTCTCAGTGATGTCACCGGTCTCTAGTGAATGGATAGGCTGCATTCTCATTGATATCACTGGTCTCTAGTGAATGGATTGGCTGCATTCTCAGTGATGTCACTGGTCTCTAGTGAATGGATAGGCTGCATTCTTAGTGATGTCACTGGTCTCTACTGAATGGATAGGCTGCATTCTCAGTGATGTCACCGGTCTCTAGTGAATGGATAGGCTGCATTCTCATTGATATCACTGGTCTCTAGTGAATGGATTGGCTGCATTCTCAGTGATGTCACCAGTCTCTAGTGAATGGATAGGCTACATTCTCAGTGATGTCACTGGTCTCTAGTGAATGGATAGGCTACATTCTCATTGATATCACTGGTCTCTACTGAATGGATAGGCTGCATTCTCAGTGATGTCACTGGTCTCTAGTAAATGGATAGGCTGCATTCTCAGTGATGTCACTGCTCTCTAGTGAATGGATAGGCTACATTCTCATTGATATCACTGGTCTCTACTGAATGGATAGGCTGCATTCTCAGTGATGTCACCGGTCTCTAGTGAATGGATAGGCTGCATTCTCATTGATATCACTGGTCTCTAGTGAATGGATTGGCTGCATTCTCAGTGATGTCACCAGTCTCTAGTGAATGGATAGGCTGCATTCTAAGTGATGTCACTGGTCTCTAGTGAATGGATAGGCTACATTCTCATTGATATCACTGGTCTCTACTGAATGGATAGGCTGCATTCTCAGTGATGTCACTGGTCTCTAGTAAATGGATAGGCTGCATTCTCAGTGAGGTCACTGGTTCCTAGTGAATGCATAGGCTGCATACTCAATGATGTCACCTGTCCCTAACAAATGAATAGGCTGCCTTCTCAGTGATGTCACTGGTCTCTAAGGAACGAACAGGATGCATACTCAGTGATGTCACTGATTTCTAGTGAATGGATAGGCTGCATTCTCAGGTTTAATTTTGAAAATCATTTAAGTTTTTTTTCTAATGACAACAGATAACATCAATGGAGAAGAATCTGAAGAACATTGAAGATGAAAACAAGGTCATCGAGGAGCAAAATGATGCCCTATTTGTAGAACTTTCTGGACTAAGTCACGCCCTCATACGAAGTCTTACCAACATTCGCCTTCCACACTTGGTGAGTTGGATATTTAGTAATATTGATGTTTAAGTGGCTCATCATTATCTATTGTCATTATTCATCATAGGTTTATATGTTAGTAAGCATTTATTTTTTACTTTCAGGTGTTATGCCGCGTACACACGAGCGGATTTTCCGTCGCAAAAATCTTGGATGGTTTTTCCGCCGGAATTCCGCTCAAGCTTGGCTTGCATACACACGGTCACACAAAAGTTCTCTGAACTTTCGACCGTCAAGAACGCGGTGACGTACAACACTACGACAAGCCGAGAAAATTAAGTTCAATGCTTCCGAGCATGCGTCGAATTGATTCCGAGCATGCGCTGGAATTTTGCGCGTTGGAATTGGTACAGACAATCGGAATTTCCGACCGAAAAATTGAGGACCTGCTCTCAATCTTTGGCAGGCTGGAATTCTACCAGCAAAAGTCCGATGGAGCATACACACGGTCGCATTTTCAGAGACCAAAAGCTCTCATCTGACTTTTGTTGGCGGAATTTCCGCTCGTGAGTACACGGCATTAGAGCGCAACTCTATTTTTTAAACAGTATTTCCCCCGTGCAGAGTTTTCTGCTATTTAGGAATTATTAGTATACAGCGCAGTTTTCTTTCTCTATTTGCAAAATTTTATTGCCTAGATCAGGGTTTCTCAACCTGGGTTCCATGTAACCCTAGGGTTCCTCCAGAAGTTGCTAGGGGTTCCTTGAGCAATGAGCAAGTTCTGCCTCTCAGATAAGCTCCCACTGACACCATTGGTCTTTTTAGCTATCTGTAAGGGGGGAATTCTTCCCAATAACAAGTGTAAGGAGCATTCTTCCCACTGACCATCACACTAATGTAGGGTTTCTCAACCAGGGTTCCATGGATCCCTAGGGTTCCTCCAGAAGTTGCTAGGGGTCCCTTAAGCAATAAGGAAGTTCTGCCTCTTAGATAAGTTCCCACTGACACCATTGATCTTTTTAGCTATCTCTAAGGGGGGAATTCTTCCCACTGACCATCACACTAATGTATCATGAGTTGTAGATAGTTCTTTTTAGCATGGCTTCCCTGAGACCGGAAAGTTATTTCAAGGGTTCTTCTGTGTTGAAAGAGTTTAGAAAGGCTGTCCTAGAATGTAAAACTGTATGACCAATCAAAGCATTTTTAAAATATAATGTTTTTGCTTTCTTCTTATAAACAGGAGCCCATCAGTGAACAGAATTTTGATTCCTATGTCAACACCCTAACCGACATGTACAGTAACAAAGAGTGTTACCAAAACCCAGAGAACAAAGCTTTGCTTGAAAGTATCAAACAAGCGGTTAAAGGTATTCAGGTCTAAAAAAAAAAGGGAATAGATGGACTTTCCCATTTAGTATTCAGGTTCACGAACCATCGCGGTTTGTACTTTGAATCAAAACTTAAAGGACCAAAATTATTTAAAAGAAAATGAGGAAGCCCAAAAAGTTGGACAAAAACTGTATTTTTTTTTCCGTCAGTTGTATGTGGCTATCAGACAGAATGTGGGGATCACTTGCGAAAAAAAAAGGAGGTTCTTGCAAGTGAAGAATGGTCACAAGCCAGCCCCCACCGTCTACATCCCGCTTACGAGAGCCCGGAAAAATGACTTGACCGCCGCAAATCCCTGAGATTTGTACAATGGACCATACCCAACTGGAAGCCAAAATGGGAGCGTTTTCTCCACGGATGAACTGTCTGGGCCATGTCAGTCATTGTGTTCTGTTGCAGTTATGTCTGGCAGGGGAAGATAAAGACAAAGTATTATACACAAGAAGAGTCCTTACTATTTTTTTTACTTTTTTTTTTTTTCTGCGAGAAACATTTGAAGAGCAGTTCTATAATTCCGACAGAAGCGCAAAGGATTATCGGTTCTCAGGGAAAGCTTTTGGAGTTACCAACTGCGCAAATTTTTTTTTTTTTGTGTGTCTTAACCCTACCATGAGCAGTTGGAGATCAGTAAACTAGCCGCTTCAAAAATGCATTGCTAACGTGAACGTCCTTAAAAAACGTGAATTTGCCGATGTCGAGTGGATGTGGGAGGGCCAGATCTCTGTGTCATGTTAACGTGTCTATATTTATTTATTTTTTAATTCGGTATCGTTCTTGTCCCTTGTGTGCTGCAGTGCAAGAATTGTAAAGCAACGATGTTCCTTGCCTCTTGCAGGAAAGGGGTGGGATGCCTTTTCGATTGGATGCCTGGCACCAGTTCTTTGGTTCTAACGAAAAAGATAGCAGTACCACCCCGCCTACGAGGGCATCAATATCTGTTGCATTTATTGGAGTCTGCTGTGCCTAAATGTAAATTTGATGGACATTTTTATTGTTAACCTTTATTTTTTTTAATTATTCAGGAAAACAGCTGAAAAACAGTTGTATATTAATTGCAATACATTTTCCAATTCTATAATAGGCTTTTAGGTGAACTTTAGGGGAAAAGTGGATGACTAGGTGGCCTATGTCTATGCCAGTGAAAGGCAAATAAGTCAATGATCCTTCACTGTGAAATTTAGAGAGTAGGTAACCTGTCTCTACAATGGGCGAAATAATTATTTGATCCCTTGCAGATTTTGTACGTTTGCCCACTTACAAAGAAATGAAGGGTCTATAATTTTTATCATAGGTGTTTTTCTAATGATAGAGACAGAATATCACGCAAAAATCCAGAAAAAACATGATACAAATGTTATAAATTGAGTTGCAGTTCAGTGAGTAAAATAAGTAAAGGCAAAACATGACTTAGTACTTGGTGGAGAAACCCTTGTTGGCAAGCACAGAGGTCAGACGTTTCTTGTAGTTGGTGACCAGGTTTGCACACGTCTCAGGAGGGATTTTGGTCCACTCTTCTTTACAGATCTTCTCAAAATCCTTAAGGTTTCTTGGCTTTTGGTTGGCAACTCAACGTTTCAGCTCGCTCCATAAATTTTCTATAGTATTAAGGTCTGGAGACTGGCTAGGCCACTCCATGACCTTAATGTGCTTATTCTTGAACCACTTCCTTGTTGCCTTGGCGGTATGTTTTGGGTCATTGTCATGCTGGAAGACCATTCCACGACCCATCTTCAGTGTTCTGGCTGAGGGAAGAAGGTTCTCATCCAAGATTTTACAATACATGCCTCCATCCATTGGCCCCTCAATGCGACAAAGTTGACCTGTACCTTTAGCAGAGAAACAGCCCCAAAGCATTGTGTTTCCACCTCCGTGCCTGACTGTAGGGATGGCGTTATTAGGGTCATAGTCAGCATTTTACTTCCTCCAAAGACAACAAGTCAAGTTAATGCCAAAGAGCTCAATTTTGGTCTCATCTGACCACAGCACTTTCTCCCAAACCTTCTCTGAATCATTTAGATCATTGGCAAACTTCAGACGGGCCTGTACATGTGCCTTCTTGAGGAGGGGGACCTCGCGGGCGCTGTGGAATTGCAATCCATGGCGGCGTATTGTGTTATCAGTGGTTTGTTTGGTGACTTTGTTCCCAACTGCCTTGAGATCATTCACAATCTCCTCTCGTGTAGTTCTGGGCTGATCCCTCACTTTTTCGCATTAGTCATTCTTACCCCATGAGGCGGAATCTTGCAGGGAGCTCCAGAACGAGGGCGATTGATGGTTATTTTGTATTTCTTCTATTTGCGAATAAGTGCTCCTACAGTTACAGTCTTCTTCTCACCAAGCTTCTTGCTGATGGTCTTGTAGCCCCTTTCCAGCCTTGTGCAGGTCTACAATCTTGTCCCTGGCGTCCTTTGGCAGCTCCTTGGTCTTGCCCATGATGGTGAGGTTTGAATGGAAGAAAGTGATTCTGTGGACAGGTGTCTTTTATACACATAACGAGATGTCGTTAGGAGCACCTTATTAAATTGACAAGACTAATCTGTGTACCACATGAGCACCTACTGTAGCCAGTCTGTGGGAGATAGAGATTATTGTTGGTCGGTAGGGGATCAAATACTTGTTTTACTCACTGAACTGCAACTCAATTTATAATATTTGTATTGTGTTTTTTCTGGATTTTTGGTTGATATTCTCTCTCTGTTATCTAAAATACAACTATGATAAAAATTATAGACCCTTCATTTCTTTGTAAGTGGGCAAACTTACAAAATCTGCAGGGGATCAAATGATTATTTCCCCCCCACTGTATTTTCCCATAAAAGAAACTAACCAAGTGACCTGTATCTGTTCGTCCGTAAAAAAAAACAAAAAAACAAAAAAAAAAAAACAAGCATTCACCCTATATCTGTTTTCAGTAACAGCCAAGCATGTAACTCATACCTGGGCCTTAGTCCTGAATCCTGGTAAAAAAAAAAATGCATAACTATTTAATATAGGTCTGGATTTTAGCTAACCAGATACCACAAACAGGTAAACGCCTGGACCCCATTGAAAGGAAGATAATTGAACAACCTATGCCTAACCCTAGCTAACTGACCTATAATAAAACGTCTACATCTTAGTCGTGAACTAGAAAAAAAATAAAAAAACCTAGGCAAACCCATGGCTAGACCTCGGTTATGAACTCCGGTGAAAACGCTAGGGAACCTTCGCCAGGTTCTAAGTTCTGTAATAATTTCCTTGTAAATATTACTGCTCCTAACAAAGTTATTAACAGCTCGTATTTTCAAATTATTTTGTAACGGAGATAATAGGTTATTGTATTTAGGCATAGAGATAAAAAAAAAAAGATAGTTCTAAGTGTTTTCTTTAACTTTTAAAAGTCCAGCCTTATTGTTTTCATATTTATCCTTTCCACCCCATATAATCTTATTTTTTTGGGGGACTGTTAGGAACATTTTACTGCATGAAACAAAGCACTGACGGGGTTCAAAATACCATTTAACTTCTCACTGTGCACTTTAGGACCTACATGAACTCTTAACTGACTGCCTGTCAAATAAAAAAAAAAAAAAAAAAAAACTACTGACTAGTGCACTGAGGCTTTCCGTGGATACGTATTTTAAATTGACGGGCAAAAAAAAAAAAAAAATCCAGAATTTATTTTTTCCTTATGGCGTAGAGATGTTTTAGAGAATGAAGTCCCTAAGAAATAATTGGATCTGTACAATCCGACGTCTTCAAGTTCTGTTTTTTTTTTTTTTAAAGCTTGCATGTACTTTGCAAATCAAGAAAAAAAAAGGAAAAAAGCCCTAGCTTTGTAAATAGAATCCACGAAGTTTGTGAATACGAAGCAGTTAGCATAATAACCCGTAGAACAGCTGCACTTCCACGGAAAAAAAAAAAAAAAAACATAGCGATAGTTTTAATTAATTATGTAAATTATTTAATTTTTAACAAGTTCTGTTGTAATTTATTCCTTTTAATCCACACATTTCATATTTATTTAAAGTTTATTTTAAATTATTCTTTGTTTTTTTTGCCTATTTTAACTGGACACACCATGTCAATGAGGGGAAAGCGCAAAAAGATAAAAAAGAAAAAAATATGGAAAAACAGTAACTACAAAAAAAAAATACTTTTCACAGATTATATTCCATGGGGGAAAAAAAAAAATAAAATACACTATCTACAGCTAATAGTTTTGAAAAAAACCTAGTTATTTTTTATATATTTTGTTATTTATTCTTTTAAGCAATGGGATTTTTTTAAAGATATTTTATAAAGCAGGAGTTTTGATATTTTTGTTCAGTTTAATTTTATTGGGCAAAGGGAAAAACAAAAGTTATTTTTTCTTTTTTTTTTTGTTTGTTGTAATTTTTTTTTTAATTTATGTAACCCCTTTCTTTGCTGGTGAAGGCTTCAGTGGTACATTTTTACAATCCACTGCGTCCTTCTCCATCACAAAAAGGGCCACGATATTCCAGGCACTGACAACAGTATATTAAAATGCTGTATTTATTTATTAATTATTTAAGTAAAAAAATGAAAATGAACTTGTGAAACTTGTATATTTATTTTGTCATGTTTGTGAGTCTGTTCTGTGATTGTTTTTGTGAAAAAAAATCCTGTTAATATTTAAAGTAAAATAACAAAAAAAAAAAATAATATTAATAATAAAAGGTTGCAATGAAGGTCAAGGCTGACTTGCTGTTGTTCTGTGATAATCTTTCAGATACTGTGATTCCTGTCTCAGGGAACTTTCAAAAATCAACCTGACTTCACTTCAAAAATAAAGGTCATGTTCTACTTGCGGAGATTTGTCTTTTTTTATTGCGTCACAAGTTTTATTTTTTTTAATACACACATAAAGCAAAGGGCCTATAGCACTTCTTATAAATATTATCTGTATTGAACCCCATGTGTCATTGTTCTGGGAACCCCCCAAGTGTCAGTGTGTCATTGTTCTGGGACCCCAAGTGTCAGTGTCTCATTGTTCTGGGACCCCAAGTGTCAGTGTGTCATTGTTCTGGGACCCCAAGTGTCAGTGTCTCATTGTTATGGACCCCCAAGTGTCAGTGTGCTATTGTTATGGACCCCCAAGTTTCAGCGTGTCAATGTGCCATTGTTCTGGGACCCCCAAGTGTCAGTGTGTCATTGTTCTGGGACCCCCAAGTGTCAGTGTGTCATTGTTCTGGGACCCCAAAGTGTCAGTGTGTCATTGTTCTGGGACCCCCAAGTGTCAGTGTGTCATTGTTTTGGGACCCCAAAGTGTCAATGTGCCATTGTTCTGAGACCCCCAAGTGTCAGTGTGTCATTGTTCTGGGACCCCAAAGTGTCAGTGTGTCATTGTTCTGGGACCCCCAAGTGTCAGTGTGTCATTGTTTTGGGACCCCAAAGTGTCAGTGTGTCATTGTTCTGGGACCCCCAAGTGTCAGTTTGTCATTGTTTTGGGAACCCCAAGTGTCAGTGTGTTGTTGTTCTGGGACCCCAACTGTCAGTGTGTCATTGTTCTGGAACCCCAAGTGTCAGTGTGTCATTATTCTGGACCCCCAAGTGTCAGCGTGTCATTATTCTGGACTCCCTAGTGTCAGTGTGTCATTATTCTGAACCCCCAAGTTTCAGTGTGTCATTATTCAGGACCCCCAAGTGTCAGTGTGTTATTGTTCTGGACCCCCCAAGTGTCAGTCTGTCATTGTTCTGGACCCCCAAGTGTCAGGGTGTCATTTGTTCTGGACCCCCAAGTGTCAGTGTGTCATTGTTCTGGACCCCCAAGTGTCAGTGTGTCATTGTTCTGGACCCCCAAGTGTCAGGGTGTCAATCTTTTAGGCGATCCCCATACTATAATCTCACACTCCAATAGACTTTCCATAACCATCAAACAGTTAGTCAATTGCCACACTAAATATGTAATTTACATTATTACCTGTACCGCATGTAAAATCCAATACATAGGCCGAACTATCAGATGTCTCAGTGACAGTATTACAGATCACCCGTCGGATATTAGAACCAACATGAATATGAACATAGCGAAACACTTCCACCGAATTCATCAACAAAATATACAGACCCTCAAAGTCCAAATCATTCAAAAAGTCAACTGTCCAATCCGCGGCGGAGACAGCTTCTCCCTTCTTTGCAAAAGGGAGGTCTTTTGGATCTTTAGGATGGATACAAGAATTCCTAGAGGTCTTACCTATGAGTGGGACATTACACACTATTTTGAATGAGTGTCTCATTATTAGTGCTGAACTATTAACACATTGATATACCGACTTGCTTCTGCTATCTATGCACAAATAGTTGTGACCGCATACTCATATATTTACATATTAAACACATCGTTATGTATAAGACCTATATATTATTTACCCCTGCACAACATTGAGTGTCTTTTGGAACTATTAGGGAATCCATTTCTCCTATTTTCCTTATAAAATTGTAGACAATAACAAAAAATTCCTTTACAAACATAGTTTTAACTATGAACATGAATCAAAAACAATTTATTATTTTTACCGTCGTTGTTCTGGACCCCCAAGTGTCAGTGTGTCATTGTTCTGGACCCCCAAGTGTCAGTGTGTCATTGTTCTGGACCCCCAAGTGTCAGTGTGTCATTGTTTTGGACCCCCAAGTGTCAGTGTGTCATTGTTCTTTACCCCCAAGTGTCAGTGTGTCATTATTCTGGACCCCCAAGTGTCAGTGTGTCATTGTTCTGGACCACAAGTGTCAGTGTGTCATTGTTCTGGACCCCCAAGTGTCAGTGTGTCATTATTCTGGACTCCCAAGTGTCAGTGTGTCATTGTTCTGGGACCCCCAAGTGTCAGTGCGTCATTGTTCTGGACCCCCAAGTGTCAGTGTGTCATTATTCTGGACCCCCAAGTGTCAGTGTGTCATTGTTCTGGACCCCAAGTGTCAGTGTGTCATTGTTCTGGACCCCCAAGTGTCAGTTGTCATTGTTCTGGGACCCCCAAGTGTCAGTGTGTCATTGTTCTGGACCCCCCAAGTGTCAGTGTGTCATTGTTCTGGACCCCAAGTGTCGGTGTGCCATTGTTCTGGATCCCCAAGTGTCAGTGTGTCATTGTTCTGGACCCCCAAGTGTCAGTTGTCATTGTTCTGGATCCCCAAGTGTCAGTGTGTCATTATTCTGGACCCCCAAGTGTCAGTGTGTCATTGTTCTGGACCCCCAAGTGTCAGTGTGTCATTGTTCTGGACCCCCAAGTGTCAGTGTGTCATTGTTCTGGACCCCCAAGTGTCAGTTGTCATTGTTTTGGGACCCCCAAGTGTCAGTGTGTCATTGTTCTGGACCCCCAAGTGTCAGTGTGTCATTGTTCTGGACCCCCAAGTGTCAGTGTGTCATTGTTCTGGATCCCCAAGTGTCAGTTGTCATTGTTCTGGACCCCCAAGTGTCAGTGTGTCATTGTTCTGGATCCCCAAGTGTCAGTTGTCATTGTTCTGGATCCCCAAGTGTCAGTGTGTTATTGTTCCTGAACCCCAAGTGTCAGTTGTCATTGTTCTGGATCCCCAAGTGTCAGTTGTCATTGTTCTGGACCCCCAAGTGTCAGTGTGTCATTGTTCTGGATCCCCAAGTGTCAGTTGTCATTGTTCTGGATCCCCAAGTGTCAGTGTGTTATTGTTCCTGAACCCCAAGTGTCAGTTGTCATTGTTTCAGGATCCCCAGGTGGCAGTTTCTCATTATGCTAGGTCCTCCAAATGCCAGGGTGTTATTGCTGTGGGACTCCAAGTTAAGTGTATCATTGTTCTGGGCTGCCGAATGTCAGTGTATTCTTGCTATAGCATTCCATGTACAATTAAATCATTGTTTTGAACCCTAAAAGCCTCAGTGCTTCTAAATCCTTATAAAAAGCCAATCCATGCTAAATAAATTCTACTTCCTACATCCTATATACCCTGAAAACAGGAATGCCGTTTCCAGCCCACGTCTGACTCTGCACAACACTGATCCATCAGTATGATTCCTCCTGGCAGGCCTTGCTGGGTCTTGTGGTTCCACCTAGCATTCCTCACTCCAAGAAGAAGAACCCATCCCCTCTATACATCGTATCAGCTTACTGTATCTGTATTCTGCACCTGCACTACCTGTTTATGTATATATAGTCCGGGGAAGATTGAGCAATGAGAGGATGAATGATTACACTGTGAAAGATGCTCTTTCTGCCATCAGTAACTATGGAAACTGGCCTAGCAGATTTAGGCAGGATGTTGGCAGGATATATGTCATTGATAATAGCTGGGCTTCACCACCCATTTGCTATTTACACTGAGTGCTGCAAGCCGAGAAGCTTGAGTTTAGCTTTTTTTTTAACCAGTTACAATCAGAAAAACATGTCCAAGTCTGTATTTGCATAGAGAATGTATGACATGATCAGGTCTGGGGAATGGTTGCGTGGGTGAAAAATCCAGATCCTGAAAGGCAATCAGATAACTCCCCGGATCAATTACTTATTTCCTGTAAATGTGAATATTTATTTACGGTATATTTTGGGCTTCTATAACATTTTTGCAGCATTTGACTGAGGTTGCTGGGACCTGTTGCTATAGAAGACAATTCCACCTTTTTTTTTACAGCTCATACAGTAAAGAATCCTTTCTGTATGTGGAAAGAGCACCTTTATGATAGTATCCTTGTTCTCCAAAAAAACATCCATACGCATCCACTACGTATCAGCCTTGTAATCTACAGTATATTTCACTAAATATTTTTTTACTGTGTTTTTCTGAATCCTTGTAACATCCTCTGTAATGCCCTGAACTCCCCCCCCCCCCCCCTTAATTCTGTTTGCCTGGAATAGCAGTGCATGTTAGTTGCAGTCATGTAGTGGGGGGATCCTAAAGGGGCATTAAAGGAGTGTACTACATACAGCATGCAGAGTTCAAGAGGGCATTACATACAGTTACATACAGAGTGCAAATTTCAGAAGTGCACTACACACACAGTGAAGGTTGAGGAGTGGGCTATGTACAGTGTTTAGGAGTGTGCTACTCACAGGGTACAGAGTTCAGGAGTGTGTTATGTGCAGAGTGCCAGGTTCAGGAGTGCGCTATGCACACAGTGCAGGTTTCAGGAGTGTGTTATGCACAGGATACAGAGTTCAGGAGTGTGTTATGTGCAGAGTGCCAGGTTCAGGAGTGCACTATGCACACAGTGCAGGGTTCAGGGGTGTGATATGTACAATGTTCAGGAGTGAGCTATGTACAGTGTTCAGGAGTGCGCTATGTAAAGTGTTCAGGAGTGCCTTACTCACAGGGTACAGAGTTCCCGAGGTGCGCTATGTACAGAGCGCAGGGTTCAGGAGTGCGCTATGTATATGTACAGAGTGCCGGGTTCAGGAGTGCACTATGTACAGAGTGCAGAGTTCAGGAATACATTACCTACATGTTATAGAGAAAGTGCAGAGGGCAGGGTTCAGGGGTGCGCTATGTACAGTGTTCAGGAGTGCGCGATCTACAGCATTCAGGAGTGCACCACTTAATGGCTACAGAGTTCAGGATTGTGCTATGTATAAAGTGTTGAATTCAGGAGTAAGTTTGTGCATTATGTACAGAGTGCAGGGTTCAGCAGTACGCTATGTACAGAGTGTATGGTTCAGGGGTGTGCTACATACAGAGTGCAGAGTTCAAGAGTGTGTTATGTACTGAGTGTACGTTTCAGGAGTACGTTATGTACAGAGTGCAGGGTTCAGGAGTGTGTTATGTAAAGAGTGCAGGGTTCAGGAGTGTGTTATGTACAGAGTGCAGGGTGTTATATAGCTCAGCATTACAGATCAGGGTATACAGCTCATCATTACAGATCAGGGTATATAGCTCAGCATAACAGATCAGGGTATATAGCTCAGAATTACAGATCAGGGTATATAGCTCAGCATTACACATCAGGGTATACAGCTCAGTATTACAGATCAGTGTATATAGGTCAGCATTACAGATCAGGGTAGATAGCTCAGTATTACAGAGCAGTGTATATAGGTCAGCATTACAGATCAGGGTAGATAGCTCAGTATTACAGAGCAGTGTATATAGGTCAGCATTACAGATCAGGGTAGATAGCTCAGCATTACAGATCAGGGTATACAGCTCAGCATTACAGATCAGGGTATGCAGCTCAGCATTACAGATCCGGGTATATAGCTCAGCCTCACAGATGAGGGTAAGATCCCGGCTCTGCAGTGAGAGGTGGTAGGAGGGCAGCGACGGATTGGGGGTGGTGCTATACAGCTATATATACACCCTCCTTTCTTCCTGTATATAGAGACCTTCCTCCATCATCACTGACTGCAGATATACATCATCTGTCCTGTATACAGCTATATATACAATAACAGGACAAATGATGTATATCTGCAGTCAGTGATGATGGAGGAAAGTCTCTATATACAGGAAGGAAGAAGGTGGCTGTATATATCTGTATAAACTACACAGGACAGATGTAATCACAATTTGTGTATATCTGTGTAGTGTATACAGCTATATACACCCACCTTCTTCCTTCCTGTATACAGAGAGTCTCTTTAGAGAGTATATACAGGAAGGAAGAAAGTGGGTGTATATAGCTGTATAAACTACAGATATACACAGAATGTAAGTACATCTGTCCTGTGTAGTGTATACAGCTATATACAAATACTTTTTTCCATCCTGTATGTAGCACCCCGGAGTTTACTTGCCAGGAATAATTATCCTGTTTGATTGTTAGAGATCTATTGATTTCTCCCTAAGTTTGGCCTTGTTGCCCTTTTCTCTTCTACCACTAGGTGGTCGGGTACTTGGTGGTACTAGATACGAGAAGGGCAAACGCAAAGTCAGGTTATGGGTATATGGGGTATCTCAGCCAATGGGCAGGGATTTTATTGGATCCCTTGGCCTGCTGGGAGAGCCTATATATTTGGGTGGAGTCAGGTGATCTCTGTTCTGTGCCACCTGGACGGCTGTCTGGTGGTGTGTCTTAAGACAGATTAGAACTGAGGAGGAGCCTAGTGAAAGCTTCCTCGGTAGGATTGCCACCTTTTCTTCAAGCCAAACCCGAACACTTTAGCAACCTGGGACACCTTTGAGTGTTCCAAGGAGAGTAGCAATGCGATGCGTAAATTGCTCTTGCTGACATCATCACCCTGCCATCCCAGCGATACAGAACCTGCCCCCAGACAGCCGCCCGCAGCTCCTGGACGGCAACAGATTTGTGCGTGACTATCCTGTATACTTGGGGAGCTACAGCCCGGTCTGAATAATGTGTCCGGGTTTCGGTCCTCCTGAGACTCGGACACATGATCCAAAACCCGGACTGTCCGGGTGAATCCCGGACAGGTGGCAACCCTATTCCTCGGGTGTTGGCTCTGTTACACAGAGGAGAGATGCTGCGTGTGTGGGCAATCACTGCACAGCAATGGATGTCCAGCACTAGTGATTCCATTGGAATAGTACCCCATCATTGGTGTCAGTGGAAGGAATAGTGCCCCATCATTGGTGTCAGTGGAAGGAATAGTGCCCCATCATTGGTGTCAGTGGGAGGAATAGTACGCCATTAACCACTTGCCAACCGGCGCACGACGATATACGTCGGCAGAATGGCACGTACAGGCAGGAGGGCGTATATATAAGTCCCTCCTTTAGCCTGTCCGTGTCATCGGGAGCGCGCCGGGAGCGGCGCGCTCCCGCGCCGGTCGGGACCCCCGTGAGTCCGGTCGCGGTCCCCGCAGACTCGATCGCCGCGGGGACCCCCGCGATCGTCTCGCGGGAAGGCTGAACGGGGAGATGCCGAGATAAACAGCATCTCCCCGTTCTGCCTAGCAACTAGTGACGCCGATCTCTGCTCCCTGTGATTGGAGCAGAGATCAGCATTCACTAGCTGACAGCCACGCCCCCCCACAGTAAGAAACACACCCCTAGGCATACTTAACCCTTACACTGCCCCCTTGTGGTTAACCCCTTCACTGCCAGTGTCATTTATACAGGAATAAATGCATTTAAATAGCATTGATTGCTATATAAATGACAATGGTCCCAAAAATGTGTCAAAAATGTCCGATGTGTCCGCCATAATGTCGCAGTCACAAAAAAAATCGCAGATCGCCGCCATTACTAATAAAAAAAAATTATTAATAAAAATGCTATAAAACTATCCCCTATCTTGTAAACGCTATAACTTCTGCGCAAACCGATCAATAATCGCTTATTGCGATTTTTTTTACCAAAAGTATGTAGAAGAATACGTATCGGCCTAAACTGAGGAAAAAAAAAAAATTTTTTTTTTTATATATTTTTTGGGGATATTTATTATAGCAAAAAGTAAAAAATATTGCATTTTTTTTCAAAATTGTCGCTCTATTTTTGTTTATAGCGCAGGGGCGATCAAATACCACCAAAAGAAAGCTCTATTTGTGGGAAAAAAAGGACGCCAATTTTGTTTGGGAGCCACGTCGCACGACCGCGCAATTGTCAGTTAAAGCGACGCAGTGCCGAATCGCAAAAAGGGGCATGGTCCTTTGGCTGCCAATTGGTCCGGTCTGAAAGTGGTTAATGGTGTCAGTGGGAGGAATAGTACCCCATTGTTGGTGTCAGTGGAAGGAATAATGCCCACCATTGGTGTCAGTGGAAGGAATAGTGTCTCATATCAATGGAAGAAATAGTACTGGAGAAAGGCAAAGTCACATCCGTCCCAGGGGCAGTAATTTGAAGACCCCTGTACTGGGCGATCTTGCCAGTAACCTCTTCCTGCCCCGGGTGACAACGTTTCCTCGCTGTACAGTATCTGTGCAGGAGCAGTGTTGCCACCCTAGGACAGGACATGAGAACACCCCTTCTCTTCTACATAACATGGTGGGGAGGTGTTCTGTAATCTTCAGAGAAAGCTGGTAACATTTCTTTTCTTTTCTTTTTTGCTATCAAACACATATAACAGAACACTTTCAGTGGAAAATTTAACAAACTAAAAAGAAGCAAATCAGAGAAGTTCATTGTAATGCCGCGTACACGCGACCGGATTCTCCCACCACAAATGTGGGATGTGAGCTTGTTGTCGGAAAGTCCGACCGTGTGTACGCGCCATCGAACATTTGTTATCATACTTTCCGCTAACAAACGTTGGCTAGCAGCTTCTCAAATTTTCCGCCAACAAAAATGTTGTTGTCGGAATTTCCGATCGTGTGTACACAAGTCCGACGCACAAAAGCTCACGCGTGCTCGGAATCAAGCAGAAGGAGCCGCACTGGCTATTAACCACTTTCCGACCGGCGCACGACCATGTACGTCCTGATTTTGAAGAGGGATATCTCGGTAACGACAGCAGCTGCTGGCACAACCGAGATATCCATCTCTTTAGGCGCCGGTCGTAATTACGATAATGGTGGTCATCGCGGCGGATTCACCGCGAGATCACCGTTATCGGCGGCGGGAGGGGGGGGCACCTCTCCCGCGCCTTCCGCCACTTATCGGAGCCGTCGGCAGCGGCGGAAGCGATCGGGACCTGTCCGTGGCTGGGTATAGAGACGAGTGAGGCTAAGATGGCCGCCACCCGTCTCTATACCTTAGCAGGGTGGAAGCGACGTCAAAACGTTGCTTCCGCCCATACCTCTTAAAGGAACATTTTCCAAATGTCATTTTTTTTATTTTTTTTAATTTAAGTCCAAATATGAGATGTGAGGACTTTTTGACCCCCAGATCTCATATTTAAGAGGACCTGTCACGCTTTTTTTTCTATTACAAGGGATGTTTACATTCCTTGTAATAGGAATAAAAGTGAGCCAATTTTTAATTTTTTTGTAAAACAGTGTAAAAATAAATAAAATCAAGAAAAATAAAAAAGAAAGAAAAATAAATAAATTTTTAAAGCGCCTCGTCCCGACGAGCTCGCGCGCAGAAGCGAACGCATACGTGAGTAGCGCCCGCATATGAAAACGGTGGTCAAACCACACATGTGAGGTATCGCCGCGATCGGCAGAGCGAGAGCAATAATTCTAGCCCTAGACCTCCTCTGTAAAGCAAAACATGCAACCTGTAGAATTTTTTAAAACGTTGCCTATGGAGATTTTTGAGGGTAAAAGTTTGATGCCATTCCACGAGCGGGCGCAATTTTGAAGCGTGACATGTTGGGTATCAATTTACTCGGCGTAACATTATCTTTCACACTATATAAAAAATTTGGACTAACTTTACTGTTTTCTTATTTTTTTATTCAAAAAAGTGAATTTTTTCCAAAAAAAGACCGCTGCGCAAATACGGTGTGAAAAAAAGTATTGCAACGACCGCCATTTTATTCTCTAGGGTGTTAGAAAAAAAAACAATATATAATGTTTGGGGGTTCTAAGTTTTTTTCTAGCAAAAAAAACTGTTTTTAAACACCTAAAATCCAAAACGAGGCTGGTCTTGAAGTGGTTAAACGTCGTTTTTCTCGGCTCGTCGCACGTCTTGTAGATCACCGCGTTCTCACGTTCGGAATTGTTGGTCAACATTTGTGTGACTGTGTGTATGCAAGACAAGTTGGAGCCAACATCCGTCAAACAAAAAAACGCGGTTTTGTTGTCGGAAAAGTCCGATTGTGTATACGGGGCATAGACTGGAATCAGAGCGTGGAGCCCCCTGCTGGAAAGAGGTGCAGGAGGGCCCTCTATACGAGCTCTCAGTGACTGACGAAAGTTGTGAGGTCTTTTTTATCCGTTATTCAATCCCCCTGACAACAGCTGAGCGCAGTACAACAATGGTAAGTTGTCGCTGAGTGTTCTGACATTCTGCTCTAAGCTGTTGCGGTTATTATGGTAATCAGGTCTCCGAAATAAAGTGGCAGATGGAAAGCAACAGAACCTTCCTTTTGTTTTGTTACTTCACACACAAAAAAGTTTTGGTGGAGTGACTGTTGAAAGTAAGCTTATTATGTGAACACAATGTGCGTTGGGACAAAAAAATGTATATATAAATATATATATATATATATATATATATATATACGCTATATTACCAAAAGTATTGGGACGCCTGCCTTTACACGCACATGAACTTTAATGGCATCCCAGTCAAATGCCCCGTACACACGGTTGGACATTCCGACTAGACATGTGCAATTCGTTTCGTTTTTTTTCGTTTTTTCGTTCGTTCGTTTTCGTACGAATGAACGAATCGTTCGAATCGAACGAATCCGAAAAGCAACGAAAATCTGAAAAACTAAAAAAGGAACAACGAAAATGAATGAAAAAATTTGTACATTCGTAACTTTTTTTTTGTTGAATTGGTAATTTTCCGTGTCTCTTACAATGGCGCTGCTTAACGTGCTTCGAATGGATTGAACAAAAAAATTCGTACTTTCGTAACTTTTTTTTCGATTCGTAACTTTTATTTTTTTCGATTCGTAATGAATGGATTGAACAAAAAAATTTGTACATTCGTAACTTTTTTTTCGATTCGTAACTTTTTTTTTTCGATTCGTAAATTATTAAAATGTAATAATAGCATACACATTACATAAAATTATGAATTATGCTCCGATTACGAATCTACGAATGTTACGAATGTTACGAATGTACGAATAAATACGAATGCGTCCGAATTTCGAATAAACGAATGAACGAAAATTAAACTAACGAAAAAACGAATCAACGAAAAATAACTCTTACAAATGTACGAATCGTTACGAATACGAACAACGACGACTTATGAATGTACAAATCGTTACGAATCAACGTAAACTAAAAAAACTAAATGAAAAAAAAATTTTTTTTTCAAAAACGAAAAAAACGAAACGAAAATAAACAAATTTTTTTGTTGTGCACATGTCTAATTCAGACCACAAAATCTGATTTTTTTCGACGGATTTTGGCCCGAAACTTGTCTTGCACCCACACGGTCGGACAAAGTTGTCAGAAAATCCGAGCGTTTCCGAACGAGGTGACGTACAAAACGTACGACGGGACTAACGTAGAGGCCAGTAGCCAATAGATTTCATCCCCAAGTTTATTCTGAGCATGCGTGGCACTTTGTGCGTCGGAAATTCTATACACACGATCGCAAAAAGTCAGATCGTATTTTGTTGTCGGAAAAATTTAAGGTCCTGCTCTCAAATTTCCAACATCGGTGCCTGACCTCACAAATGCACTTCTGGAAGAATAGGTCAAGTATTCCCATAGACACACTCCTAAACCTTGTGGACGGACTTCCCAGAAGAGTTGAAGCTGTTATAGCTGCAAAGGGTGGGGCCAATATTGAACCCTACGGACTAATGCCCCATACACACGGTCAGAAATTCCGATGGAAAAAGTCCACTAGAGCCCACAGACGATCGGATTTTCCGACAACATAATCCGATCGGACTTTTCCCGTCGGAATTTCCGACCGTGTGTATGGGGCATTAGTCTGTAGGGTTCAATATTGGCCCCACCCTTTGCAGCTATAACAGCTTCAACTCTTCTGGGAAGGCCGTCCACAAGGTTTAGGAGTGTGTCTATGGGAATGTGTGACCATTCTTCCACGAAGGGCATTTGTGAGGTCAGGCACTGATGTTGGACGAGAAGACCTGGCTCACAGTCTCTGCTCTAATTCATCCCAAAGATGTTCTATCAGGTTGAGTTCAGGACTCTGTGCAGGCCAGTCAAGTTACTCCACCCCAACTTTTGGTAATACAGTGTGTGGGTGTGTATATATATATATATATATATATATATATATATATATATATATATATATACACTGTGCCTTGAAAAAGTATTCACACCCCTTGAAATTTTCCACATTTTGTCACGTTGCAACCAAAAACATACATGTATTTTATTGGGATTTTGTGTGATAGACCAACACAAAGTGGTACATAATTGTGGAAGGAAAATGATAAATGGTTTTCAACATTTGTTACAAATAAATATGTGAAAAGTGTGGGGGGCACATTTGTATAGCGCCCCCCTGAGTCAATACTTTGTAGAACAACCTTTCACTGCAATTACAGCTGCAAGTCTTTTTGGGGATGTCTCTACCAGCTTTGCACATCTAGAGAGGGACATTTTTGCCCATTTTTCTTTGTAAAATATCTCAAGTTCTGTCAGATTGGATGGAGAGCGTCTGTGAACAGCAATTTTCAAGTCTTGCCACAGATTCTCAATTGGATTTAGGTCTGGACTTTGACTGGGCCTTTCTAAAGCCTCTTACACACGATCAGACTTCAAACAAGACTTCAAACAAACTTTCCCGGGGATTTCTATCCAAAGGGCGTTGGCCGTGAACTTGTATTGCATACACACAGCAGGACTTTTTCAGCCAACTTTCACCAAATCACTTGGTTTTTCTGCTCTTTACCGCCACCTTTTGGTCAACTTCTGTATTCTTGTCTGATCTTTTGCATTGGTTCTGAGCGTGTGTGTTTGTACTTTGGACTTAAGTCCGATGGTTTTCTGTACACACGATCGGTCTTTTGGAGCCTCTAATGCCGCGTACACACGACCGGACTTTTCGACGGACTGAATTCCGTCTGACTTTTCAACGGAGTTCCGACGGACTTCCGTCGAATCGGACTTGTCTACACACAATCACACCAAAGTCCAACGGATTCGGGCGTGATGACGTACGACTGGACCCGTCGGACTAGCTCACAGACGAACTGATCTCTAGTCCGTCGGAAAGATTTGAAACATGTTCTAAATCTAAAGTCCGTCTGATTTTTAACAGAAAAGGTCCGCTGAAGGTCTGATGAAGCCCACACACGGTCGAATTGTCCAACGGATTTGTTGCGTCGGACCAGTTCGGTCGAAAAGTCCGGTCGTGTGTACGCGGCATAACAGGTTTTCTTCTGAGATTGAATACAAATGTACGCTACACTTTTCAGATATTTATTTGTAAAAAAATTTGAAAACCATTTATCATTTTCCTTCCACTTCACAATTACTTTGTAGAACCTCCTTTCATATATATGTGTGTGTGTATTTATATATATAAACACTGTGCCTTGAAAAAGTATTCACACCTCAGACAATATATATATATATATATATATATATATATATATATATATATATATATATATATATATATATATTGTCTGTGTATATATATATATATATATATATATATATATATATATATATATATATATATATATATATATATATATACCGTATATGCTCGAGTATAAGCCGAGGTTTTTAGCACATCTTTTTGTGCTGAAAGTGCCCCCCTCGGCTTATACTTGGGACAAGCGGTACGGGGGGCCCCAAAGTTGGTTCGGAAAATGTAATTCTCTGCTGCAGAAAAGTGCTTGACATTTTCCGACCCGACTTTGGGGCCCCGTATCTTGGGGTCACTTGGTGCTAGGAACCCCACATTTAGGGTTCCTAGCACCAAGTGGCCCCGAGATACGGGGTCCCAAAGTCGGTCAACTGTGTCCATCTGCAGCAATGTCATTTCGGGACCCTTTGGGTCCAGAGACCCCAAATTTTGGCTGCAGCTAGGGGGAACCCTCACAGCCACTACCAAGTTTGAAGTTTGGGGGACCTATGGCTGCAAA
Organism: Lithobates sylvaticus; assembly: GCA_028564925.1. Classification (NCBI taxonomy): domain Eukaryota; kingdom Metazoa; phylum Chordata; class Amphibia; order Anura; family Ranidae; genus Lithobates; species Lithobates sylvaticus. The sequence continues at coordinate 20,704,174 of CM053037.1, forward strand.
TGGACACAGTGAGGCTGCAAATGGGCACAGTGAGGCTGCAAATGGGCACAGTGAGGCATGCAAATGGGCATTGTTGACCCTCTTTTTGACTTACAGTAGCTGAACATTTCTCACCCTAGGCTTATACTCGAGTCAATAAGTTTTCCCAGTTTTTTGTGGTAAAATTAGGTGCCTTGGATTATAATCGGGTCGGCTTATACTCGAGTATATACGGTATATATATATATATATATATATATATATATATATATATATATATATATTTATTGAGAAGCATCAGGACCACTAATGCCCCGTACACACAGTCGGAATTTCCGATGGAAAATGTCCGATCGGACCATGTTGTCGGAAATTCCGACCGTGTGTGGGCTCCATCGGACTTTTTCCGTCGGAATTTCCGACGGAAAAAGTTTGAGATCCTGCTCTCAAATTTTCTGACAACAAAGTCCTATCAGACTTTTTCCGATCGCATGTAGCGAATTCCGACGGACAAAGTGCCACGCATGCTCAGATCACATTACAAGACCAAAGCTATTGGCTACTAGCCTCTACGTAGTCCCGTCGTACACAGCGAACGTCACCACGTTCAGGAAGATCGGATTTTCCGACAACTTTGTCCGACCGTGTGTATGCAACACCAGTGTCGGACAAAATCCGTCGGAAAAAATCCGATGGATTTTGTGGTCGGAATTTCCGACCGTGTGTACAGGGCATTAGACTGCCTGCTCTCAGATACCCCATCCAATCCCATGTCTACTCATGTACAAATATACCTACCTACTGGCTAATTCCTATAAATTGCCCATTATCTCATCTTCTGGACAGGTTCCGTAGTTCCACCCCTACGAAGGAGGTTGCACAACATGTGGTAAACCGCAATACAAACCAGAAGCACTGTGAGAAGCCTGCTGGCTAACTTGGATTATATAAACCCCAGATTATACAAAACTGTCTTTTTTCATTTAAATGTCCCTCTTTGCTGACGGAATGGAACCCGTCCTGGTTCCTATAAGGCTTGGGGTTGGCCCCCCAAAAGACGCACATCTAGGTGTCCTGAAGTGGTGGTTGGAGTCCCGGCTGAGGTTGCCACTCTATTCACCACTTCAGGTCAGGGCCAGATTAAGAACATCATGGGCCTGGTGCTGAGAATTTTGGTGGGGCCTTTTATAAACAATAAATAAATAAATAAAAATGCAAAAATTTTTTGTTATAACAAATTAAATTAAAGAGAGAGAGAGAAAGGGAATGAAAGAGGTGTTAGGGGTAAGGGAGGGAGGATGAGAGAGAAGGGGGGGATGAGAGAAAGAGGATGCACATGAGCATGCGTGGGAATAACATCAACGCAGCCCGGGCAAGGCAAGTGCCCGAAGGCACAGAACCCGGAAGGAAGACCGGGTGAAGATGGAAGCGCCCGGGACCCGCCGGATTGATCACAGCACAGCACTGGAGGGCTCAGTCTGACAATTTAAGTGTACTCTAATGTGCTAATATGCAGTGCATACTTGTACATTATGGCATAACCTACCTAAAAAAAAAGTAGTAATGTTAGAAAGGTTTACTACCGCTTTAATATCACAGGAGCTTCTCATGGGGGCCCCTACTGACCTGGGGGCCCTTGGGCAGTGCCTAAGTGCATAGTTGCCAACATTTCAAAAATATTTTCAGGGACACTTTTTTTACAAGTGCTATATTTAGAGTAGCTGACATCCCATATGTTCCTCTATACACCACAATAGTAATTACAAAATTAAATAAGTACTAATAATGGGGCAGAACAAATATGAGGACTAAGATTTCCTTTAGTTAAACTAACAAAGGTGTGCCCATTTTAGAGCTGGTAACATTGAGGATATTCAGTATAATTTTAAAGAACTGTTTTTGTGGGTAAGAGGCATAGGGGGAGGAGTATGGATGGTATAAAAGTGGGAAGCATGTGCAGGTGAGGGAGAGGAATGTGGAGGTTCTAACAGTAGGCACTATGTACATGAGGAGTGTGGAGGGTATGGCAGAAGGCACTATGTACAGCAGAGGAGTGTGAAGGATATGACAGTGGGCAGTATGCACAGCAGAGGAGTGTGGAGGGTATGCCAGTGGGCAGTATGTACAGGAGAGGAGTGTGGGGGGTTATGACAGAGGGTAGTATGTACCGGAGAGGAGTGTGGAGGGTATGACAGTGGGCACTATGTACAGGATAGGAGTGCGGAGGGTATGGCAGAAGGCACTATGTACAGGAGAGGAGTGTGAAGGGTATGACAGTGGGCAGTATGCACAGCAGAGGAGTGTAGAGGGTATGACAGTGGGCACTATGTATAAGAGAAGAGTGTGGAGGGTATGACAGTGAGCAATATATACAGGAGAGGAGTGTGGAGGGTATGACAGTGGGCACTATGTACAGGAGAGAAGTGTGGAGAGTAGGACAGTAAGCAGTAATTACAGGAGAGGAGTGTGGAGGGTATGACGGTGGGCACTATGTATAGGAGAGGAGTATGGAGGGTATGACAGTGAGTAGTATGTACAGGAGAGGAGTGTGGAGGGTATTACAGTGGGCACTATGTATAGGAGATAAGTGTGGAGGGTATGACAGTAGGCACTATGTACAGCAGAGGAGTGTGAAGGGTATGACAGTGGGCAGTATGCACAGCAGAGGAGTGTGGAGGGTATGCCAGTGGGCAGTATGTACTGGAGAGGAGTGTGGAGGGTATGACAGTGGGCACTATGTATATGAGAGAAGTGTTGGGTATATGACAGTGGGCACTCTGTATAGGAGAGGAGTGTGGAGGGTATGACAGTGAGCAGTATGTACAGGAGAGGAGTATGGAGGGTACGACATTAGGCACTATGTACAGGAGAGAAGTGTATGACAGTGGGCACTATGTACAGGAGAGGAGTGTGTAGGATATGACAGCGGGCACTATGTATAGGAGAGAAGTGTGGAGGGTATGACAGTGAGCAGTATGTACAGGAGAAAAGTGTGGAGAGTATGACAGTGGGCACTATGTCTAGGAGAGGAGGATGAAGTAATCTGGGAAGGAAAAATGTAAAGGATTGTGGAAGGATGTTTATGGACTGCGTAGTGGTTAAGCGGGCCATACATGGATTGAAATTACACCAATTAAGCAGAGACCAGCCATAGTCGATCTATGTATGGGCTAGCTGGTTTTACACAAGTCAACCTATTAACCGACTTGAGTACAACCAGCCTGTCAGGTTTTCCCCAAAACAATCAGTGCTGCCAGCTATAGTTAGCAACACTAATCATTGTATTCACTGGCAGAACACAATAACCTTGCAGGAGTGATTCCCCCATTCACAGGTCAGCAGGTCAGCAGGTGAGAGGGTGTGTGGGGACAGGCTGGGGAGAGATACTAATCAGTGGCTGGGTAGGCACTGGCTAGTATCAGAGCCAGATACACACAGGTTACATATGCCGCCATCGTTAGAGCGAGAGCAATAATTCTAGCCCTAGACCTCCTCTGTAACTCTAAACATGTAACCTGTAAAAAATATTTAAAGCATCGCTTGGTAAAAAAAAAAAAAATCGTGCTAACTTTAGTGTTTTTTTATGAATGAAACAGTTTCTTTATAAAAAAACATTTGAAAAATTGCTGCGCAAATATCGTGTAACATAAAAAGTTGCAAAGACCACCATTTTATTCCATAGGGTGTCTGCTAAATCAATATATATAATGCTTGAGGGTTCTGAGTAATTTTCTAGCAAAAAAAAAATTATGATTTTTACATAGAGAAGAAGTGAGAGAAGTGTCAGAATTGGCCTGGGTGGCAAGGGGTTAATTATCATAAGTAATATATAATGAAAGAGGTGTGAGGGCTAATAATTATTATAAGCCCTGTGAGTTTACCCTCTCAGTCTGCTGCGTGTTCCACACATGTATTTCAACTGGCCGCTCTGTATGTAGCTTCTGACAGGCTGTGCAAGCAGCCCTGTATCTCCGGAACCATAGATGATAGCAGCCCAATATTTCAACCAGTGCTGGAGTAGGTCTTTAGCTACCTACCTCCCAAATGTGGCGTCTCTGTGACTCCTGATCGCCGAGCTACAACCCTCAAAGTCGATCTTTTTTTTTTGATTTTTTTTTTTTTTTGGGCAAATGGGCCTATCTTGAGAAAGGGGCCTGGAGCTGCAGCTCCAATAGCCCCTATGTTAATCCGGCCCTGCTTCAGGTGACCTATATGTGCGTCTTTTAGAGGCCACCCCATTGTTCTTCAAAGCAGGAACGTTAACAGGAAAGTCTGAGAAGTTCCAGGAGTCCTTCTCTGCAGACTTGTTCGGGGTCAGTGACTCCAGGGGATGAGCATGACAGGTAATTAGCACATTCAGAAGGAGAGGATGGCAATGGTCTCTGCGTTTTTTTTTTTTTTTTTCTCTCTCCAGGTGAGGAAAACACATTGGCTCGTCTGCATTCTTCACTGACGAATCCAGGTCTCCGTCACATTGGCCATATTGCGAATGTTACGTTTGCTCTTCAGTTTCCTGCCATCCTTCGTGCCCCAAGCTAGCGAAGGAATTAAACAACCCCCCGGCCAAGTCGTAGGACACAAAGGAAACTGACTTAACCTCGCAGTTGTTAAGAAGTGGGCGCTAATGTATTCATCAAGGCGGCGAGGGCAGGAGAGGTGACATCTGGGAAGTGAGAAGGATTTTCATGGGAAACTGAACTCCCTCCGCCGCAGACAAACTCCTCCAGCTTGTCCTTTGCCAGGACGTGGCGGGGGAACAAATGGTGACAGGCCAGCTTCTGGCCTTTGGTGTGGATGGGGCAGCTCCCTGGGGGGAGAACTCGCTCTCGCACAAATTGGGGTTGATCAAGGTGGGGGAGCAGATGAGTAAAAAAGGGACTTTAACGAGACAAACCTTTTGTTGGGAAGACACAGGGGGCTGCTCATAAAGGAATCAAAGTCTCATCGTTTTCTTTGTCGCCATTTACAGAGCCGGTATCTCGCTGTAGATTATCAAGTGGGATTGGTGGCTTACAGTGTTGTCGTTTCTGTTTCAGGAAAAGGTCAGTATAATGCAGAATGGGTTAGTTTAGTGTTGGGGGTCACCATACAAGTTAGAAGCTGACAATTTTTGTACAATCAACTTTAGATTTACCAAAATCAATGTAATATGAGGAACTACCGTATTTATCGGCGTATAACACGCACCGGCGTATAACACGCACCCCAAGTTTAGGAGGGCATTTTAAGGAAAAAAAGTTTTAGGAGGGAAGTTTAGGGAAAAAAAAAAACTTACATTTAAGCATCATTTGCAGCCTGCCCAGCGTCATTTGCAGCTTGCCCAGTGTCATTTGCAGCCTTGCCCAGCGTCATTTGCAGCCTTGCCCAGTGTCATTTGCAGCCTTGCCCAGCGTCATTTGCAGCTTGCCTAGCGTCATTTGCAGCTTGCCTAGCGTCATTTGCAGCTTGCCCAGCGCCATTTGCAGCTTTGCCCAGTGTCATTTGCAGCCTTGCCCAGTGTCATTTGCAGCCTTGCCCAGTGTGATTTGCAGCCTTGCCAGCGTCATTTACAGCTTGTCAGTGTCTTTTGCAGCTTGCCAGCGTCATTTGCAGCTTGCCATGTTTAAATTTGCCGCCGGAGAAGAACGAGCGAGCGCCGCCATTAAAGACCGAGCGCCGCCGGAAAAGCCCGAGCCATCTGTTCGGCTCCGCTCGCAGTCCCGCCTCCCTGCTGTTTCGGAAGCGAGAGCAGGGAGGCAGGACTGCGAGCGGAGCCGAACAGTCAGATCGGTCTTTTTCAGCGGGGCTCGTTTTTTTCGGCGGCTCTTGTTTTTTTCCGCGGCGCTTGTTTTTTTCCGCGGCGCTCGTTTTTTTTGACGGCGGTCGCTATTTTTCAGCGCCGTTTGATTTTTTTTGTCACTTTTTTGGGGGGATCGGCGTATAACACGCACCCACGACTTTCCCCCGATTTTAAGGAGGAAAAAGTGCGTGTTATACGCCGATAAATACAGTAAGTTATCCAATGAAATCAAACTGGCCTTTGCACCACATAGTTCTTGGTGGATCTAAAGTACCATTTGTAACATTGTTGGTGTGCTTTAGGCTAGGTTCACATCTATGTGTGTTGGGAATGCACACAAAATCACCCACTTTCTGTCAGAAACCATGAAATCAGACCGAGACAGAAGTACAGTTAAACCACACTTGTTTAATAATACAAGTAAAAAGAACAAACGTAGTCAAACAGCCAGAGTTCAGTAACCTGAACGGATAGTCAGCCAAGCCAGAAGTCAGGGATCAATGTAGTGGAACAGCAAGCAGGATCTGGAGCCAGAAGGGATGTCAGCACAGCAAGTCTTTAAACAGGACCACAGGCGATAGTTTCTTGGGATGTGACCAAGGCGAAGGCAGACATCCTCTGGACTGGATGGCTTAAAGCGGAGGTCCGCCGAAATGTATTTATTTATTTTTTTTATTTGCAAATACTGCAGCTGCTGACTTTTAAAATAAGGACAGGGCGCCCGTGATGTTGGCACCCCGAGGCCGAACCGTCCCTCGGTCCTCGGGTGCTGCCACCGCCATCTTCGGTAAGGGAATCAGGAAGTCGCCCAATCTGAATGCTCCCTGCTGTCTCTGGGACCCGTGCGTCTCCCAGCAGACATTGGGGGGGGGGGGGGGTGGAAAGTGCCCGGAAGTGGGTGCAAATACCTGTATTATACAGGTATCTGCACCCCCCTCCCCCCTGAAAGGTGACAAATGTCACACCGGAGGGAGGGAGGGTTCCGAAAAGCGGAAGTTCCATTTTTGTGTGGAACTCCGCTTTAAGTAGGCAGGACTGACGAGCAGGATATCATCAACAGCTGAGTAACTGTGGAGAGAGATGGGAGTTGACAATTATCCGACAGCTGAGTGGCCAGCTCAGAGAAGGAAGGGCTGAGCCCAGCCCTGACACTTTCCCAACATGCAAACACGCTGTGCTGCCATTTATTGTTATTGGTGCCCCCACACATCTGCAAACGCACGTGTTTTTGTGTGCCAAACCACATGGTGCCACAGCACCACGTAGTTAGGTGGGGGCATTTATGGAAGAGAATCCAATTCCAATTCTTTTCCACATTTTTTTGCGTGTATCGAAATGAATGTGGCGTGTGGGAACGTGCTGAAAACATGCGGTCACACCTGTAATTCCAGGGCAACTGCAGATCGAACAGAGGCCAAAATGTCCTCTTCCTTGGCTGTAAAGGAGAGGAGGGTTTGAGGTTGACTAGTGGGGGCATAGGCTTCAGCCCTTACTTGTAGGGAGGAGAACAAGACTTGGCAACACCTCCCCACATGCCCTCACCCACATCATACCCCTGTTGCCCACCTCCCATGGTCTCATGGTTACTGGTACCCCCATGCATCCGCAAACGAAATTGTTTTTGCATGCCAAACCAAATGTAGTGGCAGAACCATGTTAGTTAGGTGTGGGGCATTTTTGGAAAAGAGTCCAGGAACTTCTTTTCCAGGTTTCTTGTGTGTAGGGCAGCCCATTGAAATGAATGGGGCGTGTGGGGACGCGCCAAAAATGTGCAGTTGCACCTGAAACTCCATGGCAACTGCAGATCAAACATAGGCTAATATGTCTACTTCTTTGGCTGTAAAGTTGAGGAGAATTTAAGGCCGATTAGTGTGGGTGTAGGCTTCACCCCTTATCTGTGGGGCGGAGAGCAAGACCTGGCACCACCTCCCCTCATGCCCTCATCTGCATCATACCCCTGTTACCCACCACCCATGGTCCATCCCAGTCACTTGAGGGGCAGCACCGCTCCTTCTACACGGCCAAAGCCATTCGGAAAAGGATGATTGCCGCCATCTTGGCAACTGGCGGACCAACGAGGAGGGAAGCACAGCTGTGCTACCATCTTGTTGACTAGCCGGCCTAGATCCAGGGATTTCTAAATTTCTGGGTGACCTCACATGGGCCGGACAGGAACAGCCAAAGGGCCGGATGTGGCCTGCAAACCATAAAAATCCCAGGCCTGGATTTAATGGCTTGTTTAACCGCTTCCCGACCGCCTCATGTAGATATACGTCTACAGAATGGCACGGGCAGGCAAAAGCACATACGGGTACGTCCCCTTTAATTTGCCTGCCCGTGGGTCGCGCGCGCGCCGCCAGCGGCGCGCTCGCGACCTGGTCGGGAGCTCCGTGACCACGGCCGCGGGACCGGCGGACCCGATCGCCGCTGGTATCCCGCGAGCGGGTTACGGAGCTGAAGAACGGGGAGAGGTCTGTGTAAACAAACCTCTCCCTGCGCTTCCTACACTGCCTGTCATTGATCGGCTGTTCCCTGTCATCGGGAAAGCCGATCAATTATGTCAGACGTACAGCCACGCCCCCCTACTGTAAAAAAAAAAAACACAACACGTCACACTGACTCCTCCCCACCCCCTAGTGGTTAACTCCTTCACTGCAACTGTCATTTACATAGGAATCAGTGCTATTTAAATAGCACTGATTTCTGTATAAATGACAAATGTCCCAAAAATGTGTCAAAAATGTCCGATGTGTCCGCCATAATGTCGCAGTCACAATAAAAATCGCAGATCGCCGCCATTACTAGTAAAAAAAAAATATTAATAAAAATGCTATAAAACTATCCCCTATTTGTAAACGCTATAACTTTTGCGCAAACTAATCAATAATCGCTAATTGCGATTTTTTTTACCAAAAATATGTAGAAGAATACGTATCGGCCTAAACTGAGGAAAAAAAATTTTTTTTATATATTTTTGGGGGATATTTATTATAGTAAAAAATATTGAATTTTTTTCAAAATTGTCGCTCTATTTTTGTTTATAGCGCAAAAAATAAAAACCGCAGGGGCGATCAAATACCACCAAAAGAAAGCTCTATTTGTGGGAAAAAAAGGACGCCAATTTTGTTTGGGAGCCACGCCGCACGACCACGCAATTGTCAGTTAAAGCGACGCAGTGCCGAATCGCAAAAAGGGGCCTGGTCTTTTGGCTGCAAATTTGGTCCGGGCTGAAAGTGGTTAAAGTGTATATAAAAATTAACCAACATGCTGGAAAAGTTTCAGCTGACCACATGTCCAATCCCTTTCCCACTCACTGTGCCAAACACAGCCAGGAGCAACACCAGAGGCAGGTAGGTGTGCCCGGAGATGGATGGAGATCAGAGGTCTATGAGACATGACAATCACCGGGCAATGATTGTGAGCTGACCATTGCTCACTGATAGGCTTACCTTCCCTAATGTGTGACTGACAGCATGAATGGAAGCTTAGCTTTGCCACCGCGGCTGTGGATCTCTGCAGACACACAATAGTCATCTCTTCCATTATCCTCATATAATGACTTCTCCATTGCCTGCCTTTGTGTCCCACTCCCACCATCTCTATTCTACTCTCAGGACATCATATCCCCGTGTCTGCCCCAATGAAATCGTGTTTAGTATGAGGGGAAAAGTGGGAGAAAGGAGAGCTGGAGAAGGGGGGAGATAAGAGAGAGAGATATGGAGAGAGGGATATATAGTGAGAGAAAGGCAGAGAGATATGAGGGAGATAAGGGGAGAAACATATATGGGGATACGGGGCGAGAGATATATGGAGAAAGAGAGCGATGAGGAGAAGATCTCAGGGGGGAGAGAGAACTATGGAGAGATCAAGAGAGAGATATTTTTTTGGAGAGAGAGAGATATAGAGAGAAATATGGAGAGGGATATCAGTGGCGGCTGGTGCTCAAAATTTTTTGGGGGGGCGCAAACAAACTGAAAATTCTGAAAAAAAAAACAATCAATTGCAGCCTCACTGTGCCCATCTAACGCAACCACTGTGCCCATCAAATGCAGCCAATGTGCCAAACGCCACCACTGTGCACATCAAACGCCACCACTGTGCACATCAAACGCCACCACTGTGCACATCAAACGCCACCACTGTGCACATCAAACGCCACCACTGTGCTCATCAAACTCTGCCACTGTGCCCATAAAACTCTGCCACTGTGCCCATCAAGCTCTGCCACTGTGCCCATCAAGCTCTGCCACTGTGCCATCAAACACCACCACTGTGCCCATCAAATACTCCCACTGTGCCCATCAAACGCTAGCACTGTGCCCATCATGTTCGGCCACTGTGCCACCAAATACTGCCACTGTGTCCATCAAATGCTCCCACTGTGCCATCAAATGCTGCCACTGTGCCCATCAAACTCTGCCACTGTGCCATCAAATACTGCCACTGTGCCCATCAAATACTGCCACTGTGCCCATCAAATACTGCCACTGTGCCCATCAAACGCTACCTAGCACTAGGTTGGGAGGATTGAAGAGAGGAGCGGAGAGCACTAGGTTGGGAGAATTGGGGAGAGGAGGGGAGAGCACTAGGTTGGGAGGATTTTGGAGAGGAGCGGAGAGCACTAGGTTGGGAGGATTGGGGAAAGGAGTGGAGAGCACTAGGTTGGGAGGATTGGGGAGAGGAGCGGAGAGCACTAGGTTGGGAGGATTGGGGAGAGGAGCGCAGAACACTAGGTTGGGAGGATTGTGGAGAGGAGCGGAGAGCACTAGGTTGGGAGGATTGGGGAGAGGAGCAGAGAGCACTAGGTTGGGAGGATTGGGGAAAAGAGGGGAGAGCACTAGGTTGGGAGGATTTTGGAGAGGAGCGGAGAGCACTAGGTTGGGAGGATTGTGGAGAGGAGCGGAGAGCACTAGGTTGGGAGAATTGGGGAGAGGAGGGGAGAGCACTAGGTTGGGAGGATTGAGGAGAGGAGCGGAGAGCACTAGGTTGGGAGAATTGGGGAGAGGAGGGGAGAGCACTAGGATGGGAGGATTTTGGAGACGAGCGCAGAGCACTAGGTTGGGAGGATTGGGGAAAGGAGCGGAGAGCACTAGGTTGGGAGAATTGGGGAGAGGAGGGGAGACCACTAGGTTGGGAGGATTTTGGAGAGGAGCGAAGAGCACTAGGTTGGGAGGATTGGGGAGAGGAGGGGAGAGCACTAGGTTGGGAGGATTGGGGAGAGGAGTGGAGAGCACTAGGTTGGGAGGATTGTGGAGAGGAGCAGAGAGCACTAGGTTGGGAGGATTGGGGAAAAGAGGGGAGAGCACTAGGTTGGGAGGATTGAGGAGAGGAGCGGAGAGCACTAGGTTGGGAGAATTGGGGAGAGGAGGGGAGAGCACTAGGTTGGGAGGATTTTGGAGAGGAGTGGAGAGCACTAGGTTGGGAGGATTGGGGAAAGGAGCGGAGAGCACTAGGTTGGGAGGATTGGGGAGAGGAGCGGAGAGCACTAGGTTGGGAGGATTGGGGAGAGGAGCGGAGAGCACTAGGTTGGGAGGATTGGGGAGAGGAGTGGAGAGCACTAGGTTGGGAGGATTAGGGAGAGGAGCGGAGAGCACTAGGTGGGGAGGATTGGGGAGAGGAGAGGAGAGCACTAGGTTGGGAGGATTGGGGAGAGGAGCGGAGAGCACTAGGTTGGGAGGATTGGGGAGAGGAGCGGAGAGCACTAGGTTGGGAGGATTGGAGAGAGGAGCGGAGAGCACTAGGTTGGGAGGATTGGGGAGAGGAGCGCAGAACACTAGGTTGGGAGGATTGTGGAGAGGAGCGGAGAGCACTAGGTTGGGAGGATTGGGGAGAGGAGCAGAGAGCACTAGGTTGGGAGGATTGGGGAAAAGAGGGGAGAGCACTAGGTTGGGAGGATTTTGGAGAGGAGCGGAGAGCACTAGGTTGGGAGGATTGTGGAGAGGAGCGGAGAGCACTAGGTTGGGAGAATTGGGGAGAGGAGGGGAGAGCACTAGGTTGGGAGGATTGAGGAGAGGAGCGGAGAGCACTAGGTTGGGAGAATTGGGGAGAGGAGGGGAGAGCACTAGGATGGGAGGATTTTGGAGACGAGCGCAGAGCACTAGGTTGGGAGGATTGGGGAAAGGAGCGGAGAGCACTAGGTTGGGAGAATTGGGGAGAGGAGGGGAGAGCACTAGGTTGGGAGGATTTTGGAGAGGAGCGAAGAGCACTAGGTTGGGAGGATTGGGGAGAGGAGGGGAGAGCACTAGGTTGGGAGGATTGGGGAGAGGAGTGGAGAGCACTAGGTTGGGAGGATTGTGGAGAGGAGCTGAGAGCACTAGGTTGGGAGGATTGGGGACAAGAGGGGAGAGCACTAGGTTGGGAGGATTGAGGAGAGGAGCGGAGAGCACTAGGTTGGGAGGATTTTGGAGAGGAGTGGAGAGCACTAGGTTGGGAGGATTGGGGAAAGGAGCGGAGAGCACTAGGTTGGGAGGATTGGGGAGAGGAGCGGACAGCACTAGGTTGGGAGGATTGGGGAGAGGAGCGGAGAGCACTAGGTTGGGAGGATTGGGGAGAGGAGTGGAGAGCACTAGGTGGGGAGGATTGGGGAGAGGAGCGGAGAGCACTAGGTTGGGAGGATTGGGGAGAGGAGCGGAGAGCACTAGGTTGGGAGGATTGGAGAGAGGAGCGGAGAGCACTAGGTTGGGAGGATTGGGGAGAGGAGCGGAGAGCACTAGGTTGGGAGGATTGGGGAGAGGAGCAGAGAGCACTAGGTTGGGAGGATTGGGGAAAAGAGGGGAGAGCACTAGGTTGGGAGGATTTTGGAGAGGAGCGGAGAGCACTAGGTTGGGAGGATTGTGGAGTGGAGCGGAGAGCACTAGGTTGGGAGAATTGGGGAGAGGAGCGGAGAGCACTAGGTTGGGAGGATTGGGGAGAGGAGCAGAGAGCACTAGGTTGGGAGGATTGGAGAGAGGAGCGGAGAGCACTAGGTTGGGTGGATTGGGGAGAGCACTAGGTTGGGAGGATTGTGGAGAGGAGTGGAGAGCACTAGGTTGGGAGGATTGTGGAGAGGAGCGGAGAGCACTAGGTTGGGAGGATTGTGGAGAGGAGCGGAGAGCACTAGGTTGGGGCTACTGAGGGAAAGAGACAGAATTAGAGGAACTAGAAAGGTGGGGGAGGGGGGCAGGGACATATTAAGGTGGAGGATATTATTCTGGTAATTTGGGACATTTGGCAACTTTGGTTCACTTTACTAATGTTTGTATTGCCAAGAAAGTCTACAAGGTTGCTATGGGTAACAGCAGGATCCAGCTTTGATTGGTTGCAGGGAGAAGTCATTTTGTTTCTTTTTCTTCTTCTGCATTGTCATGTCTGCCCCCTGGAGGTCATATCTGGTAGAGACATTTATAGGTGTCACATTCATTTGGCAGAGAAATCTGTGATAGTGGGTGATGTACATGGTGGGTGATGTACGCGGTGGGTGATGTACATGGTGGGTGATGTACGCGGTGGGTGATGTACATGGTGGGTGATGTACGCGGTGGGTGATGTACATGGTGGGTGATGTACATGGTGGGTGATGTATGCGGTGGGTGATGTGGTGGGTGATGTACGCGGTAGGTGGTGTACATGGTGGGTGATGTACGCGGTGGGTGATGTACATGGTGGGTGATGTACGCGGTGGGTGATGTACATGGTGGGTGATGTACGCGGTGGGTGATGTGGTGGGTGATGTACGCGGTAGGTGGTGTACATGGTGGGTGATGTACGCGGTGGGTGATGTACAGGGTGGGTGATGTACGCGGTGGGTGATGTACATGGTGGGTGATGTATGCGGTGGGTGATGTGGTGGGTGATGTACGCGGTAGGTGGTGTACATGGTGGGTGATGTACGCGGTGGGTGATGTACATGGTGGGTGATGTACGCGGTGGGTGATGTACATGGTGGGTGATGTACGCGGTGGGTGATGTACGCGGTGGGTGATGTACATGGTGGGTGATGTACGCGGTGGGTGATGTACGCGGTGGGTGATGTACGCGGTGGGTGATGTATGCGGTGGGTGATGTGGTGGGTGATGTACGCGGTAGGTGGTGTACATGGTGGGTGATGTACGCGGTACAAGAGTCCATCCGGTTGATCCCGCGTCGGACTGTCGGTGGGTGATGTGCGCGGTGGGTGAGGTTGAGTCCATCCAGTTGATCCCGCGTCGGACTGTCGGTGGGTGTAGAACAATCATTTCTCATATCCCCCCATATTGTTTTCACTAAGATGCACATCAGAGAGTCTTCTCCAATCTCCTGTATATATATATATATATATATATATCAGAGTCATGTATGTAGAATACAGGTAATCAGGCCTCACACGTCCTCGGATGGACATTGTACGATCAGATTGTACTGTGTATGGGGTACATTTGGATTACTTACAATGTTGTAGGACAGGAATCTACAAGACTGGATAAGGATGGGAGGATAAGTATATGGCACACCGCCCATACATGGATCGATTGATCCCGACAGATGTGAAGTTGTCATTTCTATGGACTGTCCCTTTAAATTAAAGGTCCCAGCGCCCGCGGGACACGTGACTGCATGGGCCGCTCTTCCCAACGCTGCCGAAGGGGCGGGGTTACTGGCCAGGGGGCGGGCCGCCCAATACAGAGCATGTGACACGCACACTCGCGGCGCAGCAGAAGCTTAGAGGGGCGGGCAGGGGGCGGAGCCCGCGATAAAGAAGCCGCCCCCTCTCCTCCCTCATTAGCGTCTGTGGTGACGTCACGGTTGGTCAGCTGGTGGAGAGTGGTTGTCGGTGTGCGGGCTGAGCTGAGGTAAGGAGAGCGCCCCCCTCCCCCGTACACCCGGTACAGGACCCCCAGGGGAGCGGGGTGCGGGGACCGGGGGGAAGGGAGCGCTTCTTTGGGCTCTAATGGAGGGGGCGGGGCTTGTCTGTGTTGTTGTCTCTGATGTAGAGAGCGAGGATGGAGGTGGGAGGAGCCTGAGGTCCCTTCCATGGGGGGAGGGGAGCAACAACAAGTGTGAGAGACACGACTGCACTGTACTGGGGTGTCAGGGAGTGGGAGGGGCCAGGGCTGTACTGTACTGGGGTGTCAGGGAGTGGGAGGGGCCAGGGCTGTACTGGGGTGTCAGGGAGTGGGAGGGGCCAGGACTGTACTGTACTGGGGTGTCAGGGAGTGGGAGGGGCCAGGGCTGTACTGGGGTGTCAGGGAGTGGGAGGGGCCAGGACTGCACTGTACTGGGGTGTCAGGGAGTGGGAGGGGCCAGGGCTGTACTGTACTGGGGTGTCAGGGAGTGGGAGGGGCCAGGGCTGTACTGGGGTGTCAGGGAGTGGGAGGGGCCAGGACTGTACTGTACTGGGGTGTCAGGGAGTGGGAGGGGCCAGGGCTGTACTGTACTGGGGTGTCAGGGAGTGGGAGGGGCCAGGGCTGTACTGGGGTGTCAGGGAGTGGGAGGGGCCAGGACTGCACTGTACTGGGGTGTCAGGGAGTGGGAGGGGCCAGGGCTGTACTGTACTGGGGTGTCAGGGAGTGGGAGGGGCCAGGGCTGTACTGGGGTGTCAGGGAGTGGGAGGGGCCAGGACTGTACTGTACTGGGGTGTCAGGGAGTGGGAGGGGCCAGGGCTGTACTGGGGTGTCAGGGAGTGGGAGGGGCCAGGACTGCACTGTACTGGGGTGTCAGGGAGTGGGAGGGGCCAGGGCTGTACTGTACTGGGGTGTCAGGGAGTGGGAGGGGCCAGGGCTGTACTGGGGTGTCAGGGAGTGGGAGGGGCCAGGACTGTACTGTACTGGGGTGTCAGGGAGTGGGAGGGGCCAGGGCTGTACTGTACTGGGGTGTCAGGGAGTGGGAGGGGCCAGGGCTGTACTGGGGTGTCAGGGAGTGGGAGGGGCCAGGGCTGTACTGTACTGGGGTGTCAGGGAGTGGGAGGGGCCAGGGCTGTACTGGGGTGTCAGGGAGTGGGAGGGGCCAGGGCTGTACTGTACTGGGGTGTCAGGGAGTGGGAGGGGCCAGGGCTGTACTGGGGTGTCAGGGAGTGGGAGGGGCCAGGACTGCACTGTACTGGGGTGTCAGGGAGTGGGAGGGGCCAGGGCTGTACTGGGGTGTCAGGGAGTGGGAGGGGCCAGGGCTGCACTGTACTGGGGTGTCAGTGAGTGGGAGGGGCCAGGACTGCACTGTACTGGGGTGTCAGTGAGTGGGAGGGGCCAGGGCTGCACTGTACTGGGGTGTCAGTGAGTGGGAGGGGACATGACTGCACTGTTTTGGGGTGTCAGTGAGTGGGAGGGGCCAGGACTGTACTGGGGTATCAGGGAGGGGCCAGGACTGTACTGGGGCATCAGGGTGTGGGAGGGGCCAAGACTGTACTGTATTGGGGTGTCAGTGAGTGGGAGGGGCCAGTGCTGCACTGTACTGGGGTGTGAGTGGGAGGAGTCAGGACTGTACTGGCGTGTGAGTGGGAGGAGTCAGGATTGCACTGGGGTGTCAGTGAGTGGGAGGGGCCAGGACTGTACTGGGGTGTCAGTGAGTGGGAGGAGCAAAGGACTGGGGTGTCAGTGAGTGGGAGGAGCAAAGGACTGGGGTGTCAGTGAGTGGGAGGAGCAAATGACTGGGGTGTCAGTGAGTGGGAGGGGCCAGGACTGGGGTGTCAGTGAATGGGAGGGGTCAGGACAGTATTGGGGTGTCAGTGAGTGGGAGGAGCAAAGGACTGGGGTGTCAGTGAGTGGGAGGGGCCAGGACTGGGGTGTCAGTGAATGGGAGGGGTCAGGACAGTATTGGGGTGTCAGTGAGTGGGAGGAGCGAAGGACTGGGGTGTCAGTGAGTGGGAGGGGCCAGGACTGGGGTGTCAGAGAATGGGAGGGGCCAGGACAGTATTGGGGTGTCAGTTCCTGCAAACCTGCATTGTGTTAATCTGTGGGGAGGAGCCAGGACTGCAGTGTTGGGGTGTATTCCTCTCTGCCCCCCCCCCCTTCTCCATTCTAACCAGAAATTGTCCGGAGTTCCCCCTTAGACCCCACACACACTATTAGATTTTCTGCAGATTTTTGTCTTCAGATTTACCAAAACCATGTAGTGGAAGGGCCGGCCTGATTGCATACAAATGGAAACTCTTAAGATTTGGTAAATCTGAAGAAACATCTAATAGTGTGTATGGGGCCTTATGGGCAGTATGTTGGCAGTGCGGTGCCCTCCCCCCGGTCATCAGAGATTGGAGGCTCCTCAGTCATGTGACTGGTCCTGGCTGAGCTCTCCGTCCTGTAACTGTGTCCCCAAAAGCCCCCCCCCCCTGGTCACCAGAGGACACGTGCACTCCCCTCCCCTCCCCCATCCCGACACCTTGCCACTTTACAAGTGTGAGAACCAACATCAAGAACACCCCCCCCTCCCCCTCCCCTCTGTAAATAGTCTGCAGACTTCATGTAGAGCTCAGTGAGATCTCTGCCCGGGAATCATCTCCATCTGCTTCCTGACAAAGATACTTATTATTTATTCTCTAATAATCATAGAAGAGTGTGCAGTCCTGGGACCGGGGCCCCCCACATATCCATACTGTACCCGGGGCACCCCCCCACATATCAGTACTGTACCCGGGGCCCCCCCTCCACATATCAATACTGTACCCGGGGCACCCCCCCCCCCCCCCCTCCACATATCAATACTGTACCCGGGGCACCCCCCCCCTCCGGGGCACCCCCCCCCCACATATCAATACTGTACCCGGGGCACCCCCCCTCCACATATCAATACTGTACCCGGGGCACCCCCCCACATATCAATACTGTACCCGGGGCACCCCCCCCCACATATCAATACTGTACCTGGGGCACCCCCCCCCCACATATCAATACTGTACCCGGGGCACCCCCCCACATATCAATACTGTACCCGGGCCCCCCCCTCCACATATCAATACTGTACCCGGGGCCCCCCCCCCCCTCCACATATCAATACTGTACCCGGGGCACCCCCCCCCCACATATCAATACTGTACCAGGGGCACCCCCCCCCACATATCAATACTGTACCCGGGGCACCCCCCCCCACATATCAATACTGTACCCGGGGCACCCCCCCCCCACATATCAATACTGTACCAGGGGCACCCCCCCCCACATATCAATACTGTACCAGGGGCACCCCCCCCCCACATATCAATACTGTACCTGGGGCACCCCCCTCCACATATCAATACTGTACCCGGGGCACCCCCCCTCCACATATCAATACTGTACCCGGGGCACCCCCCCTCCACATATCAATACTGTACCCGGGGCACCCCCCCTCCACATATCAATACTGTACCCGGGGCACCCCCCCTCCACATATCAATACTGTACCCGGGGCACCCCCCCCCACATATCAATACTGTACCCGGGGCACCCCCCCTCCACATATCAATACTGTACCCGGGGCACCCCCCCCCACATATCAATACTGTACCCGGGGCACCCAGACCAATTCTGACACGTCTCTCCTGTAAAAATAATTGTTTTTGCTAGAAAATTACAAAGAACCCCCCAAACATTATATATGTTTCTTTTTTTTTTTTTTTAGTAGACTCCCTAGACCAGTGATGGCGAACCTTGGCACCCCAGATGTTCTGGAACTACATTTCCCATGATGCTCCACTACACTGTAGAGTGCATGAGCATCATGGGAAATGTAGTTCCAGAACATCTGGGGTGCCAAGGTTCCCCATCATTGCTCTAGAGAATAATATGGCGGTTGTTGCAACTTTTTATCTCGCACGGTATTTGCACAGCAATTTTTCAAACGCGTTTAAGAAAAAAAAAAAAAAAACAGTTTCATGCATTAAAAAAAACAATCAAGTTAGCCCAATTTTTTTTGCATAATGTGAAAGATGATGTTACGCCAAGTAAATAGATACCTAACATGTCACGCTTCAAAATTACACACGCAGTATGGCGCCAAACTTCGATACCTAACCACATCCCGCCTGGCCTATAGCAGAATGACGGCTGGACGGTGGTTCACTTATCCTGACTGGGCGTTATATGACATCCTGCAGGATAACAGCCGTTGCGCGCCTTTGGGGGCGCGCATCACGAACGGTGGTGCGGTGTGTCAGTCTGTGGGGCTCTTTACCATGTGATCAGCCGTGTCCAATCACAGCTGATCACGATGTAAACAAGAAAAGCCATTGATCTGTCAGGCGTGAGTAGAGTAGACCCGATTGGCGGCTCTCCTGACAGGGGGGGGGGGGTCTGCGCTGATTGTTTATCAGCGCCGCCTCCTCTTGAATGCCCACACTGGACCACCAGGGAAGCCCCCAGCATGTGGATTGCCACGTATGTACCCCATGGCCATCCACATATAAAAAAAAAATGCGCAATACATGCCAATCAGTGCCCACAAATGGGCACTGACTGGCACCATTACAAAAAATAAGTGATGCACAGCAATACCACTCACCAGTGTAATCAGTGCCCATCCATGCCACCCATCAGTGCCTCCTATGAGTGCCCATCAGTGCCGCCTTATCAGTGCCTGTCATTGAAGAAGAAAACGTACTTATTTACTAAAAAATTTTAAGAGAAGCAAAGAAAAACTTTCCAATATGACGAAGAAGACATTACATCTCAGAATTTAGAAGGTAAGAGTAAGTGGAAAAAGAACTAGAGCAGGTTCAATAGAAACCATCAGAAAATGAGAGGAAAGACTTCGGGGAGGGGGTAGGAGAAAAAAAAAAGGGGGGGGGGGGGGGGTTGGTTGTGAAAGCAAATGGTAACACATGCAGTGTTACCGCTGCTATCAATTTTATCCAATCAGGACCCGAGACACTGGCTGGAGTGGGTGTGCTCGCCCCCGGCGCAGGAACGATCGGGCTCAGGTAAGTAAAAGGGGGTTCTGGGGGGGGGCTGATGCACTACAAGAAGGTTTTCACCTCAATGCATTGAGGTGAAAAACCGAAGGGGGTTTACAACCCCTTTTTAAGGGGGGTAAATCCTTCCGGGGCTGAAGTGGTTAATGTGACCTATAAACTGTATAACTCCAGTTGAGCAACAAACTGAAATCTTTTAGGTGGACGGAAGTAAAAAAAAAAAAAAATAATAATAATAATAAGGTTGCATAAGTGTGCACACCCTAAACTAATACTTTGTTGTAGCACCGTATTGACTTTATTACAGCACTCCGTCTTTTTGGGGTATGAGTCTATCAGCATGGCACAGCTTGACTTGGCAATATTTGCCCACTCTTTGCAAAAACACTCCAAATCTGTCCGACCATTGTGCACAGCCCTCTTCAGATCACCCTACAGATTTTTCCACCGGATTTAGGTCTGGGCCATTCCAAAACTTTAATCTTCTCCTGGTGAAGCTATTCCTTTGTTGATTTGGATATATGATGTATGCTTTGGGTTGTTGTCATGCTGAAAGATGAAGTTCCTCTTCATGTTCAGCTTTCTAGCAGAAGCCTGAAGGTTTTGTGCCAATAATGACTGGTATTTAGAACTGCTCATTATTTCCTCTACCTCGACTAAGGCCCCTGTTCCAGCTGAAGAAAAACAGCCCCAAAGCATATTGCTTCCACCACCATGCTTCACAGTGGGTATGGAGTTCTTTTGGTGATGTGTTGTTTTTGCGCCAAACATCTTTTGAAATTATGGCTAAAAAGTTCAACCTTGGTTTCATGAGACCAGAACACAATTTCCCACATGATTTTGGGAGACTTCAGATGTTTTTTTGCAAAATGTAGTCGGGCTTGGAGGGTTTTTCTTCGTAAGAAAAGGCTTCTGTCTTGCCACTCTACCCCACAGCCCAGACATATGAAGAATACGGGAGATTGTTGTCACATGTACCACACACAGTACTCGCCAGATATTCCTGCGGCTCCTTTAATAATGTTGCTGTAGGCCTCTTGGCAGCCTCCCTGACCAGTTTTCTTCTGGTCTTCATGAATTTTGAAGGGACGTCCAGTTCTTGGTAATTTCCCTGTTGTGCCATATTTTCTCCACTTGATGACTGTCTTCGCTGTGTTCCATGGTATATCTAATGTCTTCATCAATTTTGGAGGGACGTGCCATATTTTCTCCACTTGATGACTGTCTTCGCTGTGTTCCATGGTATATCTAATGCCTCGGACATTCTTTTGTACCCTTCTCCTGACTGATACCTTTTAACAATGAGATCCCTCTGATTCTTTGGAAGTCCTCTGCAGACCATGGCTTCTGCTGTAGGGTGCGACTAAGAAAATGTCAGGAAAGACCTACTAGAACAGCTGACTGCAACAACACTCCTATTTAACATGAGTTTGAATGAACACAGTTACATCCCCAGTTATAAGAGGGGGTGCACACTTATGCAACCACATTATTTTATTTTTACTTGCCCCCCCCTCAAAAATTTCAGTTTGTTTTTCAATTGAGTTGTACAGTCTATAGGTCACATTAAGGTTGGGTTTACATCTAATCCGCATGCGTCTCGCAGCAAGGGTCCAGTGTGTCCCTGTTCTCCGTTTTCAGGGCCAAATTTTTGCCTGAATTCAGACCTGAAATGGAGCCAAAGATGCAAAGGACCCCTGTGTAATCCGCTTGGCAGCCGCCTCGGAGATATGTGGACCAGGCTCCATAGAGAGCTGGGCACAATCTCCGGTCATGCGAATTGGATGTGGAGAAACCCAGCCTGAAGGTGGAATATTTTGAAATGATTTATCTTCTGTCTAATTTTTTATTTTTTTTTACATCACAGAAACCTGACATTTTAAAGTGATTGAAGAAAAAAACAAAAAACCTGTAAGACAAAGGCATAATGAGCTAGTATGCATCACATACTAGCTCATTATGAAATACTTGCATTAGAACAAAGCCCTGCAGCGGTACCCACACACCGCTTGCACAGCCGACATCTTCACCGGTGTTTCTTCCACTGTGGTTGGCCGGAGCTACGATGACGTCACTACCGCACATCCGCACGGGAGCCGCCAGTCATGGCACAGGCCCTGAATAAAAGGCACGGGCGGCGCAGTATACAGTAAATATCTTACCTATATGTAAGCCTTATTATAGGCTTACTTCTAGGTACAAACAAGGGGAGTTTACTTCCTCTTTAACAAGGGTGTGTAGACTTTTTATATCCACTGTATTTAATTTATTTTTATCTTTTATTGAAAAGACTAAACCTTAAAGTTTTAGATAGCAGAAGCCCTCAAATACATTTACATTGGCATCCTGGCACAGGAAGATGCAAGAAGCTGTACACAAGCTACAGCGTACATCCTGATTAATTTGCATGTGCTGTTTTTTCCTGAATGCACAAATGTGCCACGTTGGTATTACAACATTAGCGCCTGCTGCTTGGATTATAGGTGCGTGCAGGGGAGGGTTGGTAGCCTTAGGCCTGGGGGGCAAGTCCGGGCAAGTGGCCATTTGAACCTGCAAATCAGCTCACCATCCATGCCCAACTGGGCAGCCTGACTGGTGCCCACCCAATGCAGCCTGATAACTGGGGCAGGGTATTTGGGGGGGGGGGGTGGGGGTCAGCTGGGGGAGTCAGGGTCTCTCACCTGGAAGCTCAGCAGGTCCTTGCACGGCCTCCTAGGGAGGGGGGGGGGGGGGTTGATGGTCCTGGGGCCCCGCAGCCTGAGACAGTCATGTGTTCTGAGTCCCTGGCGTGCCCTGCTGTAGGCAGCAGTGAGATTACATCATCTTACTGCCTGGCCTCTCTGGTGACCCTGATGTAAGGGGGAGGGCTCTCTGGTGACCCTGATGTAAGGGGGGAGGGCTCTCTGGTGACCCTGATGTAAGGGGGGAGGGCTCTCTGGTGACCCTGATGTAAGGGGGGGGGCTCTCTGGTGACCCTGATGTAAGGGGGGGGCTCTCTGGTGACCCTGATGTAAGATGTAAGGGGGGCTCTCTGGTGACCCTGATGTAAGGGGGGGGGGGGCTCTCTGGTGACCCTGATGTAGGGGGGGGTGGGCTCTCTGGTGACCCTGATGTAGGGGGGGGGGGCTCTCTGGTGACCCTGATGTAAGGGGGGGGGGCTCTCTGGTGACCCTGATGTAAGGGGGGGGGAGGGCTCTCTGGTGACCCTGATGTAAGGGGGGAGGGCTCTCTGACCCTGATGTAAGTAGGGGGGCTCTCTGGTGACCCTGATGTAAAGGGGGGAGGGCTCTCTGGTGACCCTGATGTAAGGGGGGGGAGGGGGGGGAGGGGCTCTCTGGGGACCCTGATCTAAGGGGGATTTTTTTTTTTTTTTTTTTTTTTTTTTTTTTTTTTTTGCGTGTTTGCAAAATTAAAGTGGGCCGGTCTGGATGAAGTCCAGCGCCAAGTTTTTGTCACAGTCCAGCCCTGATTGTTGGTGATTTATTTTTTTTTTATTATTATTATACATGTTTTATATTGCGCCAACGGTTTGCACAGCAAAAATGAGTAGTGTGAGTGAGCTACTAAGATCGTCTGTAAAGCTCTAACCCAACAGTGTGGCTCTAACCTTGGTGTATTACCTTGCCATTATTAAAGTTGATGTTCCACCCACTGGATGGTGGGTTGAATCTGTTGGGGGTCTCAAGTTTAGGATCTCTTTGCCCCCTCACAGCCATTGTGAAGCCAAGTAAATGGCGAGGTCCTCTTGGGACGGTAAATGGTGGAGCTGTATGTGGGTTTTGCCATTTGAGTCTTCAAACGTGATCAGAAGCCGCCACTAAGCAATCCAAACCTTTCTTCTCTCCGCTCAGAAATGAATTGTTGTTTTCAGCCGTGGATATGATTTGGGAATGAGTGAAATTTACTAAAATTGAATACGTTCAACAAAATGCTTTGGAGTAGTGGAGGCAAAATGGAGGTGGGTTTTAAAGGTGAAATGGGCTTTTAATTCTTCAGAGGGTTTGGAAGGCTCCTTTTTGACTATCCTGGACCTGTTTTTGTACCAAAAAAAAAAAGAACGATGGCTCTAGGGGCACCAGAGTGCCCCTATCAGAGAGCAGGTGTCCTCCAGGGGGGCATCCCAGATAAGTTTCCACTGACACAATTGATCTTTTTAACCACTTCAATACCAGGGCACTTAAACCCCCTTCCTGCCCAGACCAATTTTCATCTTTCAGCGCTGTTGCACTTTGAATGACAATTGCGCGGTCATACTACACTGTACTCAAACTAAATTCATTATCATTTTTTTCCCCACGAATAGAGCTTTCTTTTGGTGGTATTTGATCGCCTCTGGGATTTTTATTTTCTGTTAAACAAATAAAAAAAGACCGAAAATTTAGAATTTTTAATTTTTATTTTTTTGTGTTTCAGTTTCAAAACTTTGTAAATAAGTACGTTTTCTCCTTCACTGATAAGGTGGCACTGATAGGTGGCACAAATTGGCACTGATAGGTGGCATGGATGAGCACTGATAGGTAGCATTGCAGTGTAATGTATTGTACTGATGGATGCCAATCGGTGCCAAACAATAATTCATGCCAATCAGTGATGCCCATTGTGGGCACTGATTGGCATCCATTGTGGGCACTGACTGGCATCCCTGGTGGTCTAGGGTGGCATACCTGGTGCTGGGCATCCCTGGTGGTCTGGTGCCATCCCTGGTGGTCCAGTCTGGGCATCCTCGGGGGGGGGGGGGGGGGGGGGGCTGCGCTGATAATCGATCAGCACAGACCCCCCTGTCAGTCTGACAGATGCGAGTGAGGAAAAGCCGATCAACGGCTCTTCCTATTTACACTGTGATTAGCCGTGATTGGACACGGCTGATCACGTGGTAAAGAGGTCTCCGTCAGAGACTTTACCGAGATCGTAGTTGCGGGGTGTCAGATTGACACCCCGCAACAACGATCGCCGCGATGCACGCCCCCGGGGCACGCAGCGGCTCAAAATCCTGATCACGTCCTATGACGTCCGGTCAGGATTTTGAAACCACTTTGCTGCCATCATTCTGCTATATGGTGGGCGGCAAGGGGTTAACTATTTATAAGAGGGTAATTCTTTCCAATGACCAAGTGTAAGGAGCACTGACCATCACTCTAATGCAGTGGTCTCCAAACTGTGGCCCGGGGGCCAGATGTGGCCCTTTGCTTGCTTTTATGTGGCCCTAGGGGCACTATTTTCATCCACTGATACCAACAATAGGACAGGATTCCCCCACTGACACTAATGAAGGGGCACAATTCCTCCCACTGACACCAACGATGGGGCATGGTTTATTCCCACCGACGTCGGGACCTTTTCTGCTCCCAATGACCACAGTGCGGCCCCCCTCAAGTCTGAAGAACAGTAAACTGGCCCTTTGTCTAGAAAGTTTGGAGACCCCTGCTCTAATGTATGATGAGTTGTAGCTATAGGAATTTTTAGCTGGGGTTTTCTGAGACTGAAAGATATTTCAAGGGTTCCTCTGTGTTTAAAAGGTTGAGGAAGGCTGTTCTAGGGCCAGTGACTCCAGGCCTCTAACCCCAGCCCCCCAATAACTCACTGTAATGAAATCCTATTGGTCATTGGCTCACATATATTCTCTTTTGTGCCTTAGGCAAGTCACAAGTCTAATCGCCATGGGAGGGGCTGTGAGTGCCGGAGAGGACAATGATGACTTAATCGATAACTTGAAAGAAGCTCAGTACATTCGCACTGAGGAGGTGGAGCAGGCTTTTCGAGCCATTGACCGGGCCGACTACTACCTGGAGGAATTTAAGGAGAATGCCTATAAGGACTTGGCGTGGAAGCATGGGAACATTCACCTTTCCGCACCGTGCATTTATTCCGAAGTGATGGAGGCGTTGGAGCTCCAGCCAGGATTGTCCTTCCTCAATCTGGGCAGTGGCACCGGCTACCTTAGCACAATGGTTGGGTTAATCTTGGGTAAGCCAAACCTCTATTAATCTTCAAATACGTCAGCTGCTGGGTATCCTGTCCTGCCATCTTCCTATTCATTTGGTACCTTGGGCTGGCCCTTTGGTTCTTCTCTGGTGGGACGCTGGGCACCAACCGATCCTGATGTGGCAATGGCTGCTATTGACAGAGGAATGTTTTTTTTTTTTTTTTTTTTTTTTTTAATGCTGAAATTCTTCCAAGGTCCATGTAGAAGCAGCCATGCCAGGCTTCTAATGAAGGTGCAGATTAATGTATCTGTAAGACTATATAAATGTATCTAGTCTTTATCATATGAAATGATTGCCTCTGCATTCGATCATTACTGGTTATAATAACTTAAGACTTAAAGACGTGTATCCATAAAAAAATTTAAAGTCAACAGCTACAAATACTGCAGCTGCTGACTTTTAATAATCGGACACTTGCCTGTTCCAGGGTCCAGCGATGCGGGGGAACGAAGCTCCACTCGCCCCCCCCGATCCGCTCAGCGGCGCCGGCATTGCAACTGTGGGCATCCGGCTGTGGCTTCACAGCCGGGCACCCGGTGTGCATGCGCGAGCGGCGCCACGATTGGCTGCACTGTCATCTGATACACGTGACAGGTCCCAGATGACTGGGGAACCCTTCCTGCGCCAATGGGAAGTGATGTCACCAGCCCAGGCACTGAAGGAGGCAGACTACGAGGGACCCCCTAGCAACAGGCATTTAGAGGTATGTAAAAAAAAATTCCAATAATTTTTTTTTCTTTTATTATTTTTAAGCAATTTTTGTTGGGGGTAACACCACTTTAACCTGTGAAGAGTGGGTGCAAACCAGGATGGAGCCCACTCACACTCCGGTATCAGATGATGCAAGTCTGAAAAGGAGGGTTGCACACGGCTGGTATCATCCACAAGAAACCTTATTGGAGACCGCTCAGACAGAACCTGGTCCTGCCATGGTGTTGTGTGAACAGACTCCTGTAACGTTTCTTGTGGATGATACCAGCGGTGTGACACCCTCCTTTTCAACTGGCAAAAAAATGGTATTATCATAATTATAAGTAGATGTCCAGAGCATCCCGCCATCAGAAGTCCTACACCTTCTCCTACAGCACAGTGCACCCCCTGTTATCTTGTGTTGCTGCCAGGAAGAAGCTGGAGGGAGGAGCTGGAAAAGCAGAAAGTGCATGGTCTGGAGGAGGATCAGAGGAGGGCTGGAGTCAGCTGTTGATTGCTGAGACCAGGGGAGGATGAGACGAGAGGGGGTGCTGTGGCTGCACTAAAAAGGCACAGGATCTGTAGGAGGAGTTCTCTTTTTTTTTTTCTCTGCTGGCGACTGCTGAGGCGAGGAAGGGTGCCACAGCTTCAGGAGAGGTGTGAGGGCCACATGACATGGCCTGGTGAGCTGCATTCACGGGCCTTGCGTTTGACACATGCTGTAAAAAAAAAAAGATGTGTATACTTTCCTAATCTAAGAGTGCTATGGTCCAATCACATCCTTCAGTGAAAACGGCTGCAGTGCCTGGGCGGTGATGTCAACCATAGACTTGTTATGGGCCATCTGTTGTCAGGAGGTCACTCCTCTACCCTGAAGCCGGCGCTGGGAGCCAATCACGTGACCGGATCATTGTACCCTTAGATTAGGCAAGTGTACGCATCTTTCATTTACAGGATGTTTAGTATAGGGCTTGGTATTATTAGCCTGGACTTCCTTTGCATAGGGTGAGAAAAAAATGTCTGGGGCTCTGTTGAAGCAATTTCCCCTAACTTCCTGTCATGATGACACCGTCTTTCACAGACAGGAAGTGAGAGAATATCTGCAACCGGAACGCAGCTATAAAAATATGACAGGGATTCTAGTTTTCCCCTGGTGACTTTCTTTTACTTCCTGTCCCATACAATGTCAGCAGGACAGGAAGTGAAGGGGAAATGTCTGTAAGGCCCCTTTCACACTGGGGCGTTTTTCAGGCGGTACATCGCTAAAAATAGCGCCTGTACACCGCCTGAAAAAAATGGCCCATTCACTCCAGTGTGAAAGCCGGCGGGCTTTCACACTGGAGTGGTGCGCTAGCAGGACGGTAAAAAAAGTCCTGCTAGCAGCATCTTTGGAGCTGTATAGGAGTGGTGTGTTCACCGCTCTTATACCGCTCCTACCCATTGATTTCAATGGGACACAGCGGTAATACCCTGGCAAAATACCGCTTTAAAGTGCCGATACGGCGGCGCTTTGCGGGGGATTTTAACCCTTTTCCGGGCGCTCGCGGGGGGTAAAACCGCCCCACGAGCGGCCGAATACCGCGGCTAAAATGACGGTAAAGCAGCGCTAAATATATCGCTGCTTTACCGTCGCCGCGGCTCCCCGCCCCAGTGTGAAAGGGGCCTAACCGAGCCCCAGGCATGTTTTTTGTGAATGGGGTTTTCTCATATTTCACTGCAAAAGTGGATATACGTGCTAAAATAAAATCTAATCTAAAGCCAAAATATTGTATTTAAATACACTTTTAAGAACAACCTCCAAAATACACTTCCTAACAAAGCTCACGTGCCGTGCCTTCTTCCTGTACTCTCCCATTTCAAAGTGTATTGTGTGCTCCAAAACAGGTGCACTTTATGGAAACTGGAGCTTACTGGTACGATTACCGTGTACACAAACGCTTTGGTGTGAAATTGTGGGAAAGAATGGGACAGTGTAACAACATTAACCGTTCCTTCTGTGCCCTCAGGACCATTTGGCATCAATCATGGTGTTGAGCTTCACCAGGATGTCATTGAATATGCCAAGCAAAAGTTGGAACAGTTTGTCCGCACCAGCGACAGCTTTGACAGGTAAGGCTTCCTTTGGTGAGGAGGGATCTTCAAAGGGAACCTATCAGGGCAGAGATAAGGTGGTGGCCGTTTTGGTTATAAAGATGCAGAATCTAAGCTGTCATGCTGGTTCTTGTTTACCTCCCATAGTAAGTTCTGGAACATGTACGCAGGTCATGGTTTCCTGACAAATCTATGGCTGCATACTTCTAGAACTGAATATGTATCTGTGGCTTCACCTTCTCTAACAATCAGACCAACAATCGGACCATTTGTGCTCAGCTGGTATCAGGTAAGGACACAGCCTGCACATAGCACTTGGTGACTTTGGCAGCACATAAGGAAATGGGGCACCTAAAGTAGCCTTGTGTGGGTACTCCCATACTTGGTTACAGAAACTCTGTATATAAATTGCACCTATTCTTCAGTTTGCACTTGGGGCCCATCTCACCCTTCTTACCATCCTGCTTGGACCTTCCTCTTCCCACACCTATCGGTTCATGACCACGATGGGTGATCAATAGAGGGAGGAAAGCAGTCCTATCATTTCTTGTCTCTCCTTTCCAGGTTTGAGTTCTGTGAGCCTTCCTTTGTGGCTGGAAACTGCCTAGACATCTCTCTGGAGTCCTCCGCCTATGATCGCGTCTACTGCGGAGCCGGGGTGCAGAAGGAGCATGAAGATTACATGAAGAATCTACTGAAAATGGGCGGGATTCTTGTCATGCCGCTGGAGGAAAAGGTAGCTCCCATTTTAACATTTCCAGCTCATCGGAAGGTTTTGTGAGAGAATCGGTTTATTTGCTATATTTACATCCTTGACTGACCCTATTGGACTTTACAGATTTACATTCAACTCTTCTTATCCGTTTAACAGCTAAAATGTGTAGGCTGGCTTTGCTTATCTAAAAATAAGTTTTATGGGCTCAGTACTTTTGACACCCTAATTTGGGACATCGGAGGTCCTGATCTGAGCATTTATTCCCAGAACTTGGAAAGCGCCGAAACCTTTGGATTAGCATGATACAGCCAACTAGTTTTTCCAGGGCATATTTTGAATGGCAGCCTCCATACGTCCATTGAGCTTGGAGGACCTGGGATGGTTCCACTTGAACCTGCTTTGACTTTCACTTTGTTCAGAAGTGAACAAACAAATGGCAACCACCCCAGCCTATAACTGGCCTCTGCAGCAAGGAGCACATCTAAGGGCAACAATTTCCCAGCTCACTTACCAGATAATTGGAGCACATATATAGCAATGGATAGATTAAGGGCAGGGAGCCCACCCCTCAAAGGTACAGGGACACACAGGACACCCAACAAGGGCACAATGGCAGCTGAAAGTATCCTATAGGTATTGCTATATGTTCTCCAATTTGGGAGACTATCAAAAATGATAGGCCTGCAGTACACTGGGGTGTCTTGATCTGGCCACTTCGGCTTACACATATGTTTGCAAATGTGTGTGACTAAACTTCTTGTCTTGTTAGGTGAACTATTAGATGGGGTCAATTTGTTTTTGTTTTTTTGCAGGCTAGCCGGTAAGTGGGCTGGGAATTTTAGTTTGTTTTTTGATGTTAGTTGCCTTTCCATGTGCTCCTTGCTGCAAAGGCTAGTTATAGATTGAAGTGGTTGTATTTTGCTTGTACAGTTGGTTGAATTTGATGCGGGGATGCAATGGACGCCTTCAGCTGCTATAGTGCCCTTGCTGGGTGTCCCGTGCATCCCTTGACCATTTTAAGGAGGGGAACACCGGCCCTTCATCTCTCCATTTATTATTATTATTATTATTATTATTATTATTATTATTATTATATATGCGCTCCAATTTGGGAGACTCTTAAAATAATAGTTAGGATTGCAGTACACTGGGGTACCTTGACATGGCCTCTGCAACTTAAACATGTTTTGTTAAACCCTTTGTAAGGTGAACTGTTGGGGTCAATTTTTTTGTTTGTTTTTTGCTGGCTAGCTGGTAAGAGCTGGGAATTTTTGTTTGTCCTTAAGAAGTGAACATGGAATTACTTTTCGCTAGCTAGCAAATATTAGCTAGCAAGTATTATTGTATCTCAATGTTTGTTTATCTTATTTCTGATCCAGCTGACAAAGATCACACGTACTGGACCTTCAAGCTGGGAGACTGAGAAGATTTTGGCTGTGTCGTTTGCTCCTCTTGTACAGCCCAGTAAATCCGACATGGTGAAAAGGCAACCTCTCAATCTCCGTAAGTTTAATATGTAAAAATTGCAACTCTGTAAAACCTTGCTGTTTTTGCCCATTTTTATTTTAAAATGGAAATCCAGACAGAATTTGGAGCTGGGTAGGAAGCAGAAAAGGGTTTAAAGGTCTGTCTGGCGGTTGTTGCTGTGTTCCTGTCCCGTAGACTGCCCTCCTCTCTTCCTGTCCCGTAGACTGCCCTCCTCTCTTCCTGTCCCGTAGACTGCCCTCCTCTCTTCCTGTCCCGTAGACTGCCCTCCTCTCTTCCTGTCCCGTAGACTGCCCTCCTCTCTTCCTGTCCCGTAGACTGCCCTCCTCTCTTCCTGTCCCGTAGACTGCCCTCCTCTCTTCCTGTCCCGTAGACTGCCCTCCTCTCTTCCTGTCCCGTAGACTGCCCTCCTCTCTTCCTGTCCCGTAGACTGCCCTCCTCTCTTCCTGTCCCGTAGACTGCCCTCCTCTCTTCCTGTCCCGTAGACTGCCCTCCTCTCTTCCTGTCCCGTAGACTGCCCTCCTCTCTTCCTGTCCCGTAGACTGCCCTCTTCTCTTCCTGTCCCGTAGACTGCACTCCCTTTCCTGTCCCACTGTCCCATAGTCACTGGATGAAATGTAGGGCCAATCAAAGGCTGATAGAACTTCCTTTTTTCTGGATTTTATTTTTATTGGTGTTTGTGATATCTGCTGGATCTCTCCACATTTTATATCCCATTACCAGGACAAACTGAGAAGAAAATAAGAGTTACCAGTTGTCACCTGATCATGTGTCCCCAGTTGGAGATTGCTCCTCACCTCCTGTTCCTGTGATCTGAAGAGAAATCTTCGCAGGGACGCCTAATCTGGCCACACTTGTCAACTCATAACTTTGCAGAGATTTGCATTCACTTCCCTAGAGTGTAACCAGCACAGGAAGTGAAGGGATAATATCTTCCCAGCAGGGAGACCGTAATAAAGCCAGATATAGAGATTATATATATATATATATATATATATATATATATATATATATATATATATATATATATATATATATATATATATATACATACATACATACATACATACATACATACATACATACATACATACATACATACATACATACATATACTCTAAAACAAGGACTTGGTTTATCTTCAAATCTTTTCTTGACTCCAGTTTGGGGTGGCATTGTGGAAGTCAGTTTCTTGTTGCCTTAAAGCAGAACTGGACCTTTCCAATTAGTCATATTATTATATAAAGGCACATGTATCTAAATTTACAATATGCTGTAAGGAACCTGACTTCTCAGGAGGTTTGTCACTTCTCCAACCTGTTGTCCTCTGTCCTGGATTTAAAGTCCTGGATTTAAATACCAGCCCACACATAACTCAGTCCACCAGTCCAGTAGGTCTCGCATGTGTCTACCCCTTTCAGCCTAAGGTATGAATTGATCAGGGGAAGGGTTATCCTGGTCTGTTATGACTATATATGTCACCATGAGCAAGATGCCAGCAGTGTGCCTCTTACTGTGCATCTGTCGGGAGGTGGAAACCACTAAATGACAATAAAAAGGAGAGACTGTATTCTTACATTGGTGGATTTGTAGGAAGAATATTCCTTACATTGCATGTCAGTGGGAAGAATGACCCTTACATTGGGGGTCAGTGAGAAGAATACCCTCTTTGCATTGTCAGTGCGAAGAATACCCTCTTTGCATTGTCAGTGGGAAGAATACCCTCTTTGCATTGGGGGTCAGTGGGAAGAATACCCTCTTTGCATTGGGGGTCAGTGGGAAGAATACCCTCTTTGCATTGGGGGTCAGTGGGAAGAATGCCCCCCCCCCTCTTTACAGATGGCTTTAAAGATCATTGGTTTTGCTGGTGTCTTATCGAAGGGGCAACAATTTGGTCAAGGAGCCCCTAACAATCTCTGGGGGAACCCTAGTTTAGAAAATCTGGTCTAATGGATTCTGTCAGTATATTCCTTTCCTATTGTGACATTTTAAAGTTGCAGTGGGCCCATAGTGGGAGGTGACTGAGCCAGTGAACACACACTAGGTAATTTTTCCATGCTTAGTTATTAGGCCCATTCAGTGGAAAGGGCTAGCAGGGCAGCCTGGTGCAAGCCATATCACGTTCTATCAAATTGTGTCTCCTCGTTCTTACTCCTTAGCCCTGCCAAATGTGCGCACTCTGCAAGATCTGGCCCGCATTGCTATCAGAGGCCGCATTAAGAAGACCATCAACCAAGAAACCAGAGCCAGAGTGAGCGGAGTGCTGAAAAGCCAGCCTCGTTACAAGCGCAAACGCCTACGAAGGCGCCGAATGGGGACCATCGTCTTCCTAGACAAAGAGGTCTTCGCCAGCCAGATCCCAAACCC
Organism: Lithobates sylvaticus; assembly: GCA_028564925.1. Taxonomy (NCBI): domain Eukaryota; kingdom Metazoa; phylum Chordata; class Amphibia; order Anura; family Ranidae; genus Lithobates; species Lithobates sylvaticus. The sequence continues at coordinate 20,737,095 of CM053037.1, forward strand.
ATTCGACGACAACAACAATTATGAAGAAGCCGAAACCGATCTACGGGAGGAGGAGGAAAAGGTGGTCTACGACATGAAAGCCGATCCGCCGGTCAACTTTCTCAGAGAGAAAATCCTCAGCCTGCCTCTGCCGGACCCTCTGAAAAACTACCTGCTCTATTACAGAGAGAAGTGAATGCTGGGTATTTTTTTTTTTTTTCCTGCAGGCCCCCATAGGGCTTTTGTAGACTTGTCATCTCCACCCCCAGATGTGCGTGTGTACTGAGATGACCATCCTTTTTCTGGTTTTGTGGAGTCTGACCAACGTTTTGCTCGTGTTTTTCCTGCCAGCTGAGTAATAAAGTTTTCACATTTCAAAAGGAAAAATGGCCGCAGTTCCAGAGAATCTGTGCCTAAAAGATTCTTGCTTCCGGTGCAGGGTTTGGATTCTTCTAGAGTGCATTCTTCCAAAACCTTTTTGAGAATAGTATGCTAACAATTTTCTGGAATTTAGGAAAGTAACATCCAGCCACTGTTAAGGGTTGGGTGGCTGTGAACATCATGGTGTCTTTCATGTCAAAGGACTTTGCAGAGTTTTTTTTTTTTTCTAAGACTTCCCGACTTTTTGGAAGACTTTAAAGGTTGTACATGGGCTTGAGCCAAGGTGGAAGTTTATGCTTTTGTCCCCAACTTACACTAGAGGTCAGTGCATGGAGCCTTCCATGGTAAACTAGTTTAATACTTCTTCTGCATTTCCGATTCCTTAGTTGCTTTGGACAATGGCCTCCTGAACCTCCGAAGAGGACAATGTTGAGACTCCTTCAAAGCAGAACTTTCCAGACCAAACATCCGTGATACAGGAGTAGAAGTAGAAGCTTCCTTGTGTCTTGCTTAACAGTAGCACACTTTAAAGTGCCAGCCTTGCCAACTTTAACAAGTGGTGTGTGTTGTTTTTTTTTATTTTATTTTTTGTTCTCTGGTCATAAAATCGCATTTTTATTTTTATTTTTTATTTTTTTTGTTATAGTGATTATTGGGTGTAAGGTTATATGAAAAAAAAAAAACTCCCTCTATTTATAAGAGCTGTTAAATTGTGACTTCTTCTTTTTTTTTTTTTTTTTTCTTCCTACCCAAAGGGGGGAGGGGGAGTTTATTAATCTTAGTTGGTTAGCTAAGTGCAAGGTCTGTTGCAGATGATAAACAAAAATGCAGCTTATGGTGTGTCCTTTTCAGACTCGTTTTATGGCTTCAAAAGTTCACAACAATATTTTGCGATATGTTAATAATAATAAAAAGTTTTCCAATGTTTAATGTTGCCATGCTAGCTGCAGTGCTCACCAATTTGCAGTCTGTTGCAGTTCTCCTATCTAGCCACAAGAGGGGGTAGGCCTGTTGTGTAACATGCTACGGTCACATTGATGGATCATTTTTTCTGTTCTAGAACTTGGAGCTGTTTTTGCCAGCTGGGTGTTTTTGGCTTTTTTTGTAATGCAGAGTAATCGGTTAAAACTTTTTTTTTTTTTTCTGAACTCTCTAACCTCTTCCGTTCCCAAAATGCTTGCCTTTTATTGGACGTGACTGACGGGTGCTCTTTCAGTGCCAAAGGTTCCATCGTAACTTTGTAATGTCGCATTGAAGCGTTGGGCTGAGGTTGTTTCTGAAAGCTTGATTTTATTATTTTCTCTTTTTTTTTTTTTTTTTTTTTTTTTTTTCATGGTGTTTTTCTGTAGTGTTTAAGTAATACATGTTTTGTTTTTTTTCATAATCGGTGTTGTGTATTTTATTTTTCTGTTTTTTAATTGAATTGGTTATACCTGTCACATTTTTTACATGCTTCTACTCTATGGTTTCATGATTGTGTTACAGGTTGTAGATTGCCACCTCTGTTAGATGTCTAAAAACCACAGTGCAGCAAGGGAAGAGTGTTCCAGACTCTTTCTTTCTTTCTTTCTTTCTTTCTTTCTTTCTTTCTTTCTTTCTTTCTTTCTTTCTTTCTTTCTTTCTTTCTTTCTTTCTTTCTTTCTTTTTTCTTTCTTTCTTTCTTTCTTTTCTTTTTCTTTTTCTTTTCCTTTTCTTTCTTTTTTTTTCTTTTCTTTCTTCTTTCTTCTTTTTCTCTTTCCCTTCTTCTTCTTTTTCTCTTTCCCTTCTTTCTTCTTTTTTTCTCTTTCCCTTCTTTCTTCTTCTTTTTCTCTTTCCCTTCTTTCTTCTTTCTTTTTCTCTTTCCCTTCTTTCTTCTTCTTTTTCTCTTTCCCTTCTTTCTTCTTCTTTTTCTCTTTCCCTTCTTTCTTCTTCTTTTTCTCTTTCCCTTCTTTCTTCTTTTTTTCTCTTTCCCTTCTTTCTTCTTCTTTTCTTCTTCTTTTTCTCTTTCCCTTCTTTCTTCTTCTTTTTCTCTTTCCCTTCTTTCTTCTTCTTCTTTTTCTCTTTCCCTTCTTTCTTCTTCTTCTTTTTCTCTTTCCCTTCTTTCTTCTTCTTCTTTTTCTCTTTCCCTTTTTTTCTTTTTCTTCTTTCTTCTTCTTCCTTCTTTCTTCTTCTTCTTCTTCTTCTTCTCCTTCCCTTCCTTCTTCTTCTTCTTATTCTATTTCTCTTTCCCCTAATTCTTCTTCTTCTACTTCTTCTTCTTCTTCTTCTTCTTTTTCTCTTTCCCTTCTTTCTTCTTCTTCTTCTTCTTTTTCTTCTTTCCCTTCTTTCTTCTTCTTCTTCTTCTCTTTTCTTTTCCTTCTTCTTTCTTCTTCTTCTTTTCTTCTTTCTTCTTCTTCTTCTTCTTCTTCTTCTTCTTCTTCTTCTTCTTCTTCTTCTTCTTCTTCTTTTTCTCTTTCCCTTCTTTCTTCTTCTTCTTCTTCTTCTTCTTCTTCTTCTTCTTCTTCTTCTTTCTTCTTCTTCTTCTTCTTCTTCTTCTTCTTCTTCTTCTTTTTTCTCTTTCCCTTCTTTCTCTCTTCTTCTTCTTCTTTCTTCTTCTTCTTCTTCTTCTTCTTCTTCTTCTTCTTCTTTCTCTTTCCCTTCTTTCTTCTTCTTCTTCTTCTTCTTCTTTTTCTCTTTCCTTCTTTCTTCTTCTTCTTCTTCTTCTTCTTCTTCTCTTCTTTTTCTTTCTTCCTCTTCTTTCTTCTTCTTCTTCTTCTTTTTCTTTTTCTCTTTCCTCTTCTTCTTCTTTCTTCTTCTTCTTTTTCTCTTTCCCTTCTTTCTTCTTCTTCTTCTTCTTTTTCTCTTTCCCTTCTTTCTTCTTCTTCTTCTTCTTTTTCTTTTTCTCTTCCCTTCTTTTCTTCTTCTTCTTCTTCTTCTTCTTCTTCTTCTTTTTCTCTTTCCCTTCTTTCTTCTTCTTCTTCTTCTTCTTCTTTTTCTCTTCCCCTTCTTTCTTCTTCTTCTTCTTCTTCTTTTTCTCTTTCCCTTCTTTCTTCTTCTTTCTTCTTCTTCTTCTTCTTCTTCTTCTTCTTCTTCTTCTTCTTCTCTTCTTCTTCTTCTTCTTCTTCTTCTTCTTCTTCTTTTTCTCTTTCCCTTCTTTCTTCTTCTTCTTCTTCTTCTTCTTCTTCTTCTTCTTCTTCTTCTTCTTCTTCTTCTTCTTTTTCTCTTTCCCTTTCTTTCTTCTTCTTCTTCTTCTTCTTTTTCTCTTTCCCTTCTTTCTTCTTCTTCTTCTTCTTCTTCTTCTTCTTCTTCTTCTTCTTCTTTTTCTCTTTCCCCTTTTTCTTCTTCTTCTTCTTCTTCTTTTTTCTCTTTCCCTTCTTCTTCTTCTTCTTCTTCTTCTTTTTCTCTTTCCCTTCTTTCTTCTTCTTCTTCTTCTTCTTCTTCTTCTTCTTCTTTTTCTCTTTCCTTCTTCTTTCTTCTTCTTCTTCTTCTTCTTCTTTTTCTTTTCTCTTTCCTTCTTTCTTCTTCTTCTTCTCTTCTTCTTTCTCTTTCCTCTTTTTCTTCTTCTTCTTCTTCTTCTTCTTCTTCTTCTTCTTCTTCTTCTTCTTCTTCTTCTTCTTCTTCTTCTTCTTCTTCTTCTTCTTCTTCTTCTTCTTCTTCTTCTTCTTCTTCTTCTTCTTCTTCTCTTCTTCTTCTTCTTCTTCTTCTTTCTTCTTCTTCTTCTTCTTCTTCTTCTTCTTCTTCTTCTTCTTCTTCTTCTTCTTCTTTTTTTCTCTTTCCCTTCTTTCTTCTTCTTTTTCTCTTTCCCCCATAAGCAGGAAGTGCACAGCCTCCATATATTAAACATTGAAGGTGCCATTGCTCAACTTAAAAATGCTATTCGGCTGGCTGTCATGCTGACTCTCCTCCTTTCAATGAGGAAAGATGCAGTGCTCTCAACAGAAGCAATCCAATCCTAGCCTGCAGTCTTCTCACTCAAAGTACAATATATAAGAGAGAAGAGCCAGCAACCCCAAAGACCTTGATGCAAATATGAGCATTAAAGTGGAAGTAAACCCCCCCTATCGTTTTCAGCCAAGGAAGCTGCCATCTTTGCCTCTGTTTAATCTTCAACTGCCACAGTGCTGCACATGTGATCCGTTATGACACCAGCCATTGGATGGTTTGACTGTTTGGTTGAGAGCACAGCCAATGTGCAGTTAGCATTCCCGGCATGCCTTTTTTTTTTTTTAGACTGTTAAATCGATGGGTTTACTTCCGCTTTAAAAGCAATCCGATGCGTTTCGGCATGAGCCTTAGCCATTACCATCTATGACTAATGCTCACGCCAGAACACGTCGGCTGTTGCTTTCTAATGCTCACATGTAGCCAATAACCTTTATGCAGAAAGGACTTTGGCACGGCTCGGCTCTTCTCTCTAATACCTCCCTCTTTCAATACTTTATTCTTGAGATTAACTGAAATTTCAGAGCCGAAAATTGTGTTATCAGCGTTTTGCCGATAAGTGGAAAAAGTGCTGATAATGGATCCGAAACTGCATGCGCTTATATTGTGCTTATGGTGTGTGTGTGTGTTTTTTTTTTTTATAAGTCATGTGACTTAAAACACGCATTAAAATCCATAACGTGGGTGTGTTCTTGATGCGTTTTTCAATGCATCTCAACGAGGTGCGTTGCAAGCAAGATTTTTAACACGACAAACGCAACGGACCAGTGTGAAGTCATACATTTTTCTTGTGCTAATGGTGCCGATAATGGCCGACAAATTTTATATTCAATGTGAATTACAAAGTTGAAAAATATAAATATATATATATATATATATATATATATATATATATATATATTTATAAAAAAAACTTGATATTAAAAAAAAAAAAAAAAAAAAAAATGTCATTTTTGGCCAAGTGCATCCTGAATTTTCAGTTTCGGCACCAAAAATTTCTATTCGGTGCACCTTGACTTTATTCACTTACATTTTGGCTCCTGTACATTGGAGAAAATAATTATTTGATCCCCTGCAGATTTTGTAAGTTTGTCCACTTACAATGAAGGGTCTATTATTTTTAAAATAATAATAAAAAGTATTTGATCTCCAAGCAAAACATGACTTAGTAGTTGGTGGAGAAACCCTTGTTGGCGATCACAGAGGTCAGACGTTTCTCGTAGTTGGTGACCAGGTTTGCTCACATCTCAGGAGGGATTTTGGTCCACTCTTCTTTACAGATCTTCTCTAAATCTAGTTTCTTGGCAGCTCAAAGTTTCATCTCCCTCCTATAAATTCTCTATAGGATTAAGGTCTGGAGACTGATCTTCTTGAGCCACTTCTTTGTTACCTTGGGGGTATGTTTTGGGTCATTGTCATACTGGAAGACCCATCCATGACCCATCTACAGTGTTCTGGCTGAAGGAAGAAGGTTCTCATCCAAGATTTTACAATACATGGCCCCATCCATTGGCCCCTCAATGCAGTGGCCTGTACCTTTTTTAGTAGAGAAACGGCCCCAACATATAATGTTTCCACCTCCTGTGCTTGACTGTAGGGATGGTGTTCTTGGGGTCACAGTCGGCATTTTTCTTCCTCCAAACATGGCGAGTCGAGTTAATACCAAAGAGCTCAATTTTGGTCTCTGAGGTTTGCCAGTGGACATCTCAATGCTTCAGAGAAGGATTGGGAGAAAGTTCTGTGGTCAGATGAGACCAAAATTGAGCTCTTTGGTATTAACCCGACTCGCCATGTTTGGAGGAAGAAAAATGCTGACTAGGACCCTAAGAACATCATCCCTACAGTCAAGCACGGAGGTGGAAACATTATACTTTGGGGCTGTTACTCTACTCAAAATGTACAGGCCGACTCTCACGCTTTGAGGGGCCAATCGTCCATTGTATTGTAAAAGCTTGGATGAGAACCTTCTTCCCTCATCCAAAACACTGTAGATGGGTCATGGATGGGTCTTTCAGCATGACAATGACCCAAAACATACCACCAAGGCAACAAAGGAGTGACTCAAGAAGAAGCACATTAAAGGTCATGGAAGTAGCCTAGTCAGTCTCCAGACCTTAATCGTGTAGAAAATTTATGGAGGGTGGTGAAACCTTTTGAGTTGCAAAGAAATCTTAAGGATTTAGAGAAGATCTGTAAAGAAGAGAGGACCAAAATTCCTCCTGAGATGTGAGCAAACCTGGTCACCAACTACAAGAAACGTCTGACCTCTGTGCTTGTCTACAAGGGTTTCTCCAAAGTACTAAGTCATGTTTTGCTTGGGGGATCGAATACTTATAAATTGAATTGAGGTTCAGTGAGTAAAATATTTGTTTTATGTCCTTTTTTAGTTATTATTTTTCAGGATATTAGGTTGATATTATGTCTCTCGCTCTCATTTAAAATACACCTATGATAGATCCTTCATTTTTTTGTAAGTGGGCAAATCTGCAGGGGATCAAATAATTATTGTCCATACAGCTTCCTCTGAGCTTTTAAAAACAAGCCAGAATAATGACAGCAGAGCTCAGACTGGTAAGGGTAGAAAGCAGCACAAGGAGACAATCGGTTGTGCTGTAGTGGAAGGGGAGGTGTGCTGAATGGAGGAGGCGGCAGAGAGATGAGTTCATCAGCGTCTGCTTTCATTGTCCAGCCACCAAGTGGAGAAGGGAAGGGGAAAAACCGGTCCTCTGCCTCAACCAAATGGATTGTACCATGTGGCAGAGCTGTGCAAATCTCAGGACCGGGTGGACAAAAATACAATTCTTTGACTGGTAACATTAGCCCCCATCTCTGTGTTTGTTTAGAGTTGGTCTTTAAGTATTTTTTTGTGTATGTGGAACAGATGAGTGTAAAACATCCCGATCACTTTGCTGCAACGCATAAGCTGCGGAGAAGAGCAGAGGAGGGGGGGGGGGGGGGGGGACTTCTGCGGATTCGACATGGCCAATCGTTTTGAGGAGGATCGATCATTGACAGGGGTTTCCTCCGGCTGATTGGAGGGGTCTGCTTCAAAATCAAGACTGTTCAACTGCGGAGCGCCCCACCCTCCCATGTCTATTCTATGCTGGCAGCCATATTTGAGGGGATATAGAGAGTGTGTGTGTGTGTGTGTGTGTATATAGTGAAGAAATACTGTAAAAGAAGGTTTCCAGAAATAACTGTTAATAGTTTCTATTTATCAATGGAAAATAAATGAAGAGAAATCCAAATCCAATCAATATTTGGGGTGACCACCCTTTGCCTTCAAACCAGCATCAGTTCTTCTAGGTAGACTTGGACAACGTTTTTGAAGGAACTCGGCAGGTAGGTTGTTCCAAACGTCTTGGAGAACTAAGCGCAGATCTTCTGTGGATGTTGGCTGCCTCCAATCCTTCTGTCTCTCAATGTCATTCCAGGTAGACTCCATGATGGTGAGATCAGGGCTCTGTGGGGGGCCAAACCATCACTTCTAGGGCTCCCTGTTCTTCTTCACACTAAGGCTGGGTTCACACCATTGCGAATTGGAAGTGGAATCGTCGCATCCAATTCGCAATAGCAGGAGATTTTGTCTCCGGCTCTCTATGGAGCCGGTTCACAAATCTCTGCAGCGAGTCCAATGCGTTTTGCAGAACGCGTCTTTTGGTCCGTTTTCAGGTCCAAATTCAGACCTGAAATAGTGAATAGGGACGCACCAGACCCGCATGCAGCTCATGGGTGAACCGAGCCTCAAGATGGTTCTTTATAACATTGCCCCAGCGTTTATTCTGCAGCAGGACAACCACCCCAAACATCCAGCCAATCACACGCCTCCCCGATGGTATGGCACGATGGGGATAAGTATCTGCCTGTATTTCTCAGCATTAAGGACACCATTGACCCCGAACCAAATCTCCAACTCCATTTGCAGAAATGCAGCCCCAAACTTGCAAAGAACCTCCACCATGCTTCACAGTTGCCTGTAGACACTTATTGTAGCGCTCTCCAGCCCTTCACCAACAAACTGCCTCCTGCTACAGCCAAATATTTCACATTGTGACTCAATCAGTGTGAATGCAGGACCAATTTCAAATTTTCACTCATCAGTTCTGAGCACCCGCTGCCATTTTTCTGCACCCCCCAGTTCCTATGTTTTTCTGCATAGGACACAAGGCTCAGAGCCTCAACTATGCAGGAAAACATAGGAATTGGGGTGCAGAAAAATGTCAGCTGGCGCTCAGGACTGATGAGTGAAAATTTGAAATTGATCCTGCATTTACTTGGGCATTTTGTACAGCGGTTGCAAATAGTTGTAAAAAAAAAAACACACGCACACTATGGGATCTATTTAAAAAAACATTCACACAGTTGTTAATAATCTCCGTAGTGTCTAATATGTGTATTTTATATGATCGTCTGCTCCAGCTGGTGTCCATAACGCAGTATTATCCTGAGTTGACACAATCAGGAAGATACTGCATTATGGCCTCTAGATGGAGCAGATGATCATAAGAAACGCACATATTAGACACTATGGGGATACTTCATTACAGCTGGGTGCTTTTTATATATACAGTGGAACCTCGGATTACGAGCATAATCCGTTCCAGGAGAGTGCTCGTCATCCAACGTACTCGCATATCAAAGGGAGTTTCCCCATTGAAGTCAGTGGAAACAAAAATAATTTGTTCCGTATTGACTTCAATGGCATGCAATACCGCATGCGGCCAGAGGTGGGGGGGGCGCCGGAGAGCCTCGGAAACGGCCGGAAAAGTCAGAGGACTCCTCGGCTGACCTTGTAAAGACTCCGTTCTCGAGGTCAGCTGAGCTGATCTGAGCTGTCCTCCAGCCTTTCAGTGCATTTCCGATTGGCACCGCTTGGCTCCAGGGCCCCCCCCACCTCAGGCCAAAACGCGGTACTTCCATTGATTTTTCTCAACCGTGCAACTTGAAGTCGGATCCCAGGTCGCCCCTTTGTGAACCGGCTCTTACGGACTACTGGCAGAGGTGCTGGATGGTTAACTTTGTACATTCCACCTGCACCAAAACTCCAGGATCTGATGGACGGGGGGGCTTAACAACCAATGTGTGTGAGGCCTTCAATGGAGAAAAGCAGCTGTTTGGTATGATTACGTACATCCCGTTCATGAACCAGAGAAAGCAAAGGAGAGTATATGAGAGAAAATTTTAGATCAGCATGTCAAAGGTAAAGGCTTGAAGACCTTCTCCAAGCAGGTTGATGTTCCTGTGACTACAGTTGCAAATATGGAGAAGTTTAAAGTCCATGGGCAAGTAGCCAACACCTCCCTAGACCTGGCCAAGAGGAAATACAACCCCAAATAAACAGAAGGATAGTGCAAATGGTAGACAAAGAGATAAAAACCTTTGAGGTCAATATACATTATCAGGGTTGGGTGGCACCATGCATCACTTTTTGAGTGACCGCGTGCTCAAAGGGTAGGACTCCACTACTGGAGGAAAAAACTAAATTTGTAAAAAAGCATATTGACAAACCACAATGCTCTTTGGACAGATGAGCTAAATCTGGAGCTTTTCCGAATGCCACATCAGCTCTATGTTTACGACTGAACAAGTAAAGCTTTCTAAGAAAAGAACAATGTACCTACTGTGAAGCATGGTGGAGGCTCATTTATGTTTTAGGACTGACTTGCTGCATCCGGCATTGGGTACCTTTGCCCTTTTGTAGAACTTAATGTAATCTCAAGACTACTAAGGAATTCTTAAATGAAAGGTATTGTACAGTGTCGGAAAGATTTGTCTCAGGTACAGGTCAGGGGTCCTCCAACAAGCTAATGACCCAAAGCACCAGCTATATACACCCAAAAATGTCTAAGCACAGAGCATTGGACTATTCTGAAGTGGCCTTCTATGGGCCCTGATCTGAATCCTATCGAAGTTCTATGAAAGGAGCACAGACGTGCCATCCAGAGAAGGTGCCCTTCAAGCCTGGAGACGTTTACTAGACATGTGCAATTCGTTAAGTTTTTTTTCGTTATTTTCGTTTGTTTGTTTTCGTACGAATGAACGAATCGTACGAATCCGATGAACGAATCCAAAAAACAACGATAATCCGAAAAAAACAAATTAGAAACAACGAATGTACTAATGAAGAAAATCCGAAAAACGAAAACGAACGAAAAAATTTGTACATTCGTAACTTTATTTTTTAGTTGAATTGGTAATTTTCCGTGTCCCTTACAATGGTGCTGCTAAACGTGCTTCGAATGGATTGAACAAAAAAATTCGTACATTCGTAACTTTTTTTTCGATTCGTAGCTTTTATTTTTTTATTTTTTTTTCGATTTGTAATTTTCCGTGTCTCTACCCTGTTTCCCCGAAAATAAGACCTAGCGTGATTGTTGGTGATGGCTGCAATATAAGCCCTACCCTGTTTCCCAAAAAATAAGCCCTACCCTGAAAATAATACCTACAAGGACTTTAACCACTTCCCGACCGGCCACTGCATATATACATCAGCAGAATGGCACGGGCAGGCAAAATCATGTACCTGTACGTGATCGTGCATTTGCCTGCCCGTGGGTCGGGAGCGCGCCGCCAGCGGCGCGCTCGCGACCCGGTCGGGAGCTCCGTGACCACGGCCGCGGGACCAGCGGACCCGATCGCCGCTGGTATCCCGCGATCGGGTTACGGAGCTGAAGAACGGGGAGAGGTCTATGTAAACAAACCTCTCCCCGCGCTTCCTACACTGACTGTCAGTGATCGGCGGTTCCCTGTCATCGGGAACGCCGATCAATGACGTCAGACGTACAGCCACGCCCCCTTACTGTAAAAAAAACACAACACGTCACACTGACTCCTCCCCGCCCCCTAGTGGTTAACCCCTTCACTACAACTGTCATTTACATAGGAATCAGTGCTATTTAAATAGCAGTGATTGCTGTATAAATGACAAATGTCCCAAAAATGTCCGATGTGTCCGCCATAATGTCGCAGTCACAATAAAAATCGCTGATCGCCGCCATTACTAATAAAAAAAAAATATTAATAAAAATGCTATAAAACTATCCCCTATTTTGTAAACGCTATAACTTTTGCGCAAACTAATCAATAATCGCTTATTGCAGAAGAATACGTATCGGCCTAAACTGTGGAAAAAAAATGTTTTTTTATATATTTTTTGGGGATATTTATTATAGCAAAAAGTAAAAAATATAGCATTTTTTTCAAAATTGTCGCTCTATTTTTGTTTATAGCGCAAAAAATAAAAACCGCAGGGGCGATCAAATACCACCAAAAGAAAGCTCTATTTGTGGGAAAAAAAGGACGCCAATTTTGTTTGGGAGCCACGTCGCACGACCGCGCAATTGTCAGTTAAAGCGACGCAGTGCCGAATCGCAAAAAGGGGCCTGGTCCTTTGGCTGCCAATTGGTCCGGGGCTAAAGTGGTTAACTAGGGCTTATTTGGGGGGTAGGGCTTATATTGCAGCCATTTCCGACAATCACTCTAGGTCTTATTTTCGGGGAAACAGGGTATTGAACAAAATAATTCGTACATTCGTAACTTTTTTTTTTCGATTCGTAACTTTTTTTTTCGATTCGTAAATTATTAAAATGTAATAATAGCATACACATTACATAAAATTATGAATTATGCTCCGATTACGAATCTACGAATGTACGAATAAATACGAATGCGTCCGAAAATTAAACTAACGAAAAGACGAATCAACGAAAAAATAACTCTTATGAATGTACGAATCGTTACGAATACGAACACCATCGACTTGCGAATGTACGAATCGTTACGAATCCGAACCCCGACGACTTACGAATGTACGAATAAATACGAATGCGTCCGAAAATTAAACTAACGGAAAGACGAATCAACGAAAAAATAACTCTTACGAATGTACGAATCGTTACGAATCCGAACACCATCGACTTGCGAATGTACGAATCATTACGAATCCGAACCCCGACGACTTACGAATGTACGAATAAATACGAATGCGTCCGAAAATTAAACTAACGGAAAGACGAATCAACGAAAAAATAACTCTTACGAATGTACGAATCGTTACGAATCCGAACACCGACGACTTACGAATGTACGAATCGTTACGAATCAACGGAAACGAAAAAAACAAAAAAAAACGAATTTTTTTGTTGCGCACATGTCTAACGTTTACTCAAGAAGAGTGGCCCAGACTACGTGTTGGCAGGAGCAGAAGTCTCATTAAGAGAATCAGAAAACGCTTGTTTGATGTGGTTGCCTCTAAAGGTTGTGTAACAGAATAGTACATTGAGGGTTCCATCATTTCATCGTTTTTGTCCAAGTCATTCGCATTTGTTTTATTTAAAATATCCCATTGAACCAAAAATCAAGAGCAAAGTCTGATTTTTTATAAATATGGACTACACAAGAGCGGGTTGTCCGTTTGAAGCTATTTCGGAGAAAATTGTGGGCTCCTCACACAAAGTTGGGAGCATGAAATTGTCCAAAATGTCTTGGTAGGCTGAAGCCTTAAGAGTTCCCTTCACTGGAATTAAGGGGCCAACCCCTGAAGAACAACCCCACAACAATTGCCCCATATACAGTATCTCACTGTAAATATTTTCTTCTATCTTTTCATGTCAACACTGGAGAAATGACACTTGTCTACAATGTAAAGTAGTGAGTGTACAGCTTGTATAACAGTGTAAATTTTCTGTCCCCTCAAAATAACTCAACACACAGCCATTAATGTCTAAAACGCTGGCAACAAAAGTGAGTACACCCCTAAGTGAAAATGTCCAAATTGGGCCCAACGTGTCAATATTTTCCAGCACTGCCTTAACCCTCTTGGTCATGGAGTTCACCAGAGCTTCACAGGTTATCACTGGAGTTCTCTTCCCCTCCTCCATAAGGACATCACGGAGCTGGTGAATGTTGGAGACCTTGTGCTCCTCGACCTTCTGTTTGAGGATGCCCCACTGATGCTCAATAGGGATTAGGTCTGGACAGGGGCGGACTGACAACTCATGGGGCCCCCGGGCAATCAGAGATTATGGGGCCACACAGTATACACAAACACAGTATACACATACATGTACACACAGTATACACAGACATTTCTACTGGCTGAGAAGGTACTGGAGAGGTGGGGCAGCTATAATCTCTGGATTTTTAGACGGTTGGAAATCAAAAGGAAGAACTCCGGACAGCCGCACACCGAGAAAATAAAATCCAAAGGGTTTATTTAAAAGCAAAAAAACACTGCAATCCAAACACGGCAAAAAGGGGGGTACAGAGCTAGTGTTAATGAGTAAGCACTAGCTGTGGTGCGAAACGCGTCAGCTCTGTACCCCCCTTTTTGCCGTGTTTAGATTGCAGTGTTTTTTTGCTTTTAAATAAACCCTTTGGATTTTATTTTCTCGGTGTGCGGCTGTCCGGAGTTCTTCCTTTTGATTTCCAATCATTGTGCTATTAGCCAGCACCTGGGGCTCCCACACAGGAGCAGGAGCATTCGCTTGGTAAGGAGAGTCTTGGAGCGGTGGTTGTTTGTTTCTCATCTGCACAAAAAGGATGGCGGTAAGGGACATTTCAGAAACCGATGTAAACAAAAAACTGATTTTCTACATACTGTCCCTGGTTTTACTGAGGCTGGCAACCCTGATGGGGCCCCCTAGTGGCCCGGAGCCCTTGGGAAGTGCCCAAGTGGCCGAATGGTCAGTCTGCCCCTGGGTCTGGAGACATGCTTGGCCAGTCCATCACCTTTACCCTCAGCTTCTATAGCAAGGCAGTGTTTGTCTTGGAGGTGTGTTTAGGGTCGTTATCATGTTGGAATACTGCCCTGCATCCCAGTCTCTGAAGGGAGGGGATCATGCTCTGCTTCAGTATGTAACAGTACATGTTGGCATTCATGGTTCCCTCAATGATCTGTAGCTCCCCAGTGCCGGCAGCACTCATGCAGCCCCAGACCATGACACCCCCACCACCATGCTTGACTGTAGGCAAGACACACTTGTCTTTGTACTCCTCACCTGGTTGCCCCCACACACGCTTCACACCATCTGAGCCAAATACATTTATCTTGGTCTCATCAGACCAGAGGAAATGGTTCCAGTAATCCATGTCCTTAGTCTGCTTGTCTTCAGCAAACTGTTTGCACTCTTTCTTGTGCCTCATCTTTAGAAGAGGCTTCCTTCTGGGATGACAGCCATGCAGACCAATTTGATGCAGTGTGCGGCGTATGGTCTGAGCACTGACAGGCTGAACCCCCACCCCTTCAACCTCTGCAGCAATGCTGGCAGCACTCATACGTCTATTTCCCAAAGACAACCTCTGGATATGACGCTGAGCACGTGACCTCAACTTCTTTGGTGGACCATGGCGAGGCCTGTTCTGAGTGGAACCTGTCCTGGTAAACCGCTGTATGGTCTTGGCCACCGTGCTGCAGCTCAGTTTCAGGGTCTTGGCAATCTTCTTATAGTCTAGGCCATCTTTATGTAGCGCAACAATTAATTTTTTCAGATCCTCAGAGAGTTCTTTGCCATGAGGCGCCATGTTGAACTTCCAGTGACCAGTATGAGAGAGTGAGAGCGATAACACCAAATTTAACACACCTGCTCCCCATTCACACCTGAGACCTTGTAACACTAAGGAGTCGCATGACGCCGGGGAGGGAAAACGGCTAATTGGGCCCAATTTGGACATTTTCACTTAGGGGTGTACTCACTTTTGTTGCCAGCGGTTTAGTCATTAATGGCTGTGTGTTGAGTTATTTTGAGGGGACAGCAAATTTACACTGTTATACAAGCTGTACACTCACTACTTTACATTGTAGACAAGTGTCATTTCTTCAGTGTTGTCACATGAAAAGATAGAAGAAAATATTTACAAAAATGTGAGGGGTGTACTTACTTTTGGGAGATACTGTATATTTAAGTCCCAGTTATTTATTCCTTTTTTTTTTTTGCCCCCCTCAGTGACTTGTGTAGCAGGGGGGGGGGGGGGGGGGCTTTTCTCATCAAAAAAAACTTGACTGGCATCCAAGAGCAGATTAGTATATTAGGCGCTCAGTGGGACACATTAGGAGGAAGGCTGCGTCCCGGATGAGGGGTGTGAGTGACAATAATGAGAACCACATGTCCAGCAGCTCCCTCCTCCACAGGCTGGGAGTCGGGGAGGGTGTCTGGCTCGGCAGAGCTGCACAGCAACACACTTGTCACCATGTCTTGGCCGGTCTATTGCCTGCTCTTCCTTCTTCTCACCCCCCAGCAGGTCCTGTCCTGCCCCAGCCGATGCCTGTGCTTCCGCTCCACCGTCAGGTGCATGCATCTGATGCTCGACGCCATCCCGGAGGTGCCCGTCCACACCAGCATCCTGTAAGTCCCATTCTCCTATTTTTATTGTAGAATTGTACGACTTTACCAGAACGCGTGTAACGACGCAGCAGATCTGCGCAATCCGGTTGGCGCGCAATTTTTATTACAGCGTCGCACGTCCGCGCAATTGTTGGTTAAAGTGACGTCTTGCAGTTTTTAGAACTGCAACATGTGTATATATAATATATAATAAAAATATATACATTTTTCTTTTGTTTTTGCCTATTGACATTTTTTTTTATTGGATATGTATTATAGCAAACAGTAAAAAAAAAAAAAAAATATATATATATATATATATATATATATATATATATATATATATATGTATATATATATATATATATATATATATATATATATATATATATATATATATATATTTATTTATTTTTCAAAATTGTCGCTCTTTTTTTGTTTATAGCGCAAAAAATAAAAAATGCAGAGGCGATCAAATACCACCAAAAGAAAGCTCTATTTGTGGGAAAAAAAGGACGTCAATTTTATTTGGGTACAGTGTCGCACGTCCGCGCAATTGTCGGTTAAAGTAACATGGTCCAGTTATTAGAACCGCAACGTGTGTGTATGTGTATGTGTGTGTGTGTGTGTGTATATATATATATATATATATATATATATATATATATATCATTTTTATATATATATATATAATAATAAAAATATATAATTTTTCTTTTGTTTTTGCCAAAAATGTTATAGCTGATTTTTAATTTAATTTTTTTTTCTGTTATTAAAGTGTATGATCTATAAAGTGTATGATACAATTCCAGCTAAAAATGACTGATCTCCGCCATTACTAGTAAAAACAATAATAAAAAAAAAAAAGTCCCTAAATCTTTCCCCTATTTTGTAAACGCAATAACTTTTGCGCAAACCAATCAATTTACGCTTTTTTTTTTTTTTTTTTTTTTTTTTTTTTTTTTTTTTTTTACCAAATATATGTAGCAGAATACATATTGGCCTAAACTGATGAAATTTTTTTTTTTTTTTTTTTTTTTTACATATTTTTTTTATTGGATATGTATTATAGCAAAAAGTAAACAATATTGTTTCTTTTATTTTTTTCTAAATTGTTGCTCTTTTTTTGTTCAAAAAAGGGCGTCAATTTTATTTGGGTACAGCGTTGCACGACCGCGCAATTGTCGGTTAAAGTAACATGGTGCAGTTATTAGAACTGCAACATGTATATATAATAAAAATTTATCGTTTTTGTTTTTGCCAAAAATGTTTTATATCTGATTTTTTTAATAACTAGTAGTGTTTTTTCTGTTCTTAAAATGTAGGTAAACCTTAAAAATGTGCTTCTCTTATTTTTTAAGTCTGTTAAATATACAGTTGAAAATGTTTTGTTATATCTGTTCAATAAGTGAAAAAAAAAAATACTCATTGATCCTGCCAAAAATCCATTGCTGTTCGTTTTTTTTTTTTTTTTTTTTTTTTTTTTTTGTTTTTTTCCTCGTAAATATTTTTATTGAGAATAAAAGAAGCCAATGTCTTTAAGAACAGATACAAGTAGTTCATACTGTAGATAAAACATGTATTATAACCTCTACATACAGTGTTGAAGATAACTTAAGTTCACTGATGTATGGAACATTTAGGGAGGAGTCTTGATTGCTGTTCTTAACACTTTGCAATCTTGTCTCAAGCAGTATTAGGACTACAGAAAACCTCCAATGTCATGGCTAAAGGGGAGGTGTTCTGTAGTCCTAGCAGACTTCCTGTCCTAGGTTGACAACGCTGCACCCTCTATAGATACAGTATAGTGAATGATCCTCAGTGTTGTCACTTTGGGACACATTGAGGGAGATTTACTGAATCTGGAGCAGCTCTACATAGAAACCAATCAGCTTCCAGGATTTATTGTCAAAGCTTAATTGGACAAGCAGAAGTTAGAAGCTGATTTGTTACAATTCAGTAGACATGTTCACTGACAAAAAATGTGTTTGTTTTCATTTCATTATTTTTTTTTGCTTTTTTCGGAAATTCCGAAATCCGAAAATACGATTTTCAAATTTCCGAACTTTTGAGTTTCCGAAATTTCGGGTTTCCGAAACTCTGAGTTTAGAAAATTTTGAGTTTCCGAAATTCGAAAATTTTGAGTTTCCGAAATTCGGAATTTAAAATTTAAAATTTCGTAAATTTCAAATTTCGGAAACTCAAAAATTCGGAAATTTGAAAATACGTATTTTCGGATTTCGGAATTTCCGAAAAAAGCAAAAAAGCAAATGAAACGAAAACGAAATTTCCGAAATTTCAAAATTTCAAAATTTCCGAAATTTCAAAATTTCCGAAATTTCTAAATTTCCGAAATTTCTAAATTTCCGAAATTTCTAAATTTCCGAAATTTCTAAATTTCTGAAATTTCTGAATTTCTGAAAGTTCTAAATTTCCAATGTCGGAAATTTTCAAAATTTCCAATTTCTGAAATTTCAAAATTTCCAATTTCTGAAATTTTCAAAATTTCCAATTTCTGAAATTTTCAAAATTTCCAATTTCTGAAATTTTCAAAATTTCCAATTTCGGAAATTTCAAAATTTCCAATTTCGGAAATTTCTAAATTTCCAATTTCGGAAATTTCTAAATTTCCAATTTCGGAAATTTCTAAATTTCCAATTTCGGAAATTAACGAATTTTGTCAAAATTTGTTAAAAAACTAATTTGGAACTAAACGTGTACAATTCAGAGCTGCAACAATCAACTTCTTTTATTTTCTCCTTTTTGTTCTGTTAAATATACAATAAGAAGTGTTTTATCTGTTTTGATACCTGAAAAAAATAGCTGTACAGCCAGAAAACCTGTGATCTGATCATTTTCTGTGCGTTGTACCTCATGACTGTTATCAGTTAGCATTGTTCCCTGCTATCCCTGTGGACAACAACACACCTCCCTCCTGCTATGGAGAAGAGAGTTATGTAGTCCTAACACATTTCTTGTCTTAGGCTGGCCATAGACGGTTCAAATCTTCGCCCGGAACCAGCCAAGATTCGAACCATGTATCTCAATGTACCCAAGTTGATTGATCGAACTTGGGTACAACCAGCCTGTCAGATTTCACATATGATTATCACTAGAGGCTGCTATAGCCGCTAGCGATATTCTCTGTCTTCTCCCCGCCCCCTGCCGGGAGGATACATTAGCTCCATGGAAGAGATTCCCCTGTCAACACCGTGTTGATTTGGGGGCTGCAGGAAAGTTAGTGGTGAAGATTCTAGACCGAAACCGAAAATTCAGGGTGTACTTGGCCAAAAACTGGCGAAACAGAAATGGACAGTTTTTAAAATTATATATTTATATATAAATGTTTATTGTATTCAACTTTTTAACCACTTAAAGACCGCCCACCGCATATATACTGTGGCAGGGTGGCTGTTTTGCATGAAACGGTGTACCTGTACGTCGTTTCGTGTAATAGATACAGGGGCGCGCGCACGCGCACGGCGCAGGGGCCAATGCACGTGCCCGGTGGCCGCGATGTCCACCGGCAACCCGCAGTGGTAGAACAGGGATCTACCCCTATGTAAACAAGGCGGATCCCCATTCTGACAGGGGAAGAGGGAGAAATCAGCTGTTCCTAGTGATCAGGAACAGCAATCTCTCTCTCTCTCTCTCTCTCTCTCTCTCTCTCTCTCTCTCTCTCTCTCTCTCTCTCTCTCTCTCTCTCTCTCTCTCTCTCTCTCTCTCTCTCTTCTCTCTCTCTTTTTCTTTCTCTCTCTCTCTCTCTCTCTCTCTCTCTCTCTCTCTCTCTCTTCTCTCTCTCTCTCTCTCTCTCTCTCTCTCTCTCTCTCTCTCTCTCTCTCTCTCTCTCTCTCTCTCTCTCTCTCTCTCTCTCTCTCTCTCTCTCTCTCTCTCTCTCTCTCTCTCTCTCTCTCTCTCTCTCTCTCTCTCTCTTTTTCTCTCTCTCTCTCTCTCTCTTCTCTCTCTCTCTCTCTCTCTCTCTCTCTCTCTCTCTCTCTCTCTCTCTCTCTCTCTCTCTCTCTCTCTCTCTCTCTCTCTCTCTCTCTCTCTCTCTCTCTCTCTCTCTCTCTCTCTCTCTCTCTCTCTCTCTCTCTCTCTCTCTCTCTCTCTCTCTCTCTCTCTCTCTCTCTCTTCTCTCTCTCTCTCTCTCTCTCTCTCTCTCTCTCTCTCTCTCTCTCTCTCTCTCTCTCTCTCTCTCTCTCTCTCTCTCTCTTTCACAGTTGCTAATGAGACCGGTAGTAATTACCTGCGGGAGACCCAGTAGGGATCCCCCCCCCCCCCCCCCCGGTGATTAGCTACAGCAATGGGAGGCTGACAGTCCCCACCACACCTCCCAACATTTTGAGATGGGAATGAGGAACACCTACTAACAAATGTATGTAGGCATAGGACACGCCCCCTGCCACACCCCCTTAAAGGAGAATTACCCTTTTTTTTACCACTACTATTTCTTTATATTGGCTTTTAAAATGTTCAAATGCAGCAATTTAGAATTTGGATGAAAGGTTTAGCGCTGGGAAACACTTTTTGAAAGATAAAAAGTGCATTTTATATACAACTCTATAGATCAGACCAAAATGAGGGACAAATGAGGAGGAAAGAGGGACAGAGGGACCAAATGAGGGACAGTCCCTCGAAATCAGGGACAAATCAGGGACAGTCCCTCGAAATCAGGGACAGTCCCTCGAAATCAGGGACAGTTGGGAGGTATGGCCCCCACAGCTAATCATGGCCACTCAGATGTAATCACTCATTGAGCGATTACCTGCAAACGATCGGCCCTGGACACTGACATATAAAGAGATAAATCTCCAGCAGGGACACAGCAGGGGGTTCCAATCCTTACCTACTCCATCCAACATTTAAAAAAAGTTTTTTTTATATATAATATATGTATATATACCCTTTCATTGCCCCCAGCATTTAAAGTTGGACATTGTGGGAGTTCCCTCTACTCTTATGTTTGATCCAGTTGGAGTTGTATGTGAAGTAGTGGTGGAGCCCCCCCCCCCCCTGTAATGGTGTACACAGCGAGACCGCGGCGTTCATAAGTTCAGCACCTGCGTAGCGTCTGCACTCTCCAGCTCCATAAACATGAGTCTCTCAGAGAATTCCCGGCGGGTTCCGCGCTCTGTGCGATGATTACAAGCAGACGGACTGGAGACTGGAGCGCAGCGCTTTTCTGTCCACAGGCCAGACATGTTCAGGAATGCATGATGTAAGGCAGCGACAAGTTCGCCTGTCGTCATCTGAATGCCTTCCTGGGATGGAGCCACGGCGATTTGCGTAAACGCCGCTGACAGGGTGACATGTGTAATCACTTTGAGCTGGCTGGAGGAGCTGTAAAGAGGACCGGTCACTGCTGTGTTAATGGATATAATAGAATCTTCTGCTTTTCCATTATTATCATTTATGAAAGTTGACAGTTGGCGTCTACTTTGTGTGGAGAAGACTCCCGCCCCCCCCCCCCCCCTATGCAATTTCACTCTCCACCCGCTCTGAGACATACAATAAATAGCAGCTAGACTCAAAATCAGTTTACTGAATCAGACCAGGCAGCGATTGTGATTGGTTGCCAGAGGTTACAGTGTATTATTACCGCTCACTGACTGGCTGCTAGAGGTAGCAGCACACTGATTGTTTGCTGGAGGTTACAGCACATGACTTCTGCTTGTTGATTGGTTCCTAGAGATTACTGTACATCAATACTGTTCACTGATTTGTTGCTAGAGGTTACTGGACATCCTTACCACTCACTAACTGGTTGCTAGAGGTTACTACATATCCTTACCGTTCAATGATTGGTTGCAAGAGGTTGCACCAGGTATGTGTTCCTCTAGTGTTAATCTACCAAGTCTGTGTTCCTCTAGTGTTTATCTTCCAGGTTTGTGTTCCTCAAGTGTTTACCTTCCAGGTCTGTGTTCCTCTAGTGTTTACCTTCCAGGTTTGTGTTCCTCAAGTGTTTACCTTCCAGGTCTGTGTTCCTCGAGTGTTTACCTTCCAGGTCTGTGTTCCTCGAGTGTTTACCTTCCAGGTTTGTGTTCCTCGAGTGTTTACCTTCCAGGTGTATGTTCCTCGAGTGTTTACCTTCCAGGTCTATGTTCCTCGAGTGTTTACCTTCCAGGTCTGTGTTCCTCAAGTGTTTACCTTCCAGGTCTGTGTTCCTCGAGTGTTTACCTTCCAGGTCTGTGTTCCTCGAGTGTTTACCTTCCAGGTCTGTGTTCCTCGAGTGTTTACCTTCCAGGTCTGTGTTCCTCGAGTGTTTACCTTCCAGGTCTGTGTTCCTCGAGTGTTTACCTTCCAGGTCTGTGTTCCTCGAGTGTTTACCTTCCAGGTCTGTGTTCCTCGAGTGTTTACCTTCCAGGTCTGTGTTCCTCGAGTGTTTACCTTCCAGGTCTGTGTTCCTCGAGTGTTTACCTTCCAGGTCTGTGTTCCTCGAGTGTTTACCTTCCAGGTCTCTGTTCCTCGAGTGTTTACCTTCCAGGTCTGTGTTCCTCGAGTGTTTACCTTCCAGGTGTATGTTCCTCGAGTGTTTACCTTCCAGGTCTATGTTCCTCGAGTGTTTACCTTCCAGGTCTGTGTTCCTCAAGTGTTTACCTTCCAGGTCTGTGTTCCTCGAGTGTTTACCTTCCAGGTCTGTGTTCCTCGAGTGTTTACCTTCCAGGTCTGTGTTCCTCGAGTGTTTACCTTCCAGGTCTGTGTTCCTCGAGTGTTTACCTTCCAGGTCTCTGTTCCTCGAGTGTTTACCTTCCAGGTCTATGTTCCTCGAGTGTTTACCTTCCAGGTCTCTGTTCCTCGAGTGTTTACCTTCCAGGTCTGTGTTCCTCGAGTGTTTACCTTCCAGGTCTGTGTTCCTCGAGTGTTTACCTTCCAGGTCTGTGTTCCTCGAGTGTTTACCTTCCAGGTCTCTGTTCCTCGAGTGTTTACCTTCCAGGTCTCTGTTCCTCGAGTGTTTACCTTCCAGGTCTGTGTTCCTCGAGTGTTTACCTTCCAGGTCTGTGTTCCTCGAGTGTTTACCTTCCAGGTCTGTGTTCCTCGAGTGTTTACCTTCCAGGTCTGTGTTCCTCGAGTGTTTACCTTCCAGGTCTGTGTTCCATTGGGATTGCAGGCCAGACCCGTCAGGTCCTCGGGGTTTATGTTGGCCTGTCCTCCCTCAATCTGAAGGCGCTCTGCTCAATGTTCCTGTTTACTGTATACTCTGTAACTGAAGGTTTCTGGTTCATCTCTTGGGAATTGTTTTATTTTAGAGAACATCTCTCATCCTAAAACAGAAATCTCCGATCAGCCATTTCTAACTGCCTACAGTAAAGGTTACTTTCACAAAAGAAGGAAGTCTGGGCAAAATAGAAAATAACATATATGATGCAGGCTGTCAGTAGCATCAACACAGCAGGTTCTGTTTTTCGGGGTCCCCTCTTTAGCATAGGTATTGCATTCTTTTTCTAATTCATGTTACCGGAGTCACCATATACTTGCTAGGGGCGCTTCTATGCGATGGGTAAGTATTTATTATCCATACGGTGTATTTTTTTGCCTACTGTCGGTTGGGATTTACCTGTCCACTTCCTGACAACGCTGCTGTCTGATCTCACTGCATAACAGTGTTGTCACCATGTTGAAGGAAATGGAAAGGTCGTGGATCTGCTGGCTGGATCAACTGAAAAATAGAACTATGTTACAGGGGGGACTCAGAAAAATGAAAACTGCTGTGTTATTGCTACTGACAGACTGAGTCATAAATATTCAATTATTTTATCATGGCCATAGTATGACTTGTGTGTACAGGGGAGGAGTGCAGAGGGTATAATAGTGGGCAATGGGGAAAGTACCATGGGTGTAATATGTGCAGGAGAGGACTGTGGGGGTATAACAGTGGGCAGTATATACAGGAGAGGAGTGTGGAGGGTATGACAGTAGGCAGTATGTACAGGAGAGGAGTACAGAGGTTAGGACAGGGCAGTATGTACAGGAAAGGAGTGTGGAGGGTAGGACGGGGACGGTATGTACAGGAAAGAAGTGCAGAGGGTAGGATGGGGCAGTATGTATAGAAGAGGAGTACAGAGGGTAGGACGAGGGCAGTATGATGTATAGGAGAGGAGTGTGGAGGGTAAGACGGGGTCAGTATGTATAGGAGAGGAGTACAGAGAGTAGAACGGGGGCAGTATGTACAGGAGAGGAGTACAAAGGGTAGAACTGGGGCGGTATGTACAGGAGAGGAGTACAGAGGTTAGGACAGGGGCAGTATGTATATAAGAGGAGTACAGAGGGTAGGACTGGGGCAGTATGTACAGGAGAGGAGTAATGAGGGCAGAACGGGGGCAGTATGTACAGGATAGGAGTACAGAGGGTAGGACGAGGCAGTATGTACAGGAGAGGAGTGTGGAGGGTAGGACAGAGGCAGTATGTACAGGAGAGGAGTGTGGAGGGTAGGACAGGGACAGTATGTACAGGAAAGAAGTGCAGAGGTTAGGATGGGGCAGTATTTACAGGAGAGGAGTGTGGAGGGTAGGGTGGGGACAGTATCTACAGGAGAGGAGTACAAAGGGTAGGACGGGGACAGTATGTACAGGAGAGGAGTACAGAGGGTAGAACGGGGGCAGTATGTACAGGAGAGGAGTGTGGAGGGTAGGATGGGGCAGTATGTATAGGAGAGGAGTGTGGAGGGTAAGATGGGGGCAGTATGTATAGGAGAGGAGTACAGAGGGTAGAACTGGGGCTGTATGTACAGGAGAGGAGTACAGAGGGTATGACGGGGCAGTTTGTACAGGAGAGGAGTGCAGAGGGTAGGACAGTGGCAGTATGTATAGTAGAGGAATACAGAGGGTAGGACGGGGGCAGTATGTATAGGAGAGGAGTGCAGAGGGTAGGATGGGGGCAGTATGTATAGGAGAGGAGTGCAGAGGGTAGGACGGGGGCAGTATGTACAGGAGAGGGGTACAGAGGGCAGGAAGGGGGCAATATGTATAGGAGAGGAGTACAGATGGTATAAAGGGGGCAGTATGTAAAGAGAGGAGTGAACAGAGTATGGCGGAAGACAATCTGTCTCAAAACCTACATGTATTTTTTCCAAAATATTTTTTCTCCTTTACATAAAGCAGCTTGAAATCCGCTGCTCTTTTCTGTGACCTTCTGTATGGCTTTTGCTGCCAGCGTTTCGTGCTGCTAGGAAGAAATTGATGGAGTTCTTTATCGGTGATGTCACTGAATGTTTTCATGTTCGCACGCATCCTTATTATGCACACTGAGGGACGCAGTGTGTGCTCGGCGGTGTAGCCGTGTCCAGCATGGCAGGATTCCAGGAACAGTTTATTCCGTGTGGATGGAGGTAAAACCTAGCTGGACATCAATGTTCCATGCAATACATCCTGAACGTTCTCTTATGGTCAGCACAGCCACCAAGTACTTTGGCACAATAAAGTTAAACTATATCCAGACCCAAAACTTTCTTTTTCATTTTGGATAGAGTCATTTTACAATTTTCACTGGAACAGGAATAGTGGAGAACCTTTCAATGGGGGGGCATCTGAAATGGTGACAGCTGTCTAAGAGAGGATTGTGTCACCAGAAGTGAAACAAAAGACCTGACAGGGGTCTAACCAATCCAAACTCTATCCAAAACTAGAAAAAAAGTTTTGGCTTGAGTATACTTTAAGAAAAAAATCCCTGTAAGCTCTGTTTGTCTCCTCCATGCAAGTCTAGCATGTGCTTTAAATTGGCATTGCTGTCCAGGCACTGGTGACCACCTCTAGAATGTACGTTGGCTGTGGTAAAAGGGCTTGGGCACCAATGTCCAGTGTTTGCTACTGTTGGCCATCTTGAAGAATGCAGAGTCCTGATTGGTCTGGACTGGGGTCACGTGCACATTAGACCCGAGTAGTGCTTAGCAGAGGTTTTCATTTAAAGAGAACCTGTCATATGGAAGTTTGATAATTAAAAACAGGAACCCAAGTGGAGCATTTGCTCCAATGTACCAAACAGGTTTTTTGCTTAATGTTCCCACAGAACACATTGTGAAACTTGATTGCCCGTTATGGGTATCACTTCCACTTTTGTTTCCTATTTTCTCCCCCTTCTAATGCGGCGTACACACGGTCGGAATTTTCAATGGAAACAGTCCGATGGGAGCTTTTCAACGGATTTTCCGACCATGTGTATGCCCATCAGTCTTTTTCTGTCGGAATTTTCTCCGACGGACTTTGGATTGAGAACCTGTTCTTAATTTTTCCGACGGAAAACCTTTCTATCGGATTTTCCGATCGTGTGTATGCAATTCCGACACGTAAAATTAAGACGCATGCTCGGCAACAATTCGACGCATGCTCGGAAGCATTAAACTTCCCTTCTATAGTGCTGTCGAGCGTGTTTTATGCCGCTGTGTTACAGACCGTCGGAATTTGGTGTGACCGTGTGTAGGCAAGACAGTTTGAGCGAAATTCCGTTGGAATTCCGATGGGAAAACCATCAGAGCTTTTTCCGACGAGAATTACAACCGTGTGTACGTGGCATAAGTGTTTTTTTTTTTTATAACAGTTGGTATAGTGGCTATCTGTTGCAGTGCATAGCCAATACAGGAAACGCCAAGAAAATATAATAATGTTTTCATGTTAAGTGCATAGGGTAAGTATTGTGTAAGTGTAATGCCGCGTACACACGACCGGACTTTTCGACGGACTAGCTCTGACGGAACGAATATGCCGGACAATTCGATCGTGTGTGGGCTTCATCGGACCTTTGCTGTCTAAAAATCAGACGGACTTTAGATTTAAAATGTGTTTCAAATCTTTCCGACGGACTCGAGTCTGGTCGAAAAATCCGTTCGTCTGTATGCTAGTCCGAAGGATAAAAACCAACGCTAGGGCAGCTATTGGCTACTGGCTATGAACTTCCTTATTCTAGTCCGGTCATACGTCATCACATTTGAATCTGTCGGACTTTGGTGTGCTTGTGTGTGGCCAAGTCCGTTCATTCGGAAAGTCCATCGGAACTCCGCCGAAAGTTCGTCGGGAAGACCGTCGGACCTAGTCCGTCAAAGTCTGGTCGCGTGTACCTCTCACACTGACCACAATGCTGCAGTCTCAGTACTAGAGGACAGAAGGAAAATGTCCCTACTGCCTTCAGCAGATTGGTGACATCATCTCAGCCTAGGCAATGTCACTGAATAAAGCTCACAGATTGCTTTTTTTTATACTGTTGCTTTGTTTTCTGTCATATCCGGAATTTTTTCATGCCAATGGCTTGACTACAGAGCAGATATTGGAGATAAGTTTGGTGCACAGATAGGTAGATACCCCTACTTTATACAGGGTGCTGAAGCAGAGGTTATGCATGGTATTTCAGTGCTTCCATCGTCACAAAGGTGGTATGCCCCAAACCAGTGCTGAGAAAGCTTATATCATACAGGGCAGCAACATACTGTATAATCAGGGGTCAAGTCCTGGGGAAAAAAGTGTGGGAACTCCCACCCAAGATCCACTCCCCCACCAAAAAAAAAAAAATGATACGCTCATATGCACGAACGCTTCAAAAGTGGTATTTTTCATCCAATTTTCGTATTGTGTGTATGAAGCTTAACTGTTAGTACATAAAAAAAAAAACAATCCTCAATAAACATAAATACGGTAATTCTCTGAATAATCAGCATTCATTCAATTGTGCTTCCATGCAAATGTGAACATCATGTTCTGATCTTTATTGGGGAATGTTATTTTGTATATAGAGTGTTTATGTGGTGAGTTTACACTTTTCATTGAACAGAGTTTGGATAACACAGGGTTAAACAGAAAGGTCATAAATGAACTGCACATTATCTGGACAGAATGCTTGGGGAGATAGTGATGTGTTCCTGCTTAGGAGATGTATGTTGGCTTGGGGGGCTGAAAACTCTGCAGGGCTCCAACACACACTCGCTGCTATTCCAACTCTTCACATATTTCCACATAAACTTCCCTCCTGGCATTAAACTTTGCCAGGTATTCTGCTCAGCTTACCACCCCAAACTGATGTTCCTCCCTCAGCTCACCTCTCTCCCTGCATGTCCTGTGAGTAGAATAGCTGTGCTCCTCCTCTGGGTTCCCTCATCATATGGCACTGAAGATAGAGGAGGGGGGGGGGATTCAGCGGGACACACAGAGCAAGTATGCAGGAGACTGGGGGGGGAGGATGAGGAGACAGAAAATCAGGAGGGGCCGGCAGGGAGGAGCGCATCACAAGAGGCCTGACTAAACACAATCTCTTAGCAGCAGGGACCTGATCTACCCGTCAGCTAGCTGTGATTGACAGGTAGATCGAAGCGGAAGCTGTCATGGGGCCCCCTACTGGCAATGCCTGAATGGTCAGTCCACCCCTGGTGTGCGTCACTTACTATTGCGAGCTGTGTCGGCAGCTGCTGGTGTAGCACCCGCCACACAGCTCGCATACTTCAAAGTCTTGCAGGACATGGCTGCTAAAGGGAACTGAGTTCCTGTTGTGGAAAAAGTACAGGAACTTGAGCCCTGTGTATAATCCATTTTGATTTTTGTCTTCGCAGGGACCTGAGATTTAACCGTATCCGAGAGGTCAATTCTGAAGACCTCCAGAAGCTGCCCAACCTCCACACTCTGTAAGGCAATGCTGATGTTCTTTCTCTTTATTTATTGGACAGAAGGTAGGATTGTGTGAGCCCACGCGGAGATGAGCATTGGGCAGGGTTCAGGGTATTACCAACCGGCCCTGTAATAATGGGAATTCTAGTAATGGTAATCAATCCTATGTAAAGAATGGTAGGCTTGTGTTCTAAGAGCTCCTAGGAAACAATTGCTTCCTCTTGGTCCGGATACATTCGATGAAAAGGGATGGCGGTAGTGTCTGCCAATGCATCAGGTCTTTTTTTTTCTTTTGTTCATTAATATTTATTGGCTACATATTTATTTGTAAAATATTTTGAAAACCATTTATCATTTTCCCTCCACTTCACAATTATGTGCCACTTTGTGTTGGTCTATCACATAAAATCCCAATAAAATACATTTACGTTTTTGGTTGTAACATGAGAAAATTTGGCAAATTTCAAGGTGGGTGAACACATTTCCGAGGCACTGTATATACAGGTACGTAATGGTCCTCAACATCAATTAACAGGACACCTAATGTTATAAGTTTTGCATTTCTAGTTCTGAATCAGATAGGAAAGCAGTAGTAAGAAAAGGAAGACATTAGGAGAGAAAGGAAAGAAGGAAGAAGAGCTAGTTAAAAGACGAACTTACAGAAAGGGGGGGGTATAGTATCAGAAATAAGATGGGCAGGGGGGAGCGGAGGTGAAGACGGGTAGTTCGCCCTGCTGTACAAGCCTCGTTGGTGAAGGCTCCATGCACACTGGCTTAACCGGTTCCCGACCGGCGCACGACGATATCATCGGCAGAATGGCACGGACAGGCAGGAGGGCGTATATATAAGTCCCTCCTTAATGCCGTCCGTGCCATCTGGAGCACG
The DNA here is from genome assembly GCA_028564925.1 of Lithobates sylvaticus. Lineage (NCBI taxonomy): Eukaryota > Metazoa > Chordata > Amphibia > Anura > Ranidae > Lithobates > Lithobates sylvaticus. The sequence continues at coordinate 20,766,143 of CM053037.1, forward strand.
CTCCCGCGCCGGTCGGGACCCCCGTGAGGCCAGTCGCGGGTCCCGCGCAATTGTCAGTTAAAGCGACGCAGTGCCGAATCGCAAAAAGGGGCCTGGTCCTTTGGCTGCAAATTGGTCTGGTCTGAAAGTGGTTAAAATACGTTACTTCTATAGGAGTTTTGTGTTCTGCCTGTAGAAGCAGCTCAATGTTATTCAGTGTCAATGCACATTAGGACGTATAGAGGCATATTTTGAGCTCAACGTCTAGAGGCTTTGACTGGATCTTACTGGCAGAAAAAACGTAAAACTCTACTAAACTCATCTAAACTTTGTACAAAAAGTGCTCTTTATATGATATATATATATATATATATATATATATATATATATATATATATATATATATATATATATATATATATCATATAAATTGTCAAGTTAAAGACTCAAAGCTTTTTGGTTTGGTTGGGAATATGAAATCCATGGGGACCAGATTTTCAAGAACTTGGCCTGGGTATCTATGGTGATAGCTGATAGTTTCTCATTCATCATGGTTCCATTCAGGAGTGAATTTCTTGGAAATTTACTTTAGGGGCTGTCAAGGAATAAGCAATTGTTTGCTGAGTAGTAGTAAAAAATGAAAGCTATTAATTTCGCTGTGCAGCATGAAACGCCTTCAGGGGATTTATTCAATAGTGCTTCTACCAAGTCCTTGCACGGGTTACAGCCCAGTACAGTGTACATTTTTTTTTTAGAATGCGATTGGAATACAAAAGCAGATTCCTGAAAGATCAGATTAAAATGTGTGGTTCTATTATTATTATTATTATCATACAGGATTTATATAGCGCTAACAGTTTGTGCAGCGCTTTACAACATGAGGGCAAACAGTACAGTTGCAATACAATTCAATACAAGAGGAGTCAGAGGGCCCTGCTAATTAGAGATTACAATCTAATGCCTGAATATCCATATTCTGTCTTAATTTTGAAGCCAATTAAACCCTTGCTACTTACCGTAGTACTGTAATGCGCCCTGTGCTGGCAGCACATAGGAGAGTCAGACCGTGGTCCTCTCACACAAAGCATTGGCTCGGATCTCCAGCAGTCTGACACTCCCCCCTGAACACCACTCTAATCAACGGCACACTTTCTTCCTGAGCAGTTCTGTTGATTTGATGAGTATTTAGGGGGTTGTGCTTCTCTGTGTGAGAGATCCATGTTCTTCTGACTCTCCTACATGTTGCCAGCCTAATGCAGCACTGGCATTTAAAAAAAAAAAAAAAAAAAAAAAAAAAACAACAAAGTGCCCCTTATGTATTGCTGACAGGGTTCCCCACTACATCCAAAGCTCCAAAAAAATGTTTTGGTTTGGCATTCACTTTAAAAAGAGCCCTCCCCACCAGTGGTGTATTTTGGTTCTATGTGGGGTCTCTGGTGGCTATGCAGGGTCTCTGGCTATGTGGGGTCTCTGGTGGCTATGCAGGGTCTCTGGCTATGCAGGGTCTCCGAATAGCCACATGGGGTCCTTGGTGGTTATGCAGGGTCTCTGGTGGCTATATGTGGTCTCTGGTGGCAATGCAGGGTCTCTGGTGGCTATGTGGGGTCTCTTGTGGCTATGCGGGGTCTCTGCATAGCCACGTGGGGTCCTTGGTGGTTATTCAGGGTCTCTGATGGCTATGTGGGGGTCTCTGGTGGCTATGTGGGGTCTCTGGTGGCTCTGTGGGGTATCTGGTGGCTAAGCAGGGTCTCTGGTGGCTAAGCAGGGCTGAGGACAGGGGTCACCAGGGCTGAGGACAGGGTCAGCTTGGCAGAGGACGGGGTTCAGCAGGGCAGAGGGCGGGGTAGCAGAGCATGGAATAGGGGTCAGTAGGGCAGAGGATGAGCTCATTACTGGAAGGGCTCTCAGCAGTGCTGCTCCTTCCCAACTGCACACAGCCAAGGGTGGATTCTTTTACAGACACAGCCTCAATCTGCATAGTGTGTAGCTGGCTATTGCAGCTCTGCCGCCTTTCTGATCTGAGGATTTCATAGGTCAGAACTGCAAACAGCCAGCTACACACTCTTCAGAATGTCTGTACAAGAATCTCAGCTGTGTGCAGCGTGGGTAGGAGCAGCCCTGCTGCATATGCTGTGTTAGACTGAGTGCAGTCTGAGGATGGGTGAGGAACTTTTACTGACCCGTGCCCAGCATCCATGTGAGGTGCAGAGGTGCACCACCCCCTAGATCCAACCAAACTCAATACTGCTTACTAAGGGAGGAGGGTGGGAATGGAGGCAGGTGGGACACTCCTGGCTTTGTGGATGTCTGGTACGCTTGCCGGTGGTTGGGGACTCCTGCTGAGTAGATGGAAACCCAAGTGACGGGGAGGCCGCACAGGCCCCCTTGAGCATGGGTGGGGTCACCAATGCGACCCCTGATGCTACGCTCATGCTCCTAGTGTCCCTTTTGCCTGGGGGGCTTCACCCCCTGAAAAATATGCCCTGTTTGCCTCGTGGTAGATACGCCCCTGCTTCCTGCAAGGTATTTTTGTATTGTTTAATAAATTACATGTCCATTGTATTCATAATATTAGTACTGGCCTATGCTGTCATTGCTTTGCATTATTTCTTTTTTTTGTGCTTATTGCAGGTTGCTGAACAACAACCGTATCCAGCGGCTCTCTCAGAAACCATTCGAGAAATTGGAAAATTTGAAGCATCTGTCAGTCAGACCTGTTCTCTGATACTTCTCTTTCCTCCGCTTTCGGCTTTACTATTATGCTTATAAAGATAATTCTGATTAACTGTAGTGGCTGCATGCTGTATTTTTTAACTTTTTCAAATTATTAAATTATTTAGTATTTTTATATATTTTTTTTAAAGTGACAGAACACAAATAATGACCAAATGCACCTAAAGGGGAAAAAAAAGGTCCCCACAGAGCTAGCTAAGAGTCGGATATGACTCGGATATATACATACATCCTAAATACAAGAGTTTCTATTTTCTGGAGGTTTCATGGCAAAATCAATGTAGCCAAAATCACTCTGATCATCTCTAATGCCCCATACACACGGTCGGATTTTCCGACAGAAAATGTCCTATCGGACAATGTTGTCGGAAATTCCGACCGTGTGTAGGCTCCATCGGACTTTTTCTGTCGGATTTTCCGACGGACAAAGTTTTATCTCCTGCTCTCAAATTTTCCGACAACAAAGTCCGATCAGACTTTTTCCGATCGTGTGTAGCGAATTCCGACGGACAAAGTGCCACGCATGCTAAGATCACATTACAAGACCAAAGCTATTGGCTACTAGCCTCTACGTAGTCCCGTCGTACGCAACAAACGTCACCACGTTCAGAATGATCGGATTTTCCGACAACTTTGTCCGACCGTGTGTATGCAACACCAGTGTCGGACAAAATTTTCCGACTGTGTGTACGGGGCATAATTGTTATTCCCAATATCATAGTGATCTGTTTACCCTTCCTAGAAATAGATTCCTTGTCCTTCTGTCCTATCCTCCCTCTACCTAGGTTTTCCTCTCCTTGCTATGGTTCTAATCATACTGTATCTTCTCCTGTTTTTTTTCTTCTACCCTGGTCTTCATTTTTCTCTCCTTGCTATCCTCCTTGTCATATCCTTTCCTGGTTCTCCGTCTTTTCTAGTCTTAGCTTTGCTCTCCTTGTTGTTGTTCTTCTAGTCAAATCCTGCTCTGGTTTTCCTTCATCTACTCTGGCCTCTACCTTCTCTAGATTCCTTGCCTTTCTAATCATATCCTCTCCTGGTATTTCCATCTTATACTCTGGTTTCTGTCTTCCTCGTCCTTCTATCTCTCTGGTCACCTCTTCTCCTGGTTTTCCTTTCTCCACCCAGCTACCTGACTTACACTTGTTGTTATCCTTCTAGTTACATCCTCTCCTTGTTATCCCAGGTCTCTGGCTCCTTCTGCCTGCTAACCACGTATGGCCCCGTACACACGATCGGAAATGCCGCCAGCAAAAGACCGATGTGAGCTTTTGGTCGGAAAATGTGACCATGTGTATGCTCCATCGGACTTTTGCTGGCGGCATTTCCACCAGCAAAAGATTGAGAGCAGGTTCTCTATTTGTCGGTCGGAAAATGTTCCGATCGGAAATTCCGATTGTCTGTACCAATTCCGACGTGCAAAATTCCTACGCATGCTCGGAAACAATTTGACGCATTCTCGGAAGCATTGAACTTCATTTTCTCGGCTTGTCGTAGTGTTGTACGTCACTGCGTTCTTGGCGGTCGAAAGTTGAGAGAACTTTTGTGTGACCGTGTGTATGCAAGCCAAGCTTGAGCGGAATTTCGTCGGAAAAACCATCCAAGATTTGTGTGTACGGGGCATTAGTCATCATGCCATCATCATTATATCTAAATTGGTGGCTTCTTCTTTCTTCCATCTTCCTGATTCCTGGCTCCCTTTTTTTTTTCCTCTCCTTCTAGTCCTACGCCCTCATGCTTATTCTTCTTCTCCCTGGATCCTTGGCTTCAGTTGACCTGCAAACCCTCTAATCATCTTACCCTGACCTCTAGCTCCTGCTTGCCATCCTTCCTATTCCCTTGTCCTTGGTGTACACATTTTTGCTGTCTTACTTTACTGTTCTAGTTTTCCTCCCTCTACTTAGCTTCCTCTTGGGGCGGCGCCTGGGCTTTAAATTTCCAATTTACACATGCACACACTGTATATCTCTTATCCAGAAAGCTAGTCCCTGTCTTGTCCTCTCTTAATCCTGCTACCCCATCTTTCCCCTTTAGTGCCCCTGATCATATGAGTTGTATTCCTCCTTGTCTCACTAAGGTCCTCGTCTCCAACACACCCTTCTTCTTTGCCAACACCTCTTACTGCATCCTATTCTCAATCTCCTTATTTATTGGTTTTCTTTCTCGCATGTAGACATCATTCTTCCTACTGATGGTCACATATCCAGACTGTTCATCCTTTATGTCTTCTCACAGATATCTGTACAAGAATGAAATCCGGAGCATACAGGGGAATGCATTCCATGGACTGGGCTCGCTGGAACAGCTGTGAGTATTGCAGCCAGTATCGGCATTAATATAATTTTCAACCTCTTTTAGCCTGGTATTGTTCATTTTCAAGTTTTTATTGTCATATGGCAAGACTGGTGTTAGGCCACATCAATGGCCTAACACCTTAAACTACGTAGAGGGTTCTTTACTGTAAATGCGGCAAGGATGTGGAATTCCCTTCCACAGGCGGTGGTCTCAGCGGGGAGCATCGATAGTTTCTAGAAACTATTAGGCCCCTTTCACACTGGGCCGGTGAGCCGCGGTGACGGTAAAGCAGCGCTATATTTAGCGCTGCTTTACCGTCATTTTTACCGCGGTTTTCGGCCGCTCGCGGTGCGGTTTTACCCCCCGCGAGCGGCCGAAAAAGGGTTAAACACCCCCCGCAGAGCGCCGCCGTATTGCCGCGGTTTTACCGCGGTCTCCCATTCTTTTCAATGGGAAGGAGCGGTATAGGAGCGGTGAACACACCGCTCCTATCCCGCTCCAAAGATGCTGCTAGCAGGACTTTTTTTGTCATCCTGCTAGCGCACCGCTCCAGTGTGAAAGCCCGCCGGCTTTCACACTGGAGTGAATGGGGCAGGATTTTTTCATGCGGTGAACAGGCGCTATTTTTAGCGCTGCACCGCATGAAAAACGCCCCGGTGTGAAAGGGGCCTTAGATAAGCACATGAACGACCGCATCATACAGGTATATACAATGTAATACTGAACTACAATCACACACATAGGTTGGACTTGATGGACTTGTGTCTTTTTTCGACCTCACCTACTATGTAACTATGTAATGTACCTAGTTGTTTTTGTAATTGAAAGCTTGTTGAAAGTGGTTGCAAGTGCTAGAAAGTTACCTCCCCACATTATACTTGTGGCTGGACACCTGCTAGGCCAGTCAGAATTCTCTGCTACTGTACTTTTGCATTAAGATGGACTTACTAAGAACACAAGTTATCGCATTAAACCATGGTCCAATTTGCTCCAACAGGGAAGAAGTCCTTCCTGTAACCTTTAGTCAATTGGATACTCCTTGGATCCTTCTAATCACATCCCCCTCCTGGTTATCCTCAGGTCTCTAGCTCCTTGTGCCTGCTAACCATGTAATCATGTTATTATACTTAAATTGGTGGCTTTTTTCTTGAGATAACTTGAGTTATTGGTGGTTGGTGGCTGAAAAAGTTGAAGACGTTGGTACAGAATAATGTGATAAAAGATAAAATGTTGTGTGGCCATTGTAGATGCATATCAGAGTTTGGCCACTGTCATAGCATAGTAGGCATGAAGGTCACCCAGCCCATGCCCTGTATCTGTCTTCCCCTGTTCCAGGTATCTCCACTTCAACAACCTGGAGGCTCTGGACGTTGACACGTTTGGGGATATGCCGAAGCTGGAGAGACTGTAAGTGGTTGCAATAGCTTAGGTCTTGTGGATTATTTTATCCCTTTGGCTAGTCTTTATGTTGTGTTTCTTTTGCAGGTTCCTGCACAATAACCGAATCTCTAGGATTCATCCAGGAACCTTCTCTCAGCTTCCCTCACTGACCCGTCTGTAAGTTGTTTGTTGCCCCAAAAGGGTGTGTCCTAATGGGTGACTCCATCCCAACTGCTAAATCGCACCTACCAGCTCCTTTCTGACTTTAGGATCACATAAGAACCCCCCTCGTGTCATAAGCATATAGAGCTGGCTCTGCCACCACCAGCCAGAATTTACATTTTGTCTAGTGTGTGTTAGTATTTCTATAGCTAAAGGGAAAAGAGATTTCCTGGATGCCCCTGGAGTTGTTCTTTAAGGACATCCCATAGTCTGGGGTGCATAGTGTAAATTTTGAGCTGCACCAGAAAGGATTTTTACAGTTTGTCTCTGTGTGCGTCCAGACGCCTGGACTCCAACCCTTTGGTGTGCGACTGTGAGCTGGTGTGGTTGGCGGACCTTCTGAGGAAGTTCACGGAGAGGAGCAGCACGCTGACTGCCGCCACGTGCGAACATCCGACGCATCTGCGAGGGAAGTCTGTGAGCTCCCTTCCCGAGGATCAGTTCAACTGCGGTGAGCTGAAAGCTTTGGTTTGGGGAATAGAAACGTTTTACTCCATCCACAATTAGTTTTTGGAGTATGAATGATTTGTTTTCAGTAACGAGGGCTCGGAAACCTACCATTGTGCAATTCCTCTCACCATTAGCCAGGGCCGGGACAGGGAGTGGGCAGCAGGGGCGGCTGCCCTTGGCACTGTGGTATTATGTGAGATGGGGGGAGGGAATTTGTGTTGGAGGGGAGAATTTGGGGGACAGCAGGGGGCAAGAATTGTTGTAAGAGAGGAAATGTGAGGGGGGGGTGCTAGAAAAGGTGATTTGGGGGGATTGGTGTTGGGAGGGCAGATAGGGGAGGGAATTTGTTATAGCAGGGGGAATTTGGGTGGTTTGTGCTAAAAGAGTTGATATGGTAGAAGAGGGAGGAGATTCGTGCTAGGAGGGGACATTTTTGGGCGGGAGGATTTGTGCCAGTAGGGACGATTGGGGGGTATTTGTGCTAAGAGGGGAAATTTGGAGGGGGGGATTTGTACTGGAAGGAAGGGTGTAGTACTCTTGGTGGGGGGCGGTGGGGATTTGTGTTAGGAGGAGTGATTTGTGCTGAAAGGAAGGATGTAGTACTCTTGGTGGGGGGCGGAGGGATTTGTGTTAGGAGGGGTGATTTGTGCTTGAAGGAAGGGTGTAGTACTCGGGAGGGGGGGAAGGATTTGAGGAGTAGAGGATTTGTGCTTGAAGGAAGGGTTTAGTACTCTTGGGGGGGGGGTTGTGTTAGGAGGAGGGATTTGTGCTGGAAGGAAGGGTGTAGTACTCTTGGTGGGGGGCAAGGGGTTTGTGTTAGGAGGGGTGATTTGTGCTTGAAGGAAGGGTTTAGTACTCGGGAGGGGGAGGAAGGATTTGAGGAGTAGAGGATTTTTGCTTGAAGGTAGGGTTTAGTACTCTTGGGGGGGGGTTGTGTTAGGAGGAGGGATTTGTGCTGGAAGGAAGGGTGTAGTACTCGTGGGGGTTGGGCGGGGGGATCTTAGGGGTGATTTTTTTTTCCGGGGGGAGGCGGGGGGGATGTGTGCTGCGGGGGATTTGGGGAGAGAGGATTTGAGCTTGGATGGGGGATGAGGGGGGAGGTCAAAGACTTGTGCTGGAGGAGAGGGAATATATGCCTAGGAGGTAAGCATGTAGATTAGTGCTTCATTATTTGGGGGGCTATTTTTGCATGACACATAATGCTCATACATCTTGGGGGGGGGGGGCATTTTGGCATTGTGGCATTGGGCTCTAGATGGCCTTGTCCTGGCACTTCCATTAGCTATCTTCTGGACTAGTGACTGCAGGGTTCTGATTTGGCAAACTAGCAGGGAATTGGGTAAAAGATAAAGAATTGTTCAATCCTAATTCCAATCAAATTTGTTTTTTGTTTAAAAAAATTAGGAGAGTTACAATTTTTTTACTGTTTCTTTTTTTTTTGCTGTCTGACCCCATTAAGGAGAATTTCCTCACTTCCTGTCCCTGTGACACCAACACAAGTAATGAATGGGGGGGTTGGGCAATCAAAACATAAGATATTTTAGCCTTTCATCTCTCTACGAACAACTTGTTTTTGTATTTGTCCCCATTAGAGAGAGTTCCCATCACTTCCTGTCCTGACAGAGCAGTGAGGGCAAATCTCCCCAACGCAGTCAAAAAGAGCAGTAAAATCCGTACAGAGACTCAAACACCTTCCTGCCTCTCCAAAACTAAATAAACCCCTTTCAGAATAACCAAAAAATAAATAAAAATTGCTCCACCTTAAATTAAAAGGCTCCTCTCAACCACAAAATGGACCTGTCATTTGATGGGGGTCTCCTTTTCCTCCAGAGATGCCTCGAATCGTATCAGAGCCCAGAGATGCCGATGTCGTCCTTGGAAATACGGTTTATTTTATCTGCCGGGCCGAGGGGAACCCCAAGCCTGACATCAGATGGATACATAACAAGTGAGTGTTCGAGGTTTCCTCACCGCTTCAGGTCTGCTCTTTTGTTTGATCTCCAGAACCTGGGTGCGGGTTCTAAAAGGCCGTCTTCACTTGTCACAGGATGAAAATAGATTACTAGGGACCGCACTCTAGTCCAGGAGTCCAGCAGAATCACTGAGGGCCAATCAGTGAAATATTCTTCCAAGCAGAGGTCTGAATTGCATGTTTTTGTGCAATGACCGCTTTGCATTATTGCAACCAATCACCTGCTTGTTAACTCGGGCAGCCACCACCCTCTGTCCAGAGCTGTCCTGCCTCCAACTATTGGCTCTATGAGAATGACAGCGGCAGCGGTGATGGCTGTGGGCAGAAAGGCTCCTAAAGGGCGAGTCTGCAGCAGTCCAGATTGGACATTGGCTCAGTCCGGATCCAGACCGTGGTCCGCCATTTAGTGACAAGTGTGCTTTTCTGAGTTACTTTTTCGACCATCCATGATCGCTATGCAACCATAAGGGCTCCACCCCAACAAAAAAATGTCCTCCTTAACACATTTCACCACATTGTGGCTTGATCACAAGGATGCTTATGGTCAAGCCCGCGATGTGATGAAACGCGTTAAGCAGGAGTTTTTTCTTTTAATATATAGGAGCTCATGCACAGGGGCGTATGAGGTCATATAATGTAAAATAATCCAATATTCGGGGTTCCCAGGAGCCACAGGTTTTGGGTATAGCCAACTGTACAAATGGGTATACACGTTTCCTATTCTGTCCAAAATTAGATTGGGTTTTAGATATTCTTTGAATTAACTAGATTTGTAGGAGGGTCCAATGGGTGTTTGTCTGGTTTTAATCTACTTAATTATTTATGTGTATGTACTACAGGGAAACCGAGTGAGCAAATATCCATATTTTTGGAAAATTGAAAAAAAATGCTAATAAAGGAAAAAGGGAATGGAGGCACATATATTTTCCATGTTACTACCCAACACTCTTTTTTCCCCTCCAGCAATGAGATCGATATGAGTTTCGATGGGAGACTCCATCTGTTGCATGATGGGACATTGATGATCCAGAACACGCAAGAGTCGGATAAAGGGATCTATCAGTGCGCGGCCAAAAACATTGCCGGCGAGGTGCGCACCCAAGAGGCGATCTTGCGCTACTCCGGCAGCCGATGTGAGTAACGCCTTCTGGAGTCGCCTAAAAAAACGCAGGTGCACCCATGATTATATTTCTCATGGGTTCTTTAATGAGGTGGAACATCCATGGTATTGGCAGGCTGAAACCATGTAATGGTGATTGGGAGCAGCCATGGAAGACAGAGGTCCTTTTCACTGCATAACAAGGTTAAGTAATACCGACATCTACGGCTGACAGGAGTAGTGAGAGCCACATCACTACTTCTGTCAGCCCAGCGCTGGAAGCAGCACATATCGAGGGGTGGGGGTTGGGCGCAATTTGTCATCTTTGCCCTGGGCACTGGATGATCTTGTCCCAGAACTATTTATATGCCACAATCTAATTGAACAATCATTGTACAGTCACCTTTAAATGTCCCAATTTTTTTTGTAATGTGAGGGCCTAAACCTGAATATGTACCTATAGATTAGTGTTTTCCAACCTCAAGTACCCCCAACAGGCAATGTTTTGGAAATTTCCCTTGGGTAAAATAGGTCTCGTACATACCAAGCCATGGACATTGATCTAAAACACTTGTGCAAGGTGAAGGAACTCCTGAAAACATGACCTGTTGAGGGGGACTTGAGGACTGAAGTTGGGGACCACTGCTGTAGATAGACACAGAGAGGGAAAAAAGTATTTGATCCCCTGCTGATTTTGTACGTTTGCCCACTGACAAAGAAATGATCAGTCTATAGTTTTAATGGTCGGTTTATCAGTGAGAGAATAACAACAAAAATATCCAGAAAAACGCATTTTCAAAAAAGTTATAAATTGATTTGCATTTTAATGAGGGAAATAAGTATTTGATTCCCTATCAATCAGCAAGATTTCTGGCTCCCAGGTGTCTTCTATACAGGTAACGAGCTGAGATTTGGAGCACTCTCTTAAAGTGAGTGCTCCTAATCTCAGCTTGTTACCTGTATAAAAGACATCTGTCCACAGAAACAATTCCAATTTCTCCACCATGGCCGAGACCAAAGAGCTGTCCAAGGATGTCAGGGACAAGATTGTAGACCTACACAAGGCTGGAATGGGCTACAAGACCATCAGCAAGAAGCTTGGTGAGAGGGTGACAACAGTTGGTGCGATTATTCGCAAATGGAAGAAACAAAAAATAACTGTCACTCTCCCTCGGTCTGGGGCTCCATGCAAGATCTCACCTCGTGGAATTTCAATGATCAGGAGAACGGGGAGGAATCAGCCCAGAACTACACAGGAGGATCTTGTCAATGATCTCAGCTGGGACCACAGTCACCAAGAAAACAATTGGTAACACACTACGCTGTGAAGGACTGAAATCCTGCAGCGCCCGCAAGGTCCTCCTGCTCAAAAAAGCACACAGGACCATCTGAGGTTTGCTAATGAATGATTCAGAGGAGAACTGGGTGAAAGTGTTGTGGTCAGATGAGACCAAAATCAAGCTCTTTGGCATCAACTCGTCGTGTTTGGCGGAGGAGGAATGCTGCCTATGACCCCAAGAACACCATCCCCACCGTAAAACATGGAGGTGGAAACATTATGCTTTGGGGGACAAACAAATGCTCTGTTGGAAGAATGGTCAAACATTCCCATAGACACACCCCTAAACCTTGTGGACGGCCTTCCCAGAAGAGTTGAAGCTGTTATAGCTGAAAAGGGTGGGCCAACTCAATATTGAACCCTACGGACTAAAACTGGGACGCCATTAAAGTTCTTGTGCATGTAAAGGCAGGCGTCCTGATACTTTTGGTAATATAGTGTATATACGTCACCGATCTTAGGAGGCTGTAGAGCCGAAGTATGGAGCCTGGGTCCCAATCAAGAATAGGGCATGTCTGGGCATGCGAAGGATCAAGGGAGTATCATCAGGAGGCTGGCAGTGCAAACAAGAAAGGTTCTGCCAAAAACTGTCCCCCCATCGGATAGAAGATGAACGGCGCCTGCCAGGTTCAAGCCCCACCATCCAAGTGGACATACGGTAGCACTTAGTAACAAGGCCCCTCGTGGGCTCACTTCGCTCGCCGCGCTTTGGGCACTGCCTTGCTTGTCAATTTTTTATTCTGACTCTATGTCCACTTGGATGGTGGGGCTTGAACCTGGACTCAGTGCGCAGGCACCGTTCATCTTCTGAGACTTTCGGCGTCTCCTTGTCCTCCGTACTGCACATGGCGGACACTATCCGACGAGGGGCAGTGTTCAACACAACACCGGCTCACAATAATGGGAGATTCAAGATGATGCTGCAAGATGGGAGGTGCAGCAGGGGAAAAAAAGACAATGCAGGATTGGCTGGGTTTGTGAGTATATTTATCCCACATAGAGGATCCACAAAGGTAAGTGGCATATAGAAAGTAAAGCCCATGGGTGGGGTGAAGCTCCCCTATAATTTAACAATGTACCCCATTTTTTTTGACTGCCCTGCCATGGAAGGTTCTTAGTCGAATCTTTCTGCCTCCTCAGCCAAGCCAGTGTTTATAATCCATCCACAAACCACGGAAGCGCTCGTAGATGGAAGCATCACCCTGGAGTGCGGCGTCTCTGGTGACCCTCAGCCGAAAATTACATGGACCACGGAAAACGGGGAAGCGATTCCCAATAACGGGCGCTTTACCATTACAAGCTCTGGAGGTCTGTACATACAGAACCTCACCGCCGCGGACCAGGGGCTCTATCAGTGTCACGCCAGCAACAGCGAGGGCAGCGTCCAGGCCTCTGCGTCTATCATCGTACAAGGTGAGAAAATACAAGGCCATACGGCAAATATATTGATTACAATATTGACCTGAAGAGATATTCCAGTCTATTGGGACTAGCTGTGCGGCTGTGTCCAAGTCACAGAGCCCATCTGGTCTTCTTCTAAATGGTTTTGCTATGTGTTTTCTGTCCTCCGATTTCCTCACTTCACTTTCAGATCCTCAGAAGTTCTCCGTGGTTCCCAGAGACCAGACAGTGACTGAAGGACGGGATGTCGAATTTCTTTGCTCTGCCAATGGTCAACCAGCTTCGGTCATAACGTGGACTAAAGATGGTAAGACCCTCACCTTCCCTGCATTGGTTATTTTAACCTTCCCTGAAGAGCATGGACCAGGACAGTCTTTACATTTCTGGGGTGGGCCTGTTTAATTGGCAATGGGGCCCTGCATTGAGCGTGAAGGAGGCAATGCGACCGCAGCTGAGAGTGCCTCAGGGAGGCAGCAGCGTTGAATCAATTGCATTGATTGAAAGAGCCTACCGGGTCCAAAAATTAGGTAAGTTTTACATCATATCCCCGCACCCCCAAACTAAACAAGCATTTAAGGCAGAACATTTTTTTTTTAATTGCTTGTTTTTGTCTAGGGCAGTGGTCTCCAAACTGTGGCCCGACTTTATCCCGTCCTTGGTGCAGTATTCCTTCCACTGACACCAACTACAAGGCATAATTACTGTCACTGATACCAACAATAGGGCACTATTCTTTTCACGGACACCAACAACGGGCCATAAGTACTGTCACTGATACCAACAATAGGGGACTATTCCTCCCACTGACACCAACTACAGTACAGTGTTCTTCCCAATGACGATGCACTATTCCTTCCCATGACACCAACAACAAGGAAATATTCCTCCCTCAAATACCAACAATGGGGCATTGTTTACTCCCATTGATGCCAGGGCATTGTCTAATTTTAATGTCCACAGTCCGGCCCCTCCAAGTCTGAACGACAGTAAACCGGCCCTTATATAACGTTTGGAGAACCCTAGTCTAGGGGATTAGAAAGTCGAGATATACCGTATATACTCGAGTATAAGCTGACCCGAATATAAGCCGAGGCACCTAATTTTACCACCAAAAAATTGGAAAACGTATTGAATTGAGTATAAGCCTAGGGTGAGAAATTCGCAGCTACTGTAAGTAGAAAAGAGGGTCAACAATGCCCATTTGCAGCCTCACTGTGCCCATTTGCAGCCTCACTGCGCCCATTTGCAGCCATAGGTCCCCCGAACTTCAAACTCTGTAGTTAAGGGTTCCTGGATGCCCCCCTAGCTGCAGCCAAAATTTGGGGTCTCTGGACCCAAAGGGTCCCGAAATGATATTGCTGCAGATGGACACAGTTGACTGAATTTGGGGCCCCGTATCTCGGGGCCACTTGGTGCTAGGAACCCCAAATTTGGTGTGCAAATACCCAATATATCCAAAGATGGGGTTCCCAAACGGGGCCCCAAAGTCGGTTCGGAAAATGTCAAGCACTTTTCTGAAGCAGAGAATGACATTTTCCGAGCCGAATTTGGGGCAGAGTATCTCGGGGCCACTTGGTGCTAGGAACCCCATCTTTGGATATGTTGTAGTGCTCCACTGGATTTGCACACCCAATTTGGCCCTGAGATACGGGGCCCCAAAGTCGGTTCGGAAAATGTAATTCTCTGCTGCAGTAAAGTGCTGGACTCAAGTATAAGCCAAGGGAGGCACTGTCAGCACAAAAAAATGTGCTGAAAAACTTGGCTTATACTCGAGTATATACGGTACTCACCTAATTCACTAATCCTCCAAGCTTAAGACCAGTTCCTGTTGCTCCCGCCCCCCCCTGCGGTCTTGTGCGTTGCACTGTTCATGATGTCATCACGCCCATAGACTGGCTCTGGAAGTGAGGGCGGCAGGAACAGTCCACCACAGGACGTGGGGGAGCGCCGTTTTCAGGAGGATTGAAGGATCGGGTGAGTATGAGCTCTAAGTTCACCCGAAGAGAAAACACGCAGTTAACCCATGCAGTGCAATTTTTCCCAGAGTTCTGATTTAACCTTTGGGTTTGGGGGTGGGGGTGGTTAGGTCACTGCAAGGGTACACTAATATTAATTCTCATTTAAGGTGGCGATACATGTAACGATTTCTGATCGATTTAGATTTGAATGATCTGAAACTAGCCATAGCCATTTTAGTTTGATTTGGGTACATTGGTTTCCAAAGCCCAAATCTTGTCTCTGTTAGCTTTTTGCATGAAGGTTTCAGGGCCGACAATAAATGACATGAAGTTGTATTGTCCTGTGGGATTTGGCCCTCATATGAACAGTAGGGAATCCTGATTGTGTGCAGGTCCTCTATAACCTTAGTTGCCTCCGTAGTCATGTGATAATTCCTCTGATTATTATGCCGCCAGGTTTGGCAGAGAGCCCGGCTCAGCTGATCGCCGATTGGTGGAGTTCTCTGTACAAATGCCAGCTCTCTGCATGGCAGCTTCTCATGTCCTTAAAAGAACTGAAAAGCTTTGTATGGACTGCTAGAGCCTGAGGTCTTCATAGCTTCTTCGCTCATCTAATGGTGGCCAGAGGTCATTGTATCGGTGCGCTTGTAGCAAGAACAATTATGTACCGCCCGTGATACTTTTTTTTATTTGCACGAACACCCACATTTTCAGGACAAGCTTTTCGGGGTGTACCCCCTTTTTCAAGGTCCAAGCAGTACTAATAGATAATGTATAGTTACATACAGGGGTCAAGTCCTGGGGAAAAAAGTGTGGGAACTCCCACCCAAGATCCACTCCCCCACCAAAAAAATAAAAAATAGGACATCGGGGCACATCAGGGCACGGGGCACCTCGGAGCATGGGGCACATCAGGGCACATGGCACATCGGCGCTCTTTAGGGCACATTATAGGACACATCAGGGCACGGGGCACATCAGGCCATGGGGCACATGGCACATCGGGGGACATTATGGTACATCAGGGCACATTATAGGGCACATCGGGGCACATAGCACATCATGGCACATCGCGGCACATTATGGCACATTATGGGGCACATAGCACATCAGGGCACGGGGCACATCAGGGCACATGGCACATCGGGGGGCACATTATAGCACATCAGGGCACATTATGGGGCACATTGGGTCACATAGCACATCAGGGCACATAGCACATAAGGACACGGGGCACATAAGGGCATGGGGCACATCAGGCCACATGGCATATCAGGGCACATAGCACATTAGGGCTCGGGGCACATCATGGCACATTATGGGGCACATAGCACATCAGGGAACATTATGGGGCACATAGCACATCGGGGCACATCAGGGCACATTATGGGGCATATTAGGGCACATTATGGGGCACATTAGGGCACATCTGGGGATCTTACTTGCCAGCATGCAGAGCAGCGCAGGAAGCGCCTGTCTGTAATAAGTTCTCTCTCATGTCACTTAGCGCTGCTCGCTCCCCGGCGGCCCCTCCTCTCTTCCCATCTATCCCAGATGATGTCACAAGCCAATGGGGATAGACAAGAAGAGAGGAGGGGCCGCCGGGGAGCGAGCAGCGCTAAATGATATGAGAGAGAACTTATTACAGACAGGCGCTTCCTGCGCTACTCTGCATGCAACCCATTCGGCTCGGGCGGCTCTAGTCCTGCAAAAGGAATGGCGTTCCTGCTGTGAAAAAAGTGCAGGGACGCTGTTCCCACGCGTTCCCGCAGGACTCGAGCTCTGGTTACATAGTAATGCCGCGTACACACAATCGGACATTCCGACAACGAATTCCATGGGATTTATATCCGACGGATGTTGGCTCAAACTTGTCTTGCATACACACGGTCACACAAATGTTGTCGGAATTTCCGATCATCAAGAACGCGGTGATGTACAACAGGTAAGACAAGCCGAGAAAAATGCAGTTTAATAGCCAGTGCGGCTCTTCTGCTTGATTCCGAGCATGCGTGGAATTTTGTGCGGCGGAATTGTGTACAGACGATCGGAAATTTCCGACGACGGATTTTGTTGTCGGAAAATTTGAGAAAAAAATTTGAGAACCAGCTCTGAAATTTTTGTTGTCGGAATTTCTGACAAAAAATGTCCGATGGAGCCTACACACGGTCGGAATTTCCGACAACAAGCTCCCATCGAACATTTGTTGTCGGAAAATCTGATCGTGTGTACGCGGCATTAGTCTGGTTGGAAAAAAAGACACGTCCATTTCAACCAATAAACAGGAAAACAAAAAAAATATATAACATTTTTTTACAATTCTATATACACAATCCCATACCCACAGTTGATCGAGAGGAAGCCAAAAAATATATAAAATACAAGAATAATAACATTCTGCTAAAACGTATTAGTACTGCTTGTACCTCAAAGAAGAGGGCACTCCGGGAAAGCTTGTCCTGAAAATTTAGATGTTGATGTGCAAATAATTTTTTTTTTTTACAGACAGTACTCAATTGTTCCTAATAGTGGCCACACACCTATCATAATGATCATTCAAGCAAATCATTTACTGCAAATAAACTGATCAATTTTCATAAAAGCGTAAAAGCCAAAGACCCTCCATTCCCTCAGTTCACTGAAAAATTGGCTCTGCCTATCGGGATTGTATTTGGATAGTATGTATATATTCCGTTTTGACTTTTTGTCTATTGTATTTAAAGGGAAAAATACTTTAATAAAAATGTACTATAAAAAAAAAAAAAAAAATCGGCTCTGCCAAAACGATTGACTGTGGCAAATTTTTGTCAATCGCTTCTGGAGCCAAATCCATGCATGGGTCAGAGATCTGGCTTTTTATTTAAAAAATAAGTTAAATAAATAAATTAAATAAAAAATTATATATATATATATTTTTTTTTTAATAACAGACTCCAGAGAACTGATCTTAAAGTAGCATAGGCAAAACTTTTATTTTTTTTATTTTGGATAGAGTAAGGGAGAGTTATTTTTTTATTTTAATTTTTTTTAGCCATCTGTGTCCCATAGCGGAGATTAACCTTCACTTCCTGTCCCCTCCAAAGTGGTTGTCAACAGAATTAGCACTAGAACTTTTTTTTTCCCCATTTTGGATAGAGTACGGGAGGGTTATAACCCCTGTCAGATTATTTTTTTCGACATCTGTGTCCCTTTGCAGAGATTTCCCTTCACTTCCTGTCCCATAGCCAAACAGGAAGTGAGGGGGGATATCCCTGTAAATTAGGAGAATTGCTTAGGGACCCCCAGGTCACCAGAACTAGTGTACCCATGGGAGGATTTCCCCTCTATTACTTTTTTTTGGGGACAACCCAACATTTGGAATTTTCTTTTACTTTCACTTTCAATGATAATGGTAAATAGGACAAATAGAGAGGACGAATCTCTCTAATGGGGACACAGACAGCAATAAAAACGGACATGGTTCTAATCCCTCTCTACTCCATCCAAAATGGAAACAAAAAGTTTTGCCTTTATTTATAATTTAATGCAGTAGATTAAATGATCACTTTTAACAGATTGTCTACATTTGGACTGATAGATGGCATTTTCAATCAAATTCTCAAAAAAATTTCATAAAATCATAAATTCCAATATGAAATAATTTGTTTGTTTTTTATTTAAAAAAAAAAAAAAAGTTTTTTGCCTTTTAGTTATAATTTAATGCAGTAGATTAAATGATCACTTTCAACAGATTGTCTACATTTGTACAGATAGATGGCATTTTCAATCAATATTCTCAAAAAAAATTAAATAAAATAAAATCATAAATTCCAATATGAAAGAATTTATATATATATATATATATATATATATATATATATATATATATATATAAAGTTTGGCCTTTAGTTATAATTTAATGCAGTAGATTAAATGATCACTTTTAACAGATTGTCTACATTTGTACTGATAGATGGCATTTTCAATCAATATTTTTAAAAGGAAAAAAAAAAAAAAGTCATAGATTCCAATATGAAAGAATTTGTTTGTTTTTTATAAAAAATAAATAAAAAAAAGTGTTGAAAAATATATAAACGAGAAAAAAAAGAAAAAGAAGAAAAATGATATTGGTGAAAACTCTAGTGAAGTTATACTGTTGAAGGGTTTGTCCAGGGGGCTCCAATAGCCTAGAGAGATTTCCCCTCACTTCCTGTCCCTGGGACAATGGTTTTACTAGACAGGAAATGAAGGAAATTATACAACTGAGACACAGACCCTGTGACAGGGGTTCTAACTTGCCTCTATTCTACAAAAAAAAAAAATATTCTTATTTCATTCTGTATTCCTGATGGAAATTTTCACTTCTTGTCTGATGAAACCATCATCACCGTCACAGGAAGTGAGGAGGAATCTCAGAATTTATGATTATTATTTTTTTATAACAAATTTATACAAATGTATATGGTATATTTGCAATATATTTTTAGATATATGTTAAATGTCCCCTAAAAAACAGTGCCCAGCTCCCTATTGCCTTTAATTATTCGCCCAAAAATGGTCAAAATTTGCCCCTATAGACTTGCAAATTTGCCCCTATAGACTTTGCTGCAAAACTCGGGATTGGCAAACGTGGAGCCACATTTGGGAACCCAGGCAGATTCGCCCATCGCTGATTGACTTACCTAAACTGGTTTAAAAAAACGTATTTGGTCAAAGAACGTGAGAAGATATTGGTACGGGATAAAAACTTCCATTTAGGTTGTAGAACTGAAGCTGAAACGTGATTGGTTGCCAGAGGAATGAATGTTTTAATTAGTCGCTGAATGAGCCTTGGTATCAGTTGTTTTACATGAATCTATGACTGTTTTTGTGTCATTAGGAGAAGAACTGCCAAATGATGGGCGACACACTGTTCTTGAATCGGGGGCTCTCTATATCCAGAGGGCTGTGATAAAGGATAGCGGGCAGTATCATTGTCATGCCACCAGTTCTATGGGGGTCAGCTCTGTGCCGGCCTGGCTGTATGTGCAGCCACTAGGTAAGTACGCTCTGTGAGCAGGCAACCCAGGCCTAAGCCAGCTGACTGTTTCCTATCTCAAGTTTTATGTTCTTCTTTGAGATATACAAAACCATGCAAATTATCACAAAGTTCTGTGGTTATAGGGACTCTGAAATACACAAAGGGATTGATTTGCTAAAACTGGAGAGGGCAAAATCTGGTGCCTCTCTTCATAGAAACCAATCAGCTTCCAGGTTTTTATGTCAAAGCTTAATTGAAGGTGAAGTTAGAATCGGATTGTCTACCATGCAGAGCTGGACCAGATTTTGCACTCTCCAGTTTTGGTAAATCGACCCCCATTGTGCCATTGTCTTTTGTAAATTTGTCCTGTGCAAATGATGACGACTGTGACTGATTATCTCCCCAGATACGGCACGACTCGGGGATGCCTTTGTGGAGATGTCCCTGCGAGAAGCCATCCAAAGTGTCAACAGCAGCTTCAACGCCACTCACAGATACCTGTTCAGCAGGTGAGGAGTCTCACTGGTACAGGTGGCTGCCCTGTAGGTAAGAAGCCCTTCCTTTGTGCAAGCACCAGTGCTGTGTCAAAAATAGGAACTGTCAGTGTTACCCCACAGCAACCCGTCAGAGTCAACGACAGTCGGTTATGAAAATAATGGGCTTGATCTGAGATGGAGTAATACAGCACGAGAGAGCTTTTATTTCTGACACCTTGATTGTTTATTCCTGCAGATGCTTGCTCCTTGGGGGATGGACAATCTTTTGTTCCTGCTCAGGGAAGGGGGGAATCATTTGGAAGTGTTGGTAATGGAGGGACCACATGTGACTGCTCTGCAGGGAAGGAAATGCTTTAAACTGCTCAGCAGGGGAGGGATCAAATTTAACTGCTCAGTTGGAGAGGAGATGCCTGTAACTGCTCAACCGGGAGGGATGAATTGTAACAGCTCAGCAGGGGAGGGATGAATTGTAACAGCTCAGCAGGGGAGGGGTGAATTGTAACAGCTCAGCAGGGGAGGGATGATTTGTAACAGCTCAGCAGGGGAGGGTTGAATTGTAACTGCTCAGCAGGGGAGGGTTGAATTGTAACTGCTCAGCAGGGGAGGGATGAATTGTAACAGCTCAGCAGGGGAGGGATGATTTGTAACAGCTCAGCAGGGGAAGGTTGAATTGTAACTGCTCAGCAGGGGAGGGTTGAATTGTAACTGCTCAGCAGGGAGATATTCACTGGTAACTGTTCGTAACTGCTCAACAGGGGGAGGGATAATTTGTAACAGCTCAGTGAGGGAGATATCCAAAATAATTGTTCAGCAGGGAAGGGATCACTATTAGCTGCTCAGTGCAGGATGGATTACTCATAACTGCGCTGAAGAGGAGAAATCACTCATAACTGCACAGCAGGGGAGGATTCACTCATAACTGCTAAGCAGGGGAGGGATCACTCATAGCTGCTCAGCGGGGGAGGGATCACTCATAACTGCTCAGCAGGGGAGGGATGAATTGTAAAAGCTCAGCAGGGGAGGGTTGAATTGTAACAGCTCAGCAGGGGAGGGTTGAATTGTAACTGCTCAGCAGGGAGATATTCACTGGTAACTGTTCGTAACTGCTCAACAGGGGGAGGGATAATTTGTAACAGCTCAGTGAGGGAGATATCCAAAATAATTGTTCAGCGGGGAAGGGATTACTATTAGCTGCTCAGTGCAGGATGGATTACTCATAACTGCGCTGAAGAGGAGGATTCACTCATAACTGCACAGCAGGGGAGGATTCACTCATAACTGCACAGCAGTGGAGGGATTACTCATAGCTGCTCAGCGGGGGAGGGATCACTCATAACTGCTCAGCAGGGAAGGGATCACTCTTAAATGCTAAGCAGGGAAAGGATTATTCCTAACTGCTCAGCAGGGGAGGAATCACTAATAGCTGCTCAGTGGGAGAGGAATCACTCATAACTGTTTAGCACGGGATGGATCGCTCGTAACTGCTCAGCAGTGGTGGGATTACTCATGACTGCTCAGCGGGGGAGAGATCCCTCTTAAAGTGATTGTAAAGGCTCGTTTTTTTTTTAAATAACAAACATGTTATACTTACCTCCTCTGTGCAGTTGGTTCCCTCTTTTGCAAAGAGGAGAGGTTTGGGAGGTGGCAGGGGTTGTTGTTTGGGAGACGGGTGATGGCAGGGTGGGAGAGGAGGTGTAAGTGAGGGCAAGGTAGTTGAGGGTGGGGTGAAATAGGGATTGTGGGGTGGGAGAGTTTAGATGGAAAAGGCTGTGATCGCTGGGGGGGGGGGGGGGGGGGGGGGGGGGGGATGGGGATAGGAGGGTTATTGGGAGACATGGGGGCAGAGGTGACAGCTGGTAGAGGAAAGGAGGAGACAACAGGCAGAAGTGACTGCAGGCATGGTACAGGAGACAGTCAGAGACTGCAGGCAAGGTACAGGAGATGGTCAGAGACTCCAGACATAGTATAGGAGATGGTCAGAGACTGCAGACATGTGGCGGGAGATGGTCAGAGACTGCAGGCATGATACAGGAGACAGTCAGAGACTGCAGGCATGGTACAGGAGACAGTCAGAGACTGCAGGGATGGTACAGGAGACAGCCAGAGACTGCAGGCATGGTACAGGAGACAGCCAGAGACTGCAGGCATGGTACAGGAGACAGCCAGAGACTGCAGGCATGGTACAGGAGACAGCCAGAGACTGCAGTGCACTGTCCAGAGGGGAGGAGGAGGCGGTCCACTCCCAAGCAACATCACGTCCGGTATCGGTTTCCGGTATCGGAGCATTTTCGCGAGTACCGATACTCGCGAAAATGCCTCGTATCAGTGCCAATATCGGTATCGGTGCATCCCTAGCTGTAACATAACAAAATGTGGAAAAAGTGAAGCCCTGTGAATACTTTCCAGATGCACTGTATATTGGCATGTACAACATTGATGGGCTGCAATAAAACCTGCAGTTAGAACAACCCGTAAAACATCGACAATGGAGGGTTTTTAATCTCCAAAGGGGAATTGGACCACCCAATGGAAATTGGCTCTGAGAGAGGTTTTTATGCAAAAGAAACAATAAAACAAAGTTCCCCATTTGTTTATAGGAATGGAGAACTCTGAGAAATGAAGCATAAAATTCTGAGCAGATGGAGTTACAACAATCCAAGCCAAATGTTATTGTAGTGTAAATTCTGTTTATTGGAGGTGCAAATCAGACCCATGTTCATAGCTACATAACTGGTTATCATGTCCAAAAGTTCTCTCCTACTAGTGAGATATTTATATTACCCTAAATTCACTTGAAAAGGCTTTTTATAAACCACCTCTTGATGATAGCTGCAAGAATTTGAGAATGCTATGCGCTCCATTATTTACTTACGCAAAAAAAATTATTATCTATAGTTTTTTGTGTTTTTTTTTTTTTACTTTTGTTAATTAATTTGCCATAGTTGGTTCCAAGCTTGTTATAAGGAAAGGGTAAAGTTTTATATGACCTGGTCCCACAAAAATTTAAACCAAATCTCCTGAAAAGCTGTGATGAGTGACAATGGCATATTGAAATGAGCCTGCACTCAAAAAGTGATTTTTTTTTTTTTTGTATTATTTGAAACATTTAGAAATGGCCCCTTTAAGAACTAACCTGAAAATTGACATTTTTGTCTGGAGTTCCTCCTAAAAAAATTCAGAGCACTTCCTGTGCCTAGGCATTGCTGATCTGTAGCCTCATAGATGGACATCTGCAGTGTGAGGATCTAAGGCACTGCTGGGCTCACCAGATTTGGAGTGATATTGGGTGATGCCACTACTGCGCTGCTCACTGTTCTCCTTGCTGGAGAGGTGGTGGTATCTAATGACCTGCAGTGCAAGGATCTCCCTGCTTCATCTATTCTGTGGAGCTGTCCTTCCTCTCTTGCTGCCTCTTGATTATTCCTTCAGTAATTATCAGACCACTGGCAATCTAGGAGACCACTCTGACATGAGGAAGCACAGCACTTCTCCTCTACCACAGATTTGTAATGTGAAACAAAGCATGGTAAGTTAGTAAGGATGGGGAAAATATCAGCTGCATTAGGACAGGCAATACTAATAACTATTTTTTTGGCACTCTACTCACCTTTTTGTGCATGGCTTCCACAGTACAGGTCCTCTTTAACGTAAACGTCTGTCCATTGCTGTCGTGGTAGAACACTATGGCACATCCTACAAAAATGAGACCATTATCTTTACGCAGATTACCAAAGTCACCTAGTGATCTCTTTGCACTGTCCCGCTACCCCCGTGACCCTCAGACCATCGAAATTGTTCGCGCAGCGGAGATCCTGGAGAGGACCCTTGAACTGATAGAGGAACATGTGCAGCAAGGCCTGCCGGAAAACCTAAACAGCACAGGTAGGGCAATGATTTTAAAGAACTGGTCTGATTTAGAGCGATGTTGCTTGTAGGGTGTGTTTAGCATGCCAAATGTCCACGGCTGGTTAAATCCGGACTCCAGACAGGTATACCAAACAACATGCACCACAGCACTCACCCTGGGAAGGCAAAGAGGGCTAAATTGCTTTGACAATGATGTTAATCTAATGCTGCGTACACACGAGCGGACTTTTCGGCAGCAAAGGTCCGATGGAACGAATCCGTCGGACAATCCGATCGTGTGTGGGCTCCATCGGACTTTTGCTGTCGAAAAATCTGACGGACTTTAGAAACCTGTTTCAAATTTTTCCAACGGAACTCCGCTGGACCCAGTTCCTATTGAGAAATCCGCTCGTCTGTGTGCTAGTCCGACGGACAAACAACGACTCTAGGGCAGCTACTGGCTATGAACTTCCTTATTCTAGTCCGGTTGTACGTCATCACGTTCAAATCCGTCTGACTTTAGTGTGATTGTGTGTGGCCAAGTCCGTTCATTCGGAAAGTCCATCGGAACTCCGTCGAAAGTCCATCGGAAAGACCGTCGGACCTAGTCCGTCGAAAAGTCCGGTCGTGTGTACGCGGCATAACTGTGCAAACCTGATTACTGGAGGGAAGAGAACAGGGGTGACCTCATGAGTGTGCTTTTGCCTATACAATGTTTAATGGGTCCTGGATCAGGTTGCTTTGCTAAACTACAGTGTAGTTTGCAGGGAGGTCCAGGCTAAGACTGGTATACAGTAACATCCCTATCCCTACCCTATCCACTATCCAACTGTAAATTTTCTTATTTGGGCAACTTTTATTTTGTATTTCAGGTAGCGCAGAAGAATTATGGTTGGGTGGGAAGTTAGTGTTTTAAGAGTCTATAACCTTCTCAGTTCTACTCCATACAGGTTATCACTATAAGGATCTGGTGTCCCCACACTACATCAGCATGATTGCCAACATCTCAGGATGCTCTGCTCACAGGCGGACACCTAATTGCTCAGACATTTGTTTCCACCAACGCTACCGCACCTACGATGGTACATGTAACAACCTACGGCACCCAATGTGGGGAGCATCTGTCACCGCTTTCCAGCGCCTTCTCAAGCCCGCCTACCAGAATGGCTTTAACCACCCCCGAGGAGCGTCAGATGAGTCAGGTGTGCTGCCTTTACCGCTCCCGCGTCTGGTGTCTACCACCATGATTGGCACAGAGACCATCACTCCAGATGCCCAGTACACACATATGCTCATGCAGTGGGGTCAGTTTCTGGATCATGATCTAGACCAGACCATTCCAGCACTAGGCATGTCCAGATTCTCTGACGGAGCACCTTGCAGCCAGGTGTGTACCAATGACCCTCCATGCTTTCCCATCAGCATGCCTGAGAAGGATCCTCGGTTAAAAAATGGACACTGCATGTTTTTTGCCCGATCCAGCCCAGTTTGTGGCAGCGGCGTGACCTCTCTTCTTATGGACTCTGCCTATTACCGAGAGCAGGTCAATCTGCTCACTGCTTACATTGATGCCTCCAATGTGTACGGTAGTTCTGAGCACGAATCCTTAGAGCTCAGAGATCTGACAAATCAGAGGGGTCTGTTGAAAGTCGGTGGAGTGATGACTTTTGGAAAGCCCATGATGCCTTATGCTCATGGACCTCCTACAGAATGCATGCGGGACGAGAGGGAAAGTTCAGTCCCATGCTTTCTAGCTGGAGACCATCGGGCTAATGAGCAGCTTGCCCTTACTGCCATGCACACCATATGGTTTCGAGAGCATAATCGCATTGCAGAACATCTACTGAACCTCAACCCTCACTGGAACAGTGATAAGATCTACCATGAGGCCAGAAAGATCGTTGGCGCTCAAATGCAGCACATAACCTTCACCCATTGGCTTCCAAAGATTCTTGGAGAACCTGGAATGAGAATGCTGGGGGAGTATAAAGGCTACGACCCCAACGTCAACAGCGCAATCTTCAATGCCTTTGCCACAGCTGCTTTAAGATTTGGGCACACCCTGATTAACCCCATTATCTATCGACTAAATGAAACCTTTCAACCTATCCAACAAGGCCATCTTCCATTGCACAAGGCTTTCTTCAGCCCATTCAGGTTTCTCCAGGAGGGAGGGATAGACCCTATTCTTCGAGGGCTCTTTGGGGTGCCTGGTAAGATGAGGGTCCCCACAGAACTACTCAATCTAGAGCTCACGGAGAAACTTTTTGCTGCTGTGCATACTGTGTCTTTGGACCTTGCGGCCATCAATATCCAGCGAGGCAGGGACCATGGTATTCCACCCTACAATGACTACAGGATGTTCTGCAATCTCACCTCAGCACAGGACTTTGAGGACCTGAAGAATGAAATCCAGAACCAGGATGTAAGGCAGAAGCTCCGAAGGTGAGTCATTCAAACCTCTGAATTAAGTCAATTGATCAAGAGGGGCTCTGTCACTATTTTTAACAGTTGAAAAGCGGTCTTGACCTGAAAAGACAGCTGTTCTCATCACTAAGCTGTTTAAGGTGGAAGAATGAACTTTGCTCAAAGATCCTCTGCGTTCGACACTTCCAGGGGTGTCTGTGCTCTGTGGTTTCCTCCACCGGCCCCTCGTCACTGCAAGATGGAGGCGTTGGAAGAAGGAACCACAGCAGGGAAACCAGGCATCTGACACACCAGGAAGTCAGCTGGATGCCGAAGATCATTGAGCAGGCTTCGTCTTCAACCTGGAAGAGTTGGCGGCATGGGTAGATGGAAAGTTGAGTATTGGTCACTTTGCAGGAAGGACCGCATTACCACTTCTGAACATAGTGACAGAGTCACTCAAAAAACACTAAATTAAACATTTTCATCATTTCGGCATTACAAATAATTTAACAAGAAGTGCAAAGGTAAATCAGAGAAAAAAATGAATACATTCCCCTAAAGAATTTTTATATTAATAAGAAAAAAGACCAGGTTTGAGCAAAAACTGAGAACTCAAAGTGGTTGTAAAACCCCCTGAGACATTTTTACATATAAGTAAGCCTATAATAAGCCTTACCTATATGTAATGAAAATATCTCCTAAACGTGTGCCGTTTAGGAGATATTTACCTTGTAGTGCGCCAATGATATCATTGGCGCATGCGTAGTGAAGAAACATCCCTCTGTGCCGTTTCTTCTCCAGCATGTGCCATTAATGGCGACTTCTGCACGCATGTGTGGGAGTGACGTCGCGCGGCTCCGGCCAGTCACAAAGCCAGAGACTGCGGCCCCGGAAGGAAGACGGGCGAAGATGGATGCGGCCACCAGCGGGGACATCTCGGACATCGCGGGCTTCATTTGCAGGTAAGTGCCACATAATGGGCTAGTATGCGATGCATTTTGCTTTTAATTTGCAGGGGAATAACGAGGAAGTAAAACCCTTCAGGGTTTACTTCCTCTTTAAAGGTGGAGAAAATGGTAAAAAAAATAAAAAATAAAAAAAGGCAATGAAATATGTTTTTAGCTCTGTGTATACAAATTATCATGAATGAGCATGATGTGCTGATGGAAAATATGAGGATGACACTGGCACAGTTTTAAATTCAGAACAGTATGCAGCGAGGAAAAAAAAGTCATTGATCCCCTGCTGATTTTGTACGTTTGCCCACTGACAAAGAAATGATCAGTCTATAATTTTAATGGTCGGTTTATTTTAACAGTGAGAGACAGAATAACAACAAAAATATCCAGAAAAACGCATTTCAAAAAAGTTATAAATTGATTTGCATTTTAATGAGTGAAATAAGTATTTGATTCCCTATCAATCAGAAAGATTTCTGGCTCCCAGGTGTCTTTTAAACAGGTAACAAGCTGAGATCAGGAGCACTCTCTTAAAGGGAGTGCTCCTAATCTCATTTTGTTACCTGTATAAAAGACACCTGTCCACAGAAACAATCATTCAACCAGATTCCAATCATTCCACCATGGCCAAGACCAAAGAGCTGTCCAAGGATGTCAGGGACAAGATTGTAGACCTACACAAGGCTGGAATGGGCTACAAGACCAGTGCCAACAGCTTGGTGAGAGCTTGACAACAGTTGGTGCAAATATTGCAAATGAAAGAGACACAAAATAACTGTCAATCTCCCTCGGTCTAGGGGCTCCATACAAGTTCTCAACTTGTGGAATTTCAATGATCAGTGAGGAATCAGCCCAGAACTACATGGGAGAATCTTGTCAATGATCTCAAGGCAGCTGGGACCATAGTCACCCAGAAAACAATTGGTAAAACAATACGCCACGAAGGACTGAAATCCTGCAGTGCCCACAAGGTCCCCCTACTCAAGAAATCACATGTACAGCCCGTCTGAAGTTTGCTAATGAACAGAGGGGCCCTCTGTTGGAATGCATATGGCAGCGTTGCGCATGTGCACTCCACCGGGCAGCAAAATATGATGGGGTAGCCGAATGTGACGTGACATGGGCTCCAATAATTCTTTTGCAACTGTCAACGATCATAAAGCCTAAACATGCTATACACATCCCCTCTTCCTCTTGTAATGCTGACCTGGTGATTTGTTGGTCTTGCACTGAGCTCTGCACCGGGGGAAGCTGGGTGCGGTCAGTTGTTTCACCATATCTTGACATTGTGGATATGCTTTGCTGGTAGGGAAGGTAAGTATTAACCCCTAGTGGTGCCTGCTGCCAAGCAAACCTGTCACTCAGAGTTTGCTTCAAGAACTTTTTTGTTGTTGCATAACATTATTGTAAAGTATATTTTGGAAGACTTTGTATCTCTTTTTTCTCATCAATGTTCTTACTGATCTGCAGTTTGTACGGAACCCCCAAAAATGTGGATCTATTTCCGGCCCTGATCGTGGAGGATCTGATCCCAGGGTCCCGTGTTGGCCCAACTCTCATGTGCCTTCTGGTCACTCAGTTTAAGAGGCTTCGGGATGGAGACAGGTACAGTGTGCAAGAAAATATCGGAACCAATAGGTTTGCAAACCAGTAACCAAAAGACAAGCAAACCACAATAAAAAGCTGCGTGTTGTAATGTATAAAAACACCTATAACGTGAAAAGAAACAAAGGCACCACGCTCTTATATCATAAACTACATTTTATAAATCACCATAGTGGATAAACAAAAAAATCTTCATTTAAATCATAAAAATACATAAAAATTGTGAAGTCCATTTATAGATCCCACGCGTGAATAAACATCCTCAGTAAGTATAGGAAAGGTTCCTCTCCACCCGCATTCAGACACACTATGCACTCACCAGATTTAATTGACCCCTATTACAGGGAGTCAAATTACACATATGGGGAAAATCCAAGATGTCACACATGAGGTCACAGGAATGAATCCAAACCGCGTCATCCATTCAGTGTATATATAGATAGCTTATTCAAAGCTCCAGTGTTGCCATATAGAGAGGGAGAGGAAAGGATACTCTCATGGTGCAGTAATTCAAATAATTTATTTAAAAAGAAGGTTTGACGGGAAATGACATATCTCAAACTCTACTCAACGCCGTTTTGTCAGATTGTGTCTGACGTCTTCAGGGGTTACATTGATGTATCTCAAACACTACCCAACGCCGTTTCGTCAGCCTATGTCTGACGTCTACAGAGGTTACCATTACGATGTAACCCTTGAAGACGTCAGACATAGGCTGATGAAACTGTGGACCACGCCCTGTGGTCTGATGAGACCAAGATGAACGTATTTGGTTCAGATGGTGTCAATCGTGTGTGTCGGCAACCAGGTGAGGAGTACAAAGACAAGTGTGTCTTGCCTACAGTCAAGCATGGTGGTGGGAGCGTCATGGTCTGGGGCTGCATGAGTGCTGCCGGCACTGGGGAGCTACAGATCATTGAGGGAACCATGAATGCCAACATGTACTGTGACATACTGAAGCAGAGCATGATCTCCTCCCTTCAAGGACTGGGCCACAGGGCAGTATTCCAACATGATAATGATCCCAAACACACCTTCAAGACGACCACTGCTTGCTAAAGAAGCTGAGGGTAAAAGTGATGGACTGGCCAAGCATGTCTCCAGACCTAAACCCTATTTAGCATCTGTGGGACATCGTCAAACGGAAGGTGGAGGAGCGCAAGGTCTCTAACATCCACCAGCTCCGTGATGTCATCATGGAGGAGGGGAAGAGGACTCCAGTGCCAACCTGTGAAGCTCTGGTGAACTCCATGCCCAAGAGGGTTAAGGCAGTGCTGGAAAATAATGGTGGCCACACAAAATATTGACACTTTGGGCCCAATTTGGACATTTTTACTTAGGGGTGTACTGACTTTTGTTGCCAGTGGTTTAGACATGAATGGCTGTGTGTTGAGTTATTTTTAGGGGACAGCAAATTTACACCGTTATACAAGCTGTACACTCACTACTTTACATTGTAGACAAGTGTCATTTCTTCAGTGTTGTCACATGAAAAGATAGAAGAAAATATTTACAGAAATGTGAGGGGTGTACTTACTTTTGTGAGATACTGTATATATTGAATGGATGACCGCAGCGGTTTGGATTCATTCCTCATGTATGACATCTTGCAATTTGACTCCCTGTAATAGGGGTCAATTAAATCTGGTGAGTGCATAGTGTGTCTGCATGCTGGTGGAGAGGAACCTTTCCTATACTCATTGAGGACGTTTATTCACGTGTGGGATTTATACATGGACTTCACAATTTTTATGCATTTTTATCATTTAAATCAGGGATCCTCAAACTACGGCCCTTCAGCTGTTGCAGAACTACACGTCCCATGAGGCATTGTAAAACTCTGACATTCACAGACATGACTGGGCATGATGGGAATTGTAGTTCCTGAACAACTGGAGGGCCGTAGTTTGAAGACCCCTGATTTAAATAAAGATTTTTTTGTTTATTCACTATGTTGATTTATGATATGTAATTTATGTTATAAGAGCGTGGTTTCTTTTTTGTTGTTTTCAAGGTACAGTGTGCCCCTTTGCCATTTTATGATTGAGAACAATTCCTGACCTCAGCAAAATTCCATATTGTAAGATGGGGCTGGGAGATTCGGCAAAAATGCCCAACACTGAGCACCATGATATCACTCGCTTTATACATGTCTTCACCTGGGGTGTAAAGTCATTTCATGCAGGCTTTCTTCCAACTACCTGCGGCCATGTGTCTTGTAAATGGTCAAGCTAGTGAAATCCTAGTGCCTGGAGTTGGCTTTAATGCAGTTATATTTGCTCTTGCCATTCCCTGCACAGCAGCACTTAGACTGGAAGTGGGAGGGGCATCTTGGAAATCCAATCAGCCTAGTTATGGTGCATAAGTGCTGACAGGGAACATGCTGACAGGAGGAGAGAGCACGTTGATGGCTCATCAGTATTTTGTTGCTTACTCGTTGTCCAATCAGCAGGCTGTGGTGTGCATTATTGACCAGTCTGTCAGACATGATATGGGACCTAAAAGAAATGTCCTGTCCCTTTTCCCCATGCAGATTCTGGTACAGTAACCCCGGGGTCTTCACCCCGGCCCAGCTCACTGAAATAAAACAGACATCACTGGCTCGAGTGCTGTGTGACAACGGTGACAACATTCAGCATGTCCAGGACGATGCGTTCCAAGTGGCTGTCTTTCCCCGGGACATGCGGCCTTGCGGTGACATCCCCGGCCTGGACCTGCGCTTCTGGAAGGAGTGCTGCGATGGTGAGCACAGGGGTGCAGTGTGAGAATGAAAAATAATGGGACATTTTCATTTTAAGTATATCCTAACAAGCATTGCAGTCCTGATTAACCTGTGTCAATGCATTATATGGGCAGAAATGTAGCAAATTTTATATAGGCTGTCACCTGCTTCTGTTCTGTAGATGCTGAGACTCCAGTCACTTGTTGGGTGCTAGGTGGCTGCTATAGTCACATGATCAGCCCCCAGTGAGAGGACAAAAGCTGGGCAAGCCAATCACACCATCAGGAATTGATATTTCTAGGGGTGTTCGGTGTACAATGTATGAAATACCGACAATGCCGGAACTTTTTAACACCTGCAAATAGAAAAAAAAAACTTTTAAACAGCAAAAGGCTTGTGTTCCTATCATATCTGTTATAGCTTTGTTTTTTTAATGAAAGTGGAGTTTTCCTTTAAGTAGACGCCATCACCTTACCCATTCATGGCTAAAGGACTATAAAGCACCCCCTACACCCCCAACCACCCTATACTGTTATTTACGGTGCTCCCCTATTGCTCTGTCCTCTATGGCAGCCATACAGAACACCCAGTGTCAGTTTACACATGGGGTGCTGGTGAGACCCCCCTTGTCCTGTGATTAGTGTTCAGGTACAGTGATGGCTGCTAGGGACTTCTGATGTGATGGAGGAGACCTCTGGTGTGATGGGGACCTCTGGTGTGATGGGGACCTCTGGTGTGATGGGGACCTCTGGTGTGATGGGGACCTCTGGTGTGATGGGGACCTCTGATGTGATAGGGGACCTCTGGTGTAAAAGGGGACCTCTGGTGTGATGGGGAACTTCTGATGTGATGGGGAGACCACTGGGGAAGACCTCTGGTGTGATGGAGGAGACCTCTGCTGTGATGGGGGACCTCTGGTGTGATGGGTGGACCTCTGGTGTGATAGGGGACCTCTGGTGTGATAGGGGACCTCTGGTATGATATGGGACCTCTAATGTGATAGGGGACTTTTGATGTGATGCAGGACTTTTGGTGTGATGGGGAAACCACTGGGGGAGACCTTGGGTGTGATGGAGAAGACCTCTAGTGTGATGGGGGTCTGATGTGATGCAGAACTTCTAATGTGATAGAGGACCTCTGGTGTGATAGGGGACTTTTGATATGATACAGAACTTCTGGTGGGATGGGGGAGACCACTGGGGGAGACCTCTGGTGTGATGGGGGGAAACCACTGGGGGATGTGATAGGGGTCCTCTGGTGTGATAGGGGCGTCTGATGTGATATGGGATTTCTGGTGTGATAGGGAGACCTCTGGTGTGATATGGGACTTCTGGTGTGATGGTAGAGACCTCTGGTGTAATGGGGGACTTCTGGTGTGATAGGGGGCCTCTGGTGTGATAGGGGACTTCTGATGTAATGTGAGACTTCTGGTGTGATGGGAGAGACCTCTGGTGTAATGGGGGACTTCTGTTGTGATGGGGAACCTCTGTTGTGATGGGGGACCTCTGGTGTGATGGAGGGCCTGTGTTGTGATTGTGGACCTCTGGTGTGATGGGAGAGACCTCTGGAGTGATAGGGGACCTCTGGAGTGATAGGGGACCTCTGGTGTGATAGGGGACCTCTAGTGTGATAGGGGACCTCTGGTGTGATAGGGGACCTCTGGTGTGATGAGGGGACCTCTGGTGTGATAATGGACCTCTGGTGTGATAGGGGACCTCTGGTGTGATGGGGGACCTCTGGTGTGATGAGGGGACCTCTGGTGTGATAATGGACCTCTGGTGTGATGAGGGGACCTCTGGTGTGATGCTGGACCTCTGGTGTGATGCTGGACCTCTGGTGTGATGGTGGACCTCTGGTGTGATGGTGGACCTCTAGTGTGATGCTGGACCTCTGGTGTGATGGTGGACCTCTGGTGTGATGGTGGACCTCTGGTGTGATGGTGGACCTCTGGTGTGATATGGAACCTCTGGTGTGTTGGGGGCTTCTGATGTGATAGGGGAC
The DNA here is from genome assembly GCA_028564925.1 of Lithobates sylvaticus. Lineage (NCBI taxonomy): Eukaryota > Metazoa > Chordata > Amphibia > Anura > Ranidae > Lithobates > Lithobates sylvaticus. The sequence goes on from CM053037.1 coordinate 20,800,006, forward strand.
CTCTGGTGTAATATGGGACCTCTGATGTGATGGGGGCTTCTGATGTGATGGGGACTTCTGGTGTGATGAGGACTTCTCATGTGATAGGGGACCTCTGGTGTGATGGGATCTTTGGGCGTAAAGTTAATTTCATCAGGGCAGTTGTGTGTATTGTCCCAGGCTCAGGTTTTCCATGGATAAGTAATACAGTATTTACATTTTGAACCGGGTGCATCCAGATTTTTCATACTTTTAATGGGTGCCACCTCTGAAAAAAGATAGAGAAACGCTGTAGTAAAACCCAATTGTTTCCCCTCTACCCATGGCAGGGATCCCTCCTGTTTTGGGACATTGCTTTTGGTTCTTGGGCAATATACATAATATATATATACTCCAGTCTCCTGGGAAATCACCTTCCCCACCCCCCCCCCCCCCCCTGCTTTGTGGCAGTTGGTGGAATTTTGTACATGTCATCGGTCATCGGGACTTCAATCAGTACAAACCATCAGCTCAAGTTTCCCCGAATTCTTCCCCGGCACTCTGCAATGTTTTATTAGCTGCTGAAAACTCTTCTTATGCGGTTTGTTCAGTTATAAGACCTAAAAAGGAAAACTATCCGGACAGCGTGACCTGGCACCGCGCACTTTTCAGTTTTTTAGTTGGGTGAACATTTTTAGCAGCTGAAAAAAATAACTTTGTATTATTCTTGCTGATCTTTTTATAAACTTCTTTCAACTCTTTAAAACTCTTGTTAAGTTTTTATAGATAAACAATGTTACGTTTTCACAATTCCACTACTTTTTTTTTCCCTGTTTTTTTCTTTTATGCTGCAGTTTTTTTTTCATTAAAATACATTTTATGTGGTTAATGAATTCTATGACCGCACTTCTCTTACCCACCTCCTATTACTTTAGTTTTGCACAGGGAGTTTGAGGGGCTGCACAGTGTTTATTTTCATATTTCTTTACTTATTATGTTTAGTGCTATGTGTTAAATGTTTGCAATTGTTTCTTTTAAATCAGGTGAAACAGAAAAGTTATTGTTATATTGATATTCCATATTTACCATGTGCAGCCAGCAGGTGGTGCCCCAGAGTCAGCTGACTGCATTTTCTGGGGTTTTTAATTTACTTTCTTTACAGTACAGAAACCATAAAAGTATTTATTTATTTTTTTTGAATGAAAAGAATGGTTGTATAGAGTCTAAAACTGTTTCCGGGATATTTATATTTAGAGCCTCCGATTTCGATTGGTTTACCCTCAGTCCAGAAATAGTTGAACATTAAGGCAAATAAATTAGATAAGGTCGTGATAGGATCCGATATGAATAGTAACCTATCATCAGCAAATAGGCCACACTTGTGCGTTTTGCCGCCACTTTCAATACCATGAATATTAGGATTGGATTGGATAGCTATTGCCATTGCCTCAATAGCTATCACAAAGAGGAGCGGTGACAGAGGACAACCCTGTCTGGTTCCTCTCCTGATTTGCAAAGGGTCCGATGTATGACCAAACCCCATACTCATTAGATTAAGAAAATTCGGTCCACAGTTCCATTTCCGCAATAAGTGAAATAGAAAAGGCCAGGATATGGAGTCAAAGGCCTTATGTAGGTTGATCATCCCCACCTTCCCAGTTTGAACGTATTACGGAGACCAGGTCTATGGCCCTTCTAATCTGATCCGCGGCCTGTCTACCCTGAACAAATCCAACCTGGTCAATGTGGATGTATTGTGTTCAAAATGTATTGAATCTATTTGCGTATATTTTGGTCAGGAGTTTTAGGTCGTTATTGATCAAGGATATTGGGCGATAATTGGCCATGTCAGTATGATCCTTGTCCGGTTTAGGTATCAAACATATGTTAGCTTTTTTAGAGTCTGCATCAAGGGTTGCACCGTCTCTTATTGCCGTAAAGAACTGTAGAAGATGGGGGACTAACTGAGTGGCAAATTTCTTATAATATGCTGCAGAGAAGCCTTTTGGGCCTGGGGTTTTAGAGGTCTTGGCCTGTTTAATTACTGTCAGCACCTCCTCTGCTGTGATTTCCCCCTCCAAAATCTCCAGGTGAGAGGTCAAGAGGGAAGGGAGGGTGAGATCCTTGATAAAACCGTCTATGGCTCCCGTGGACGCAAGCTCCTGTGCACCATATAATGAGGAGTAGTAGTCGTAGAACAATTTTATTACCGTTTGTGGGTTTTGTGTCAGGGTGCCACACCCTAATTCTAACCATAGAATTAGGTAAACCCCAACCCCAAATCCTAATTCTAACCATAATCCTAACCCCAAACCCTAATTCTAACCTCCAACCCTAATTCTAACCATAACCCTAATCCTAACCCCAAACCCTAATTCTAACCTCAAACCCTAATCCTAACCATAACCTTAATCCTAACCCCAAACCCTAATTCTAACCATAACCCTAATCCTAACCTCAAACCCTAATCCTAACCCCAAACCCTAATTCTAACCTCAAACCCTAATCCTAACCCCAAACCCTAATTCTAACCTCAAACCCTAATCCTAACCATAACCCTAATCCCAACCCCACACCCTAATTCTAACCATAACCCTAATCCCAACCCCAAACCCTAATTATAACCATAACTCTAATCCTAACCCCACACCCTAATTCTAACCATAGCCCTAATCCTAACCCTAATTCTAACCATAACCCTAATTCTAACCATAACCCTAATCCTAAACCCAACCCCAAACCCTAATTATAACCCTAACCTTAATACTAACCCCAACCCCTAATTCTAACCATAACCCTAATCCTAACCCCAAATCCTAATTCTAACCATAATCCTAACCCCAAACCCTAATTCTAACCTCCAACCCTAATTCTAACCATAACCCTAATCCTAACCCCAAACCCTAATTCTAACCATAACACTAATCCAAACCCTGGCACCACACCCTAATTCTAACCATAACCCTAATCCTAAACCCAACCCCAAACCCTAATTATAACCCTAACCTTAATACTAACCCCAACCCCTAATTCTAACCATAATCCTAATCCTAACCCCAAACCCTAATTCTAACCATAACCCTAATCCTAACCCCAAACCCTAATTCTAACCATAACACTAATCCAAACCCTGGCACCACACCCTAATTCTAACCATAACCCTAATCCTAAACCCAACCCCAAACCCTAATTATAACCCTAACCTTAATACTAACCCCAACCCCTAATTCTAACCATAACCCTAATCCTAACCCCAAACCCTAATTCTAACCATAACCCTAATCCTAACCCCAAACCCTAATTCTAACCATAACACTAATCCAAACCCTGGCACCACACCCTAATTCTAACCATAACCCTAATCCTAAACCCAAACCCTAATGCTAACCCCAACCCCACACCCTAATCCTATCCTCTAACAAAAACAATTCAAATAATAGATAACAAAATATGAAAAAGCAGTTGAAAAACTAAAAAACATAGCAACAAATGATGAAACAGATGATATTTTTCTCTGTTGGCTAATAGAAAAAATGCCAAAGCTCAAAAAAAAAAATGCTTTAAAACACTGTACAGCAATGCTCATACAATTGTGCAACAAAACACCTGAAAAAAAAACCTCCAAAGCGCGACGCTCAGGTGTGAATGCAGCCCAAATGGAATAACATTTCGGAGCGCTGGGAAGTCAGTGTGGGCTGATTACAAATAATGGGAGGGTGGAATGTTTCCATCTGTCAGATGTGATATAAGGAAAGTCTATGACTTTGTAGAGTCGCTGTGCTGAACGAGCCGTTCCCTCTGATTACAGGTTCTTCCAGTTTTCTATCACTGTAGGATTAGCCGTCCAGGGGGGGGGGAAGCAGTGAAAGCAAACAGTGCTGAACAAATCTATAATGAGTCATAGAATAGAGAGCACACTCACCATCCCGGCTCCAGATAACGAGCTGCACATGTGCACCGGGGGTATAGCTCAGTGGTAGAGCATTTGACTGCAGATCAAGAGGTCCCCGGTTCAAATCCGGGTGCCCCCTTCACTTTTAAATTGTACTGTTTAATTCAGGATTATTCACTTCTTCAGAGTTATTCAAGTGCGTTAGATAGCTAAAAAATAAAAATATAACAATATCTGGGATCTTGTTTGGTCAGGGGTGTTTCTAGGATAGGTGCTCATATGTATGGACAGCTATGCCTTAGGCCCAGGTCACACTACTGCGACTTTGCCAGGTGACTTCCTGGCAACTTGATGCTACTTTGAAGCAACTTGTAGAGATAACCGCATACAGGAAGATGCCATGCACTGCCTGAGTAATCTTCCTGTACTGTCGGATCCAAATCACATCAATATAAATGCGGATCTGACTTGGAGGCGACTTCCAATAAAGTCTATGGACACAAGTGGGATAGAAGTCACCTTGAAGTTGTACAGGAACCTTTTCTGATATCGGACCGACTTCAGTAGTGCCAATTAAGACATCTCTCATTGACCAACATGGGATTTCACATGTCATGCGACTTGGAGTCTCACAAGTCAGATCCCAAGTCGCAGCAGTGTGAACTGAGCCCAAGAGCTAATGGTGACTACTGATCAAAGGATGTCTGTTATAAATGTATCTGCTCCATTCTTCTCTTACCTTTCTTGCATATCTACACAAGAATGCAAAGAAGGTTGCTCTCTTTTTTTAGTCTCTGGGGGCAGAGCGGTATGGGGATCTCAGTATACCCTATTACCAGTGATGTAAGTAACTGAGTTAAAATAAACTGAGTTACTTAACGCAGTTACTTTAGAGGGTAACGAGTAATCTAACTGATTACTTTTCCCCTCATGGTAACTCAGTTCCCATTACTTTGGCTTAGTTACTCCAATTACATCTACCGCCACTAGATGGCAGTAGTGTAATTCCGGTGTCCTGCCGAAAAAGTTCCCCCGCCGGATAAGGACCCCCTGTACTGTGCAGACGCAGTGCTTGCGCAGTACAAAGGACTACGGAGCTTCCGAAAATTGCTGAACCTAAACAGCTCTGAGTGAACTCTACACCGCGCAGGCGCAGTTAACATGTAATTGTACGAGGCGATGCCGCACGCTCCTGATGCTCGTTCTACTCTGCAAGGGGCGTCTATCGTGTAACTAAGGGGCGGGTCTAATATTACTGTAACCAAGGGGCGCATTTATTATTATTGTTATATATCGAGCTCTGCCCATTAATTTAACATTCGCCCTCTTCTGTAGCCATCCGCCCCTTACACGATATAATAATAATAGACCCGCCCCTTGCTTACACGCTATAACAGATCTGCTCCTTGGTTACAGTAATACTAGACCCGCCCCTTAGTTACACGTATAGAATATAAAAAAAAAAGTCAGTTACTTTGCTGCGTAACTACCGTATTTATCGGCGTATAACACGCACCACCAAGTTTAGGAGGGAAGTTTAAGGGAAAAAAACTTTTAGGAAGGAAGTTTAAAAAAAAATAAAAAAAAAACTTACATTTAAATGCCCATTAATGAAGCCTTGCACTGTCCTCCTGCAGCCTTGCACTGTGTCCCCCTGAATCCTGGCACATTGTCCCCCTGAATCCTGGCACCTTGTCCCCCTGAATCCTGGCACATTGTCCCCCTGAATCCTGGCACATTGTCCCCCTGAAGCCTTTCTAAAACGCATGGTTGATTTTTATTTTTAAACTTATCGCCGCCGCCATCTTTGGCTCCTCCCGCCGCCATCTTCGGCTCCTCCCGCCGCCAGGATCTTCGGCTCCTCCCGCCGCTGCCGCCGCCGAGATCTTCGGCTCCTCCCGCCGCCAGGATCTTCGGCTCCTCCCGCCGCCGCAGCCGAGATCTTCGGCTCCTCCCGCCGCCGCCGCCGACATAGACCGAGCCGGCTCCACTCGCAGACTGCTTCAGACTGCTGCGATGCGGGAGATCGGATATGATTCGCACCGCACTGCAGTGCAAATCATATGCGATCTCTGTGCAATGCAATTTCAGCCATACAAATAGTATGGCTGAATTTGCATCGCATTCGGCCCAAACTCGCACAGGACCCTTTTTTTGGTCCGCAGCAGAATCTGATTGCATGGGTGTTCTCACCATGCGATCCGATTCCTGTCCGAGTTTGCAGATCGCACTGCAATATGCGAACTGATATGGGGGTGTCATTAACATTTCACTGACACTCCCAGCAGCTCACATAGGGCAGTGTGAACTGCCGGCGGGAGACATGCGATGCGGGAACCCACAGTAGATTTGCAGCGTTCCCGCATAAACAGCAGTCTGAACCTGGCCTTATAGTAATATATTTTCTGCGGTCTGCGTAATATTGTTCTGCATTCTGATCCTGAGATTTCTATGCCCCCTGGATCCTTGGATTTTTTTTTTTTTAATTCCTACAACCATGATCTCTACAGTGGTATAGAAAATAATACCGACAAGATAGGGGGAAAAAAATCAACGTTTTTTAATAGAACAATATCAAACTATTGGCTGATCTCACAAATTGTGGTCTGACAGTCAGACACAACAATAGGATTGTGCTTTGTGTTCTGAGAAAAGAAAGGAAAATACAAGAAAAACCTCCACAGGACCTGCCAACCTTCTGTGAAGAATCATTCTTTTGATTCTAATCATTTAAGGTTGAGTGAGAGCTTTGGTTCACTTGCTTGTCAGTAGACTCAGCAAGTGAACCGAAGAACCGAAGAATCGATTCATTGAATCGGTTCATTTCAGTGAGTAGTTCGAAATGAACCGATTCAATTAAAAGATCCGGACTTCCCATCACTAGTGGGAATGTGCCAAGGTGCGACCTCTGTGGTCTATGGTGACTGAATTTATAGCGGATAAATTTGACCTCCCTAATATATGTTCCCCCTTGAGATGCCTCCTGGGAATTTTTGACCGAGAGGAGTTGGATGTGTACACCAAGCTGTTCCTTAGGGTTCTATATTTTGGGATTTGGAAAGTCATAGCTAGGAGGTGGATCTATGGGGAACAACTGCCGTTAAGGATGTGGTTGAAAGTTGTAAATACGGACGTTCTTCTCTACTGTATGACGTACGGGGCCAGAGGAGCTACCAAGAGATTTAGGAAGGTCTGGTTTAGGTGGGTTGACTCAAAGGAGACATTGGGGGATGATGTGGATCTGTGAAAGGTGAAAGGGTACGGAGACGTTGGTCTTTACTTGTTTGATGTGGATAGGGCTCGTCTGAGGGTGAGGGTACAGGCTTAACACACTGATATACCTGAGGGGGTAATATGTAGAGTAATATACTCTATATATCTTTGCCCTTGGTTTGCATGTATATAGTTAATAAAAAGAACAAAAGCAGAAGTATTGGATTACAGGTTGGGACTTGAGACTCTGCCTGGAGTCTTTATGCTTTCTGTCTAGACCAGATCAATGTGAATTATATTGTGTCTTCATACATGATGTTTCACTTACCTCTAATTATGTATGTGCATGTTGCTATGCTAAATACAAAGTAAAAAAAAAAAAAGAAAAGGCAATTCTTAACAGGCAGTAACAATTTTAGAGGATTATAGTGGTTCTCAACCCTTTCATATACCCAGTGAAGTGCCTTTCCTCAGGTGTACCTGTTTATCTCTACATCCGTTCAAAGTCCAGAATGTATAAAGTGTGTCTGAGCTTTCAGAAAACGGGGCGGAGAGCTGAGGTTACACTATGTAGAGCTTAGTGAGGAGAGCTCTGAGAGCTGATTGGAGGGAAGGGACACACCCCCCTTCACACAGAACAGAGCTGAGGATGTCAATCAGCTGGAGCTCCCCTGTCACCTTTTTTGGAGAGGGCGATCTCCTGGGACCTGTCACGTGTCCCAGGAGATCGCCTAGAGGGAGGGGCCGCCTAGACAGGAAGTCCCCCTCCTAATGAAGCCCCCACTCCCCTCCCAAAAAAATGACATGCCAAATGTGGCATGTAAGGGGGCTAGGAGTGCTTAAAGCGGAAGTTCCATTTTTGGGTGGATTCCGCTTTAAGCAGCAGACATAAATGACAGTTGGTCCTCTGGATTGAGACAAATATACACTATAGAGGGAAGTGCTTTGTTCATATTTCATGTCTGAGGTTTACAGTACAGGTTGTGTAAAGAGACTTGGGTGAGGAGAAAGGAGCTCCCGGTGTCCAGAAAAATGCAACTCTTGATGTAGGCTTCACAAAACCTTTATTGAAAATTCAATCATGTACATCGAGCCAACGTATTTCAAGGGAATGTACTCCCTCCTTCTTCAGGGCTGTTAGTGAGAACTTATGAGTGGGGGGTGGGCAGCCGAATTGTCAGTATGGCAACCTATACTGCACATACCTTAATCCTTGTTCTGTCTAGCATCATCTTTCATCCCAAAGGGGAAGTTTTAAGCCTCCAAAACGTTTAGGCTGTATCTTCTGACTTCTTGTGAAAAATAAGCTTTTGCTGGACTTGTTGAGCTCTCATTATGTACATAACCTTCGCCCTGCTTTATTTTCATTGGAAGTCAATGGGCGGTGTGTTGTGTCTGTGACCCCCACTCTCCATTGACATGATGATGATGCTGATGATGATGAGGAGGAGGTGTAAGGACACAAAATGTTGAATTATTAGAGAAGTTTTATTATATAAATACTGATATGTGACCCTTCTATTTAACCGGGTATAATCATATCTGTTTGCACCCAGGTTGTGGGACGCAGGGTCAGTCTGATGCCCTCTCTTCACACTTCCGGAACCGACGGGATGAGGAATTTAGTTATAGTGACCGATTTAGCCCAGAGGACTCCAGGTAAGACACCTACACTACTGGTTATCACAAACGTCAACATGTTGGATTTCTGATCTGTAAGAACAGTTTTTCTATGAGCTGTGATTGGGAAAAACATTGGGGATAAAGAGAAGAAGTGGCATCAGCAACCCTTCCCTACACTTATTTGTCTGACAATCCCTATTGATCTCCTTGCTGCAGTCTGGATTACTGGGGTAGTGCCCCCCCCCCCCCCCCCCCCCAAGTTGTGGTCCTCTGTCAATCTTTACACCAAGCTCCCCCACATTATCATTGCCCCTAAGTGACCCTTTCCTTGGTATCACATCAGTTATCAGATCATGGACAGGATTGGACCTCCCTATCCCCCGATTGTGGATTTCCTGATAAGCCTTTTAGACTTCTCTCTTGTTGCCTCTTTCACATTCCATCAGGTTCTCATCAACCCTCTTGGTCATTACAGTTGTAATAATATGCATGTATGGAGGGGGGAAGAGAGATGTGTATAATGCAACCTTCAATCAAATTTTCCAACAACCAAAAAAAATCAAATCAAATGAAATTCAATTGTTACCACTCAGATGCCCCAATCTGTCATCCTAGCTGAATGGCCTTACTATTTGCAGGTGCTGGTCGGGTTGAATACCAGCTCTTCCGGTACATCGAAGGCTACAACAAAATTGCGCCCATCCTCACACTGTCTCAGCATGTAGCAAACCTTACTTAAAGTGGAAGTAAACCCCCCTATCGTTTTCAGCCAAGGAAGCTGCCATCTTTGCCTCTGTTTAATCTACAACTGCCACAGTGCTGCACATGTGATCAGCTATGACACCAGCCATTGGATGGTTTGGCTAAGAGCACAACCAATGGGAGTGTTACATTTCCGGCACGTGCCGGAAATGAAACTGTTTTATGGATGGGTTTACTTCGGCTTTAAGTAAAAATGGTTTCAGATTGGTTTCCTACTCTCCTCCTCTAGGGGTTAAAGGGGTTCTCCCTTAGAAGACCAAGCTGAAGGACAGGCGCCATTTTGATATAACCAAAAAAAAGCAACTTCCTTCAACCAAGTTCAAGAACTGACAAAAGTGGTCCTGTCAGTTCTGTAACAGATTCCAAAAGGAAGTTCTCTGCTATAGAAAAGGGGGGGGGGGGATGGCGTCCCGTGTCTCTTAGCTCCTTTATTCTAATGTTGCATCCTCCATCTGATTCTACAGCATTCAATACTCCAGAAAGTGTCAGATGGCCCCCCGCTATGTTGTTGTTTCTTCCTCCAACCCATTGTTGATTCCTGTAATGACGGACAGATCGGAGAAAGGAACCACAGTGCTAGGGAGGGAAATACAGGAATCCTGGAGTGCTGGGACAAAGGGGGAGGTAGGAGACATGGGCCAACATGGAGGTGGGTATATTACCTCTTCAAGTGCAGCTTCAATCCTCATCTTTCCAGAAAGGTGTAAAACCTTGTGTTGCATTTCTCCCCATCTCAGTCCTCTCTTGGCTATAACACAACCTTACTCCTCACTTTTCCAAATAGTAGGTGAATCAAGTCTTGTCTTTGTACCTTTTCCATACCACCTCCCCGTGTCAGCTCTTTGTTGTTCTTCTTGTAGACAGGAGGAGTATCTACAGGAGGACTCAGAAGACGACTACATCTCAACACTTGAAACAACCCTCACAGCGTTACAAAACAAGGTCCGATAATATTGGAGCTGAACGATGCTTAGAAACATTTTTGTACACTATCAGATAACTCTCTTGGCTTATAAAGCTTTCCTCTTTGTGTGTGTGTGTGTGTGTTGTGTGTGTGTGTGTGTGTGTGTGTGTGTGTGTAGTCCAACCATAGACAATAGGCTCCTTTCCCAAAGGGAGGAGTGGAATAATACCTTTCTTGTCACTGATGATTACGCTTTGTGCCCTCCCACTACAGTGTTCTGTGCTGGCAGAGCTACGTAACAACCACACCCCTCATGCTTTGTGCCCTCCCACTACAGTGTTTTGTGCTGGCAGAGCTAAGTAACAACCACACCCCTCATGCTTTGTGCCCTCCCACTGCATGGTTCTGTGCTGGCAGAACTAAGTAACAACCACACCCATCATGCTTTGTGCCCTCCCACTGCAGTGTTTTGTGCTGGCAGAGCTGACTAATAGCCACATCCCACATGTAAAACGTCCTCATGCAGGAAGAGAAGGGTGTGTCTGACCAGGTATGTTACTGAGTGCTGATTACCGAGTGCACTGGGCCTAATTATGGTGCATGGAACAGGAAAGTGGATGTAGTGGTTTGTATCACGTCTGTTAGGCCTCATTCACATGGGCTGCTGATTTGCCATTGCATCAAATCGCTTTTTCAGCAGCATCTGGTCCGTGGTGAGTAGATGGTCAGGGATATGCTGCCTCCTCCATGACTGAAGAAGGAATTCACAGTGAAATCCCTCTTCACCACACCACAACTGCATCTATAGGTCGCGGTTGTGGCACGGCCCCATTCACTTGTTTAGGGGTGCAGGGCCAGGCAGTATTGCCTGCCAACCACAACATGCCCTATTATTTTTTTTTTTTATGCCAGCACAGCTTCGTCACTGTGACAATTTGTATTGGGCTATACGGCAGCCATTGCCTGGTTTTGATATGCATCTAGGGTGAGTTAAAAATAGGCCTCATCTGTCTGGTTTTGCTTCCCAACAGTGCCCATGTGAAAGGAGGCCTTAGACTGCTTTTTATCCTGTAATTTCACTTGGGCTTTAATGAACTGCTGCACAACAGCTGAAAGCTAACATCAGACTTGTAGAGTGATGCCTCGTACACACGAGCGGACTTTCCCGCGGGAATGTCCGCCGGACAATCCGACCTTGTGTGGGCGCCGGCGGACTTTTTCCCGCCAAAAGTCCGGCGGACTAAGTTTTAAGTTTTGTTTTAAAATTGTCCGCTGGACTCGGCAGTCCGGCGGACAATCCCGCGGTCTGTATGCTAGTCCGCGGGACTTTTTGGAAATGAACGGACTTGCCGATCATCGGAAAGTCCATTCATTTAGAACGTGACTTCAGGTAGACGGGGCTAGCGAAGGCAGTGAATGCCGCCACGCTAGCCCCGTCACCTGGTATGGATTTAAAGGGAATCCCTACGCCGAAAAACGGCGTGGGGGTTCCCCCCAAATCCATCTCAGACCCTTATCCGAGCACGCAGCCCGGCTGGCCAGGAAAGGGGGTGTGGACGAGCGAGCGCCACAAGTCAACATCGGAACGAGAAGAAGAAGAGGAAGGAGAAGAAGAAGAAGACGGTGCAGAAAGCGGCGACAGCGGAAAGAACAGAAGAGACCCCGGAAGGCGGATCGAGATCCCCAGACGACGGCGGCGACGAAGAAGAAGAAAGCCGGGCTCCTCCGCTCGGTAAAAGAGCTAGGTAAAATAGCAGAAGGGAGCGGAGGAGTCCGGCGAGAAGACCCCCCAAGACGGAAGAAGACCCCCGGAGTAGTGCAATAAAATATTTAAAAAAAAATTGTGTGTTTTTTTTATTGACACTTTTACACCATAGGTGAATGGGTAGGGGTACATCGTACCCCATACTCATTCACATAGGGTGGGGGGGCCGGGATCTGGGGGCCCCCTTATTAAAGGGGGCTCCCGGATTCCGATAAGCTCGCAGACCCCGACAACCAACGGCCAGGGTTGTCGGGAAGAGGCCCTTGTCCTCATCAACATGGGGACAAGGTGCTTTGGGGTGGGGGGGCCGCACCCCCCATGTTGAGGGCACGCAGCCTGGTACGGCTCAGGAGGGGGGGGGGGGCGCTCGCTCGTCCCCACCCCTTTCCTGGCTGGCCGGGCTGCTTGCTCGCATAAGGGTCTGAGATGGATTTGGGGGGAACCCCCACGCCGTTTTTTTCGGTGTGGGGATTCCCTTTAAATCCATGCCAGGTGACGGGACTAGCGCTCGGCATTCACTGGGGCATTTACGGGGCATGACTGGCTGCCTCCTAAGCTGACACGTAGCAGGGGAAAGTACTTGAGTTGGCTTACTGCACTGAGGGAAGGTCACTTTGTTGTTTAATGTTTAGGACTCCAAGTTGTATTAAGAGGTTGGCTAGACTCGCCTTTCTTTTTACAATCGTTTATGTTGATCATTTTATCTAGGCAGCAATGAATGAATTACAGTCCTATCCGGAAGCATTCTTGTGATTTTCGGACTTTCCCAGCAATCAGTTCCTTGTTTGTATTGCATTTTTGACTTGTCCTAGTTCTGCTTTTCATTTTGGATTTGGAGGTATTTGATTGTTTCAGTCATGACAGAAATACAGGTTTTCCTCCCTTAAGGGTGTTTGTAAAGTTTAACAAGAAAAACTGTGTTTATTTGCATGCCTCCATTTAGCAATAAGTCTGACGTTGCCCTTTACATTTTTTATTTTTTTTGTTCCTCTTCCATATTATTTATTAGGTGAAGGAAATGGAAAGCCAGTTGAAGCAGCTGCAGAAGACACAGATGGCCACAGGGGGGCAGCACCCATTACAATGATGCAAAATGAACAATTCCCGTCTCTGTATTTGTGCGCAAGGATGGCTAAATGCCCGCAAGACCCTCATCTACAGTGTGTGGTCCACCCTGACAGCCAATTGGGCTGAATTTAAAAAACAAAAAAAAAAAAAACACTGTATATATTCTGCTGTGTGTGTCGTCATTGCCGTCTGATCCTCAAAAACTGAAGGTGCTGATCATACTCAGGAAGTTGACATCTTTTTCTCTGACCCTAATTCAGCACAGATACAGAACCTGTAGAGTGTTATGTCCAACACTGGCCAACATTTTTTTTTTTTTACGTTTGAAAATAGCTATCCAGGGTTAAATGCTTCATTGTTTTTTTTTCCTTATATTGGTACCTGTGTACCAATATCCTGCACACGTCTTGTGTGGTCACCAGGGCAGGGAGCGAACATACTTTTCTCCATGACGGATGGACACAGCAGTAAAAATCTGAGAGGATCTAACCCTTCCTCATGTAAAAAAAATAAAAAAAGTTTGGCTAGAGATGGGTCTTGGAGCATTACTTTAGTCTAATACCATGTCTGGATATCATTTTAAAATGTCAGCTTTTAAAAAAAGTCTAAATACAACTATCTTTGGGCCTTCTTTCCTTTTAACACCCAAAGGTCACCTAAAAACTCCTGGGCGGGAATGGACACTGAAACTCCTAGGCAGGCTGGGATACCTTTATCTCCTAGGTGAGCAGGGACACTTGGAACTCCAAGGTAGACAGGCACACCTGGGACTCCTAGGTGGGTGGGGACATCTGGAATTCCTGGGCTAACTGGGACACCTAGAACTCCTAGGCAGGCAGGGACACCTGGAGCTTCTAGGTGTACAGGGACACCTGGAATTCCTAAGAAGACAGGGACATCTGGAACTCATAAGAAACGGGGACACCTAGAACTCCTAGACAGACAGGGACACCTGGAACTCCTAGACAGACAGGGACACCTGGATCTCCTAGACAGACAGGGACACCTGGATCTCCTAGACAGACAGGGACACCTGGATCTCCTAGACAGACAGGGACACCTGGATCTCCTAGACAGACAGGGACACCTGGATCTCCTAGACAGACAGGGACACCTGGATCTCCTAGACAGACAGGGACACCTGGATCTCCTAGACAGACAGGGACACCTGGATCTCCTAGACAGACAGGGACACCTGGAACTCCTAGACATACAGGGACACCTATAACTCCTAGGCAGGTGGGGAAACCTGGAACTTTTAGGTGGGCAAGAACAGCTGACGCTCCTAGGTGCACAGGGATACTTGGAACTCCTAAGCAGATGAAGACACCTGGAACTCCTAGGCAGGCAGGGACACCTGGAGCTTTTAGGTGTACAGGGACACCTGGAATTCCTAAGAAGACAGGGACATCTGGAACTCATAAGAAACGGGGACACCTAGAACTCCTAGACAGACAGGGACACCTGGAACTCCTAGACAGACAGGGACACCTGGATCTCCTAGACAGACAGGGACACCTGGATCTCCTAGACAGACAGGGACACCTGGATCTCCTAGACAGACAGGGACACCTGGATCTCCTAGACAGACAGGGACACATGGATCTCCTAGACAGACAGGGACACCTGGATCTCCTAGACAGACAGGGACACCTGGATCTCCTAGACAGACAGGGACACCTGGATCTCCTAGACAGACAGGGACACCTGGATCTCCTAGACAGACAGGGACACCTGGAACTCCTAGACATACAGGGACACCTATAACTCCTAGGCAGGTGGGGAAACCTGGAACTTTTAGGTGGGCAAGAACAGCTGACGCTCCTAGGTGCACAGGGATACTTGGAACTCCTAAGCAGATGAAGACACCTGGAACTCCTAGGTGGGCAAGAACAGCTGGAAATCTTAGGAGGGTAAGGCAAAGCCTTGAACTGTAGTGAAGGGACTCATTAATGAATATCCTGTAGGAAGACCATGAGTGACTCATTCCTTTGGATTAAACCAGAGATCTCCTTGCATTCATACTCTATTCCCATGTGTGTCTGTTTCCAGGCCCATGTATGGCCAGACACCATACAAGTGTGAACACAACCCAGCTGATACCACTAATAAAACCTTGTATGAAGTAATCTGTTTTTTTTTTTCCCATGTTCTAAAGCTTCTGTAGCTGTTCTTATAGAATAAACTAAACACCCTTTGCCTTTACATAGTTATGTTTAAATGTTGACTTTTGCCTGAGGTTCTTTCAAAGCAAAGTATTTTATATTTTTGGCCAATTTTATGTTGTTTTTGAAAGTTTACACATTTATAAATAGATGTTGTATATCTTTTTTTTTTTTTTTTTTAAAACTCTTTATGTAAAATCTTTATTTGACAAATAAACATTTATTATAGGATTTATCTCTGACAATCTGTTGGGTTTTCTTCTTAGAAAGGTTGGAGGCCTTCTGACTTTACATTGCAGTTTGTGTAATCTCAGCGTTGCCAACCTCCCGCAGCATTTTTTACTGACAACACATGGAAAATGTGCTGATGGAGCACATTATTTACTGACAATCTGAAAAATGACATAACTCCTATTAAAAAACGAAGACAATTGGTATTTAAACAGTATAAACACAATATGGAAATACTGACAATATCCAAAACCAGTCATTTGCTTGGTCTACACTTAAAAGGTCAACGCAGCGTGACAAATTATCAGCTCCTGATATTTACAGACAGTTGTGAAAATTACAGATTTGTCTGTATATTTACTGACGGTTGGCAACCCAGCTCCTCATCTTTTTATCCCAATAATTCTGTTTTCCTCTTGTTGAAGGTTTTTTTCTCTCTGATATCATCTTGTACTTTTAGCTGGAGATCTACGTTTGGTTGTCTGCATTGATGGCCGTGCTAATTTACATCTGTGACTGATTTCAGAAATGGAAAAAAATATATATATTTTGAATGTGTTTGAAAGTAGAGCTCAGAGTCAAGTGATGGGGTGGGGGTTATTCTTTTTATTGAGGTCTCTAACTGTGGTTTTCTTGTGTGTTTGTTGATAGAACAATAATTGTGGTTTAGTTGAGAGGAGCACGGGGGGGGGGGGGGGGGTTAAAGATTGACTGATGTACTGGAGACCTGAGCCAAACCTTTGGTTAGTAGATCTATTGATCTATTATAACTGGGAAGTGCCTTTTACTTGTTTGATAGGATGAAGATTCTGGGCATCCTAGTGTGAAGAAGATAGTTTGGAGGATGGCACCCTCTGGTGGGGGAAAAAGGAAACTCGTTCTTACAAAGGAAATTCTAACTTCAGCTAGGCAATTGGCTTAAATATTGTGTGTGTTATCCTTCCATTGTGTAAATTCTAATCTCCATAGTGGCTGCTTTATGTTCCTTGTGGAAGTTTCATTGTCTGTAGTTTAAATTTCCATGTTGACTCCATTATGACTTATGACTGTTGGTGAACGTCTTGCACTTTCTTCATAGGACCAGATTTCAGTGCATACCCATTTTGGTATTTGGACTAAAGTATTCTGCATGGTGCCCCTCTTCCTTCCTATTATTGAAGTTACATTGTCTGTGGTTTAATTCTTCTTCAAGTTGACTCCCGTTGTTGAACGTATTGTACTTTCTTAAGAGGGCCAGGATTGAATGTGCCTATGAGATAGAGTGCAGAGATGGGCACCCTCTGGTGATTGTGGAGAAGAATTGTTCTGACAGAGGATATGCTAAACTAGAGCTTTAACTGGGTATTTGGACTGAGATATTCTATATTCTGTATGGTGCCTATTCCTTCCTTCCTTCCTTTCCTTCCTTCTTTTCTCCCTCTCTTCCTTCCCTCCTTTTCTCCCTTCCTTCCTTCCGTCTTCCCTTCCTTCTTTCCTCCCTTCCTTCCTTCTTCCCTCCCATCTTTCCTTCCTTCCTTCATCCCGACCTTCTTTCTTCTTATTTCCTTCCTTCCTACCTTCCATTCTTCCTTCAGCCCTCCCTTCTTTTTTTTTCCCCCTTCCTTCCTTTCCTCCCTCCCTTCTTCCCACCCCTCTTCACTTCCCTTCCTTTCTCCCTCCCTCCCTCCTTTTATCCCACCCTCTCTTCTTTTATTACACCCTCTCTTCCTTTATCCCACCCTTCCTTCCTTCTTCCCTCCCTTCCTTTTATCCCTCCCTTCCTTCCTTTATCCCACCCTTCCTTCCTTTATCCCTTCCTTCTTCCCTCCCATCTTTCCTTCCCTCCTTCCTTTTATCCTGACCTTCTTTCTTCTTATTTCCTTCCTTCCTACCTTCCATTCTTCCTTCAGCCCTCCCTTCTTCCCACCCTCTCTTTCCTCCCTCCCTTCTTCCCACCCTCTCTTCCCTCCCTCACTTTCTCCCTCCCTCCCTTCTTTTATCCCACCCTCTCTTCCTTTATTACACCCTCTCTTCCTTTATCCCACCCTTCCTTCCTTCTTCCCTCCCTTCCTTTTATCCCTCCCTTCTTTTTTTTTTTCCTTCCTTCCATCCTTCTTCCCTCCCTTCATCCTTACTTTTTTTTTTCCCATCCTTCCTTCCATCCTTTTTCCCTTCCTTCCTTTATCCCTCCCTCCTTTCCTTTCCTTGTTGTCTCTTTTTTGTCTTCCCCTTGTATAGAATTTTTTGATATAACGATAATTCAGTGCTTGCTGGTGAGAAGGGGATGGTCCAAGTCAGCACCTTCTGGTGATCGTAGAAGAGAATTGCGGTCTGATCCAACAGTTGGTTTTCTTTTCCAGCAGGTGAAAGTTAATGGGAACCCTAACTGGATAACATTAGGTTTGCTAAAGCTCTGTGTATCATAATAGTAAAACTAGGGGGGGCGCACAACACATAGATCAACCACATCCACTGAGGAGCTACCAGGTTTCACCTACAGTACCTGCATCTTGGCCCCTTTTGGTGTAGCGGGGACAGTAGCTGTAGCCTCTGTTGTCACATCAGCAGATGCGGTGATCTATGTGGTGTACACTCTCTAATTTTGAGATGTGAGACGTGCTCCTGGTGGGGCTGGCACCTACTGTGGGAGGAAAACCAAAGGAGTGATGAGCGGTAGATGTTTGAGCAGTGTAATTTTCTTTTTTTTTACATGTGCTCAACTGTGTATCATAATTTCATTGTTATAAATTATGTTCCCGGATTTTTTTATTTTATTTTTTTAATCCTAGTGCTGCTGATCCCCTTCAGCCTCTTCCTGTCCTACATGCTCTGGCTTCAGAGTTAATTGCACATCACTGATCTAGGTTGGCCTGCCCAATGTGCGTTTGCATGACCGCCTGTAATGTATATCGAGGGTGTGTGTGACAGGGTGACAGTGCAAGAACTCAACTGAGAGACGTTGTCACCTCCTAACAAAGGCCTTCATGGTAGGTTCACCAGGCATTGTGTAGTGTAATGACATGGTAGTGCAATGCTGTTATATAGTGATTGTAGGCGCTCTTAAGTTTTTTTTTTTTTTTCTTAATGTGTAAATTCTACTTCTGAAATAGAAGAACCAGCACCTCAATGTGTGAGCACAGGTGATAGCTTGGAGGGTAAGAGCTCTGACTGGTCTGCTGGAGACCTGAGTTCAAATCCCTCTGAGGGAAAGCCTTGTGTGTGTCCCAGGTACTGTGCAGTGCTTGAACCCTCTGGTGGGATGGGGCAGTGGAAATATTTCAGACCCACTGCCCTACCAGAAGGGGTTCAGGTGCTATGCAGTACCTGGGATGGGTGGGTGTGTGTATATATATATATATATAGGGTGAGGCCAAGAAAAACCTAAGTCCCTGCTTTTTGAATGGGCTATCCCGGTAAGACAGCCCATTCTAATTATATATGTTGCAGTGATGTCACAGACCGTGGACCGAAGAGGGAGGGTGTCCACAACCTAATGTGATGCTCACACATGTTACAGGCCTCTGGTGGGCCTGGGACTGGAGCAGACTGGTGGGTTGTCCATGGCCTCCAGACTTTCACTCAGAGATTTGAGCTCGGGGTCTACAGCACTTTTAGGTATTTGCCCTCAGGGGGGTCTGCAGTGCTTTCATGGATTCAAACTCGGGTCTACGGCGCCCTGGGTCAACACTCTTATCCTCTGAGCTACTCGCCTCTGCTCATTAACTGGTGTGTTCGTTCTTCTATTTCAGGAGTGTAAAGTCATCATAAATTCAAAAAGATAAACCAAGATTCGAACCTGTGACTCTGAATACACCACTGGGCCAGGAGTTGGCGGCTAAACCCCCTGAGCTACAGCACAGCTCTGGCTGATGGTTTTTAGCAGCAAGGCCTTTAAAGTGTCAGCAGTCAGCTCATTGACATCATAGCATCTTATCAGTCCATTTTATCTGATGTCTGTGATCTACAATTCTACATTTAACAATATTCCTAATGAGGTGTCTTACCCAGGTAGGTGAAAAGTGGGACTTAGAATATTTTTTCCTATATTTATGGGACGGCATATGAACTCAGGTCAGTGATTTAGCAGCCAGAATCAAGATTTAGTAAATAAAATGATCAATGAATGACGTGCTCTATATCACCTCATTGGCAGACTAATGAGGGTTATCGGTGTGTGAATTGAGCTTGGGGTCTACAGCACTGTTAGGTATTTGCATTTGAGGGTCTACAGCACTTCATGGGTTTAGAACTCAGGTCTACGGCGCTCTGGGTCAACACTCTTATCCTCTGAGCTACTTGCCTCTGCGCAATCACTGAAGTATTCGTTCGCCTAGTTCAGGACTATAACAAGGTCTCAAATTTAAAAGACGAAACCAAGGATCGAACCTCCAACTCAAAAACAGCTTGATGGCCATGGGCTGGCTGCTAAACCTCTGAGCCAACCCAGTCTTCTCGTCACCAGGGTAGTCAATCAAGACTTAGAAAGCTAAATATGATCATCTACATTCTAATAAATGGATGTGGATTCAAACCACAAACCTGAAGGTTATGCTGGACCACTGGTTTGCTGCTAAACCTCTATACCAGAACAAAGCTTTAGGTTGGAGTTCAGCAGCCAGCCCTTTGAACATCAAAGCTTAGTAACTCACGACTTAGTAAATAAAATAATCATTAGTTACTAATCTCCTGACAACTATATTTGTAAAGAGCTGTTTACCCAGGTAGGTGAAAAGTTGTAGGTGTAGGTGAAAAGCTGTAGATCAGCTTTGGCTCAGTGATTTGGCAGCCAACCCTTTCAATATCAAGACTTAGTAAATAAATGATCACCAATTTGATTAATCAATCAACTAATTAATATTTATGACCAGGGGCGGACTGACCACTCGGGCATTGCCCGAAGGGGCCCCATCAGGGTTGCCAGCCTCAATAAAACCAGGGAAAGTATGTAAGAATCTGTGTTTTTTATTAAAAATCCCAAGATTATAGCTGCCCCGCCTCTCCAGTACCTTTTCAGTGTGTATGCGTATTCTTTGAGTGTGTGTGTGTGTGTGTGTATACTGTGTGGCCCCATAATCTATTGCCTGAGGGCCCCTTAAAACTCCTATTGCCCGGGGGCCCCATAATCTTCTCCCATTGCCTGGGGGACACATGAGTTGTCAGTGCGCCCCTGTTTATGACATAATTGGCCGACTAATGAAGATTAGCATCCAATATCCCTGCTGGAGGGCGACAATATTTGTAATGAACCTTCTTACCCCACGTGGGTAAAAATGGGGACTTAATATCAACTTCTTTATTTATGGGCCTGTGGTCATAACTTTTGGTAGATGGGGTGTGGAACGCCAGGTTTGGACTCACAGGTTGTGTAGCGTTGATGAAAATGATCCAAGACTTTATGATGTTGAGGTACTGGGTCTTATTCATTGTTTTTTTTTTTTTTTTTTTAGAGCCAGCATAGGAGGCTATTCACCAGGATTGGTGTAGAGTTGATGAAGATGATCCAAGACTCGAGGACGATCCGGATCTTATCCATTTTTAGAGCCGTCTTAGGAGCTAGTCACCAGGATTAGTAAGAGCTGTGTAAAGTGGCGGATACTGAACCAATACTTTCTCCTTTCTACAGATGGTTTAGGGTATTCGTAGCCAGCAATGGTCAGAGATGTGGTGTTGGGAGTTCTAATCCCCAGTGCCAACTCCTTAGACTAGGACCATATAATGCAGGTTCTTACTGTTTTCATATTAGAGTTAGAATTTGGGCTTTATCACACTTTTGGCATAAAGTCAGTCAAGTAGACTTTCATACTTACTGGTCGAGAAATACTAAAGTGCTCATTAGTAAGCCTGCGTTTGGTGTGTATGGAAGAACCCACCACATTGTTTACAACCTCATTCAATAATTGCTTTCTTTTCCAACACCTACATATTTCAGGCTCAGTGTAAATCTTCTTATATTAAATGTTATCGCCATGGACAGTCTATTAGTAGGCACCTTGTTGGGTTCTTTGGTCCATGGTCAGTGACATCACTGCACCAACAGTTAGGGCTCATTCATATCTGTGCATTGCATTAAAATAAATTCATCCTAGCGGCATCTTTTGATGCGTTTTCACCACAACGCACAGATGTGAGCCGGGCCTTACTGGAACAGAACATCCCGAAAGTAGGGCTTTACCCCATTAAAGATCCTATTTCCTAGAAGGCCATTGGGGAAGATTTACTAAAACCAGGTGCACACAGAAGCTGAATGGTCACTATGAACAGCTACACCAGATTCTAACTTCAGCTTGTTCAATTAGGCTTTGATAATAAAAACCTGGAAGCTGATTGGCTAGCAGATTCTATCTTCTCTGCACCAGTTTTAATAAAATTCCTCCCCCACCGCGTTTCTCCCACAGTGCATAGTTCCAATAAGTTATAAAATCATGGTAATTTAGTGAATCTGTTTTTTCTGAACAGCGCATGGAAATAAAAACAGCTGAAAACATTGGCGCTTTACATATTTATTTAAAAAAATTGGGCTTGCCTGTATTTATGTTGTACCCTGTTTCCCCAAAAATAAGACCTAGCATGATTGTCGTGATGGCTGCAACCCTACCCCCCAAATAAGCCCTAGTTAAAGTCCTTGTAGGGCTTATTTGGGGGGTAGGGCTTAATCATGCTAGGTCTCATTTTCAGGGAAACGGTAAAACAAAAAAACACCACCAAAGGGTGCATTTATATAAAGATCGCAAAGCGACTCATCCATCTATACTGCATGTAAATTCGTTTTGTGTGACTGGGGCAAAATTGAACGTTCTCAGGATATTCTCTGCAATTTAGTTATGAAGTAGGAAAATACTGCAATTTGTACGCTAGATGGCGCCGACTATAAGATATGCTCCTCATCTAGTGGCAATAATGTGGTATTTTCTGCATTTAGGGCAGTCGAATTCTAGAGAATATAGACTGAGAACATTCGATTTTGCCCCATTTCCAAGGAACGAGCGAACGCACATGCCCTTTTGATGGAGGAACAGCTATGGAATTAAAAAAAAAAAAATACATCCTAAAAGGTATCAGCATAATCATTTATGGAATTATGATTATTATGTTATCATATTATTAATGATGATTATGTTGTCTTTTTCTCAAATCTTCTAAAGATAAATCCTAATACCCCTGTACACACGAGCGGAAATTCCGCCAGCAAAAGTCCGATGAGAGCTTTTGGTCCGAAAATGCGACCGTGTGTATGCTCCATTGGACTTTTGCTGGTGGGAATTCCAGCCAGCAAAAGATTGAGAGCAGGTTCTCAATTTTTCGGTCGGAAAAAGTTTAGATCGGAAATTACGATCGTCTGTACCAATTCCGACACGCAAAATTCCTACACATGCTCGGAAGCATTGAACTTAATTTTCTCGGCTTGTCGTAGTGTTGTACGTCACCACGTTCTTGATGGTTGAAAGTTCAGCAAACTTTTGTGTGACCGCGTGTATGCAAGCCAAGCTTGAGCAGAATTCCGTCGGCAAAACCATCCAAGATTTTTCCGAAGGAAACTTCCGCACGTGTGTACGGGCATAAGACTGCTGGAGTGATGGCATCTCAGCACACCGGAGTATTAGCAGCAGCTCATTGGGAACATCAGAAATAATAAACAAAAGTAGTTCTAGTACATGTAATCTTAATTAATAAACTCCTATGAGATGCATTAACATGTTAATGTAAAGTAATTTTCAAATCTGCTGCTTACAATAAAATAATCCCTGGTGATCCTTCCGAGTCAGTCCCTGTACAGGCACTTCCTGTTATAGGGTGACAACATTCTGTCTGTGTCTCCCCAATTGTAGTCCTTTGTTCCCAATAGAGACTACAAGTGGCCATTTCTACACACATTGCACAGCCATGGTCCACCATTGTCACTATCGGGACACCCACCCTGAGAAATGTCATGCAGCCATCACTGGAGTGCATGTAATGTAAGTGGATGTAAAGAGGCTGCAGGAGATCAGCAGCACCGAGAGGCAAAAAGATAATAAGGATTTTAATTAAATGAAACCAATTGTTTATAATATGCAGTGCTTTAGCAAACTAAAGTCAATGTAAAACAGGACCTGAGCTAATTTTATTTTAAGTCATTTAAAGTAAAGCAGAGACATTTAGCACCTAGCATGGCATCCCATTTACTAGGTGTGTAAGGAAGAGTTACAATCTGTGCCCAAAGTTTATAACAAAGCGCTATATATTACCAATACACAAATACCAATTACACAATATTATTAAAAGTATTGGGACGCCTGCCTTTACACGCACATGAACTTTAATGACATCCCAGTCTAATGCCTCGTACACACGGTCGGAAATTCCGATGGGAAATGTCCGATCGGATTAAGATGTCAGAAAATCCAATCGTGTGTGGGCTCTAGCGCACTTTTTCCGTCGGAATTTCCAATGGAAAAAATTTGAGCGCAATTTTTCCGACAACAAAATCCGATCTGACTTTTTCCGATCGTGTGTATAGAATTCAGACGCACAAAGTGCCACGCATTCTCAGAATAAATTTGGGGATGAAAGCTATTGGCTACTGGCCTCTACATAGTACCGTCGTACGTTTTGTACGTCACCTCATTCGGACCGATCGGATTATCTGACAACTTTGTCCGACCGTGTGTAAAACACAAGTTTCGGACACAATCCGTTGGAAAAAATCTGATGGATTTTGGGGTCGGAATGTACGACCGTGTGTACCGGGCATTAGTCCATAGGGTTCAATGTAGCACTGACCCCCGAAGGCGCTGCTGGTTTTATTGGGCTTACCATTACCTTCTTCACCTCGTCTCCGTCTAGGGTTTCCCGTGGTAGATGGCCCAAGAAAATGTAGAAACGGACACTGAATATTCCTTTTCGGTTATTTATTGAAAAGATAACACAGTCTCTTAACTTAGGGTAGAGAGTTAGGAGGAAAGTTCAGGTACTTTTGGAACTGCAAGAATAGGAAGTCTCTTATTGTAGGAATCCAGAGAATAACCATTTCACAGCTGGATTCTCACCACCTCCGGATAGACCTTCTCTCACTAGGCCTAGCAGCCGGTAGAGTGTTAGGTAAAGCAACGTCTCTGCCACAGACTTGGTTGTAGAATACTTGATAAAGTCTCTGCCACAGACATGAATGTAACTGAGGGACAGACAAATTTAGAGAGCTATCATACGGTACCGCTCAGCCGGTCCGGCAATACCGTACGAGTGTAGATCCATAAAGTGTCCTTCAACTGAGCCTCCAGGCCCCTTCAGAGAAACCAACCTGGTGCATGGTCTTCTGAAGAATTATCCCCTAGATGCTCCTCCAGTTGCTGGGCCTCTCCTTTGATGAGACGGCACCGGACCACTCTTGGATAATTAGGCCCCAATATCCATTCAGGCCTGTCCCTGCAGTTGCTTCGCCTCGGGCCATTCAGCCCCGAGACTTGGAATTGCATGGATCCGCACCTCAGGCCAGGAGGGCCCTGAAGGCTGGTCAGGAGGACCAGGACCAAACAGACAGAAGATATCTTCTGGACTGGAAGCATGTGATCTTAGTACCTTAAATACCCCCTCCCAGAATTCACAGCAGGGTAAACACTCTCACTGGGCTGGTTCCGAGAGAAAGGGTAGCATCCAATACACCCAGCTAAACAGAGTTCTCATACGTGACAGCGACACCTGGGGCCAAGTAGGACTCAGTACAATCCAGCCAGACTGGCAGAATCGGCCAAACTGTGGTTTCAGGATAATTAACTTTCAAAAACACAGAAAACAGGGAAAGAACCCAACACCCAGAGATCAACAAACCGCATCTACAGGCCTGATACTCCTCCTGTATCCAGACCCTTTGCCGCTGTAGTGTCATACTTTGCACCCCATCACAGAATGCTGCAGAAGTGACGTTGCGGTCCGAAATTGAACACTGCGCATGCGCGATGCGTTCCAAAGGATTTGCGGCAATACAGTTCAGTGAAACCATCAGATAATGTCACGCAAGTGACATTACAGACAACAAAAACACTGGGCTGTGCGTTCCAATACTTCCCTTGTTACCTAGTATCTCTCCAGAACTACCAGCTGTCCATGTACATCCCAACCTGTGCTGTTAGGGTCTGCAATGCTGGGACTTGTAGTGCCTATAATCGATCCTGCAATGCTGGGACTTGTAGTGCCTATAATCGATCCTGCCATGCTGGGCCTTGTAGTGCCTATAATCGATCCTGCAATGCTGGGCCTTGTAGTGCCTATAATCGATCCTGCAATGCTGGGCCTTGTAGTGCCTATAATCGATCCTGCAATGCTGGGCCTTGTAGTGCCTATAATCGATCCTGCAATGCTGGGACTTGTAGTGCCTATAATCGATCCTGCAATGCTGGGACTTGTAGTGCCTATCCTGAGCTATCTGCGGTGATCGATCCTGCAATGCTGGGACGAGAAATATTATGCTCTCGAGCAGAGAGAGGGTTAAACGCCAGGAACAGCCCCGCCCACTACCCTAAAAAACGCAAATCACGCATGCGCAAATCTTATGTATGTCCAGAAAAATTATGGACTTGAGGGGGCGGGCGGACAGAGCGGAGCTTGGAGAGGGGGGTGGGACATCTTACATAGCACTGAGTCCAAGTATAGCACATTGTTCAGCCCCGGCAAACGCAGCCAGATTGTCAAGCCACAGCTGTGCTCCCTGGGGGTATGCTGATCGCACATCCGTGCTGCTGGAGGGAGCCCAGACGACCATAAATGAGGGACCTGCTTGTCATGGTAAGCGAGACCATCCCATATCCCACTCCATCTTCCCCGGGCACAGGGACCCTCCCACTCCTCCTTCCCCGGGCACAGGGACCCCCATCTTCCCCGGGGACAGGGACCCTGTGTGTGCCAACCTCACTGCCCTGCCTGCCATGTGTCCTGTGTGAGGGCCCTCCTTTGACAGCTCTTATCAGGACTTCATCCCACTGTGTGATCCCCTACATTACTGATCCCTCTGTGTGCACCCCTTACACGGGGAACCCTTCTGTTTTCTCCCCCTACATGTCTGCATACTCTGACCACCACCTGTACCATGTCCACATCCTCTGACTGCCTCCTGTATCCTGTGCACATGTTCCGACCACCTCTTGTACCATGTCCGCAGCCTCTAACCATCTCTTGTATCCTGTCTGCAATCTGACCATCTCTTGTCTTTTAACGTGTCTGCAGTCTCTTAGGGGGGAGTCTGGAGGGGAATCAAGAGTGAGCACCGCCGGGATTGGGATTACGGGAGGAGTCAGACGTGTATGGACTGTGGAGAAGAGACTATAGAATAAAAACCAGAACCACCAAGCTGGAGCCGTCTAACTGAGCCCTGCACCGGAGAGGAGGTCAGTGACAGCGCCGTTAGGCCAGTCTGGGGGGGTGGGGGGGGGGGTAACTGATGTAAGGGGGGAGTGAATACAATTATGTAAGAGGGCACTGATATAAAGGTTTCCCCTCATCTCAGTAACACCCCCCTCTAACCTTACTGTATTCGCTCAGCAGAAGGTGGTCTCTGGTCAACAGAGTCTCCCCCCTCCCACACCACATTTCCTGGCATTCCCCTTTACATCAGAGTCCGCAGGATTCTTCCCCCTTACAGTGCAAGGGAACTCAGATGTAAAAGGAAAATGCTGCAGAGCATGATCTAAGGAGGAACTCTGATGTAAGGGGTCCTGCAGACTCTGATGTAAAGGGGAATGCCAGAAAATGTGATTTGTGGGGGGGGGGGGGGGGGGGGACTCTGGTGAACAGAGACCACCATCCACAGAGTGAATACAGTAAGGTAAGAGGGGGGGGTGTTACTGAGATGAGGGGAAACCTTTATATCAGTACCCCCTTACATATTTGTATTCCCCCCCCCCCCCCTCAGACTGGCCTGACGGCGCGGTCACTGACCTCCTCTCCGGTGCAGCGCTCAGTTAGACAGCTCCAGGTAGGTGGTTCTGGTTTTTATTCTATAGTCTCTTCTCCACAGTCCATACACGTCTGACTCCTCCCATAATCACAATCCCGGCGGTGATCTCACTCTTGATTCCTCTTGAGGACTCCCCCTAAGAGACTGCAGACATGTTAAAAGACAAGAGATAGTCAGAGATTGCAGACAGGATACAAGAGATGGTTAGAGGCTGCGGAGAGGATACAGGAAGTGGTTAGAAGCTGCAGACATGGTACAAGAGGTGGTCGGAACATGTGCACAGGATACAGGAGGCAGTCAGGATGTGGACATGGTACAGGTGGTGGTCAGAGTATGCAGACATGTAGGGGGAGCAAACATAGGGGTTCCCCGTGTAAGGGGTGCACACAGAGGGATCAGTCATGTAGGAGGGAGGGGGACACTGTGCCCAGAGAGGGGGGGACCCTGTGCCCAGAGAGGGGGGGACCCTGTGCCCAGAGAGGGGGGGACCCTGTGCCCAGAGAGGGGGGGACCCTGTGCCCAGAGAGGGGGGGACCCTGTGCCCAGAGAGGGGGGGACCCTGTGCCCAGAGAGGGGGGGACCCTGTGCCC
This sequence comes from Lithobates sylvaticus, assembly GCA_028564925.1. NCBI lineage: Eukaryota > Metazoa > Chordata > Amphibia > Anura > Ranidae > Lithobates > Lithobates sylvaticus. Next base: position 20,828,082 of record CM053037.1, read on the forward strand.
AGAGAGGGGGGGACCCTGTGCCCAGAGAGGGCGGAGTGGCGGCGTTTGACGGGCGGAGTGGCGGCGTTTGACGGGCGGAACAATGTACTGTACTTGGACTCAAAGCTATGTAAGGGGTCCCGCCCCCCTCTCCAAGCTCCGCTCTGTCTGCCCGCCCCTTCGAGTCCATCATTTTTCTGGACCCTGGACATACATAAGATTTGCGCATGCGTGATTCCTGTTTTTAGGGTGGTGGGCGGGGCTGTTTGACGTTTAACCATCTCTCCGCCCACCCGAGAGCATATTATTTCTCGTCCCAGCATTGCAGGATCGATCACCGCAGGTAGCTCAGGATAGGCACTACAAGTCCCAGCATTGCAGGATCTATTATAGGCACTACAAGTCCCAGTATTGCAGGATCTATCATAGGCACTACAAGTCCCAGCATTGCAGGATCTATCATAGGCACTACAAGTCCCAGCATTGCAGGATCTATCATAGGCACTACAAGTCCCAGCAATGCAGAACCTAACACCACAGGTTGGGATGTACATGACAGCTGGTAGTGCTGGAGATACTAGGTAACAAGGGAAGTATTAGCGTTGGGACGCACAGCCCAGTGTTTTTGTTGTCTGTAATGTCACTTCCGTGACATTATCTGATGGTTTCACTGAACTGTATTGCCGCAAATCCTTTGGAACGCATCGCGCATGCGCAGTGTTCAATTTCGGACCGCAATGTCACTTCCGCAGCATTCTGTGATAGGGAGAAAAATATGACACTACACCGCCATCTGTCGAGACCCCGAATTTACATACCTCACCAAGAATCTCACACATCACCACCGGAACAGGAAGGACTTTCTTCCGAAGGGATATCTGACACTGTGCATTCCAGGTGTAATATCGGACTACTAAGCTGACTAGAAAAAAAGTGTCCAAATCAAATCCCTTGTGATTCTGCAATGCTCCATCCACCCACTCAGCATAAGACATGCTAGGTAAGAAAGGAATATTCAGAGCCCTCCCTACCTTTTTATAGACTTCTACATTGAATGGGCACTGAAGCAAGAAGTGGTCCATGGTTTTCACTTCACCCTGACACACAAACCACGATTGTCCAAAGGGCATCATTTCACATTCCCCCTCACATAGAGCCTGCCGTGGAAAGTGAGCCAGGCCTGGTCCCTACATTTCAAGGGAATCCGCACAGAATTGATCAAACGTAAGCCCTCCCTCATAATATGACCTGGGCAATCCCTTAAGGCCAGTGGCGCATGAAAGACAGTACCCACGATCTTCTCACCCTGGAGTCTCCTAGGGAGGGACCTGATATCATCCGCTGTCATGTGCCACCGTCTAAGAATTTTCAGGCATGGGGCAACATAACCCGGGAGCTTACCATACCACATCTCTCCTATTTTGGGGGGGGGGCTTCTCCAGTCCACCTCAATTGGACCACATTGCAGCATTTAACCACTTAAGAACCAGCCTTGTTTTGGATTTTAGGTGTTTTTTTTGCTAGAAAATTACTTAGAACCCCCAAACATTATATATTTTTTTTTTCTAACACCCTAGAGAATAAAATGGCGGTCATTGCAATACTTTTTTCACACCGTATTTGTGCAGCGGTCTTACAAGCACACTTTTTTTTTGGAAAAAAGAAAATTTTTGTATTGCGAAAGATAATGTTACGCCGAGTAAATTGATACCCAACATGTCCAGTTTCAAAATTGCGGCCGCTCGTAGAATGGCGTCAAACTTTTACCCTCAAAAATCTCCATAAGCGACATTAAAAAAAATTCTACAGGTTGCATTTTTTGAGTTACAGAGGAGGTCTATGGCTAGAATTATTGCTCTTGCTCTACCGATCGCAGCAATACATCACATGTGTGGTTTGACTACCGTTTTCATATGCGGGCGCTGCTCACGTGCGCAAGCTTGTCCGGACGAGGCGTTTAAAAAAAAAAAAAAAAGAAATTGTTTTTTTTTTTTTTACACGGTTTAAAAAAATAAATAAAAAATGGACCCCTTTATTCCTATTACAAGGAATGCAAACATCCCTTGTAATAAAAAAAAGCATTACAGGTCCTCTTAAATATGAGATCTGGGGTCAAAAAGTCCTCAGATCTCATATTTGGACTTAAATGCAAAAAAAAAAAAAAAGTCATTTAAAAAAATGACATTTGGAAATTCCCCTTTAAGAGGTATGGGCGGAAGTGACGTTTTGACGTCCCTTCCGCCCTCCTATGGTATAGAGATGAGTGGGGCCATCTTAGCCTCACTCGTCTCTATACCCAGGCATCGGTAAGCGGCGGAAGGCGGGGCCACCTCTCCCGCCACCAAAGGTGATCTCGCGGTGAACCCGCCGCAGAGACCACCTTTATCGGAAACAGAACCGCTCACTGTAAAGAGGGATACCTCGGTTGTGGCAGCAGCTGCTGCTGCTGTTCCCGAGATAACCCTCTTTAAAAAAATGACGTATATATACAGTGAGCGGTCGGTAAGTGGTTTAAAGGAGCTACCAGATGGTGCCACTCACATCACTTTTAGTGACCGCAGAATAACTGGCCCTACTCACCCTCGGGACAGGCGAAGCCACCACTGCGGCAAAGGAAATAACCGCACTCCTTGCAACATCCCATACATCACTTTTAGTCATCACCAGATTTTGCACTCTTCAGTTTTAGTAAACAAACCTTAATGTCACCTGGACAGGAAGTGGGGAAAAATCATCTCCAACAGGGACACATGAAAGCTACCAGAAATTCTACAAAAAACTGTGGCCCTCCAGTTGTTCAGGAACTACAATTCCCATCATGCCTAGTCATGTCTGTGAATGTCAGAGTTGTACAAGGCCTTATGGGATGTGTAGTTCAACAGCTGGAGGGCCGTAGTTTGAGGATCCCTGCTCTAGGAGGCTTGCTGTTGAGATTGTGCATTGTCACAGGACCAGAGAGAAATGAAAAACTGACAGGGGGTCTAAACCTTCTCCGCTCTAAATCAAAACTAGCAAAGGGTTTGCTTGGAGATACAATGAGATCTCTATTCCACTCTAAAGATTTCACATACATATGACAATCTGATTGTACAATCTCTGCAAAATCAACTAAAGGGCCTCATGCATACAGGGTGTTAAAAACATTGCTTAAAGGGCCAGTTCACACCACATGCAGTCCAGTGCGTTTTTTTCTGCATCTTGTATAGTGGAAAGTAGGTTATATGGTTTCCAGTGGCATAGTTCTCACCAGTGCGCTCAGTTCCAGTGCCTTTCAGTTCCTGAATAAAAAGTAGAACATGCTGTATTTTTTCTCTTGTAGTGGAACGTGGTAAAACTCGAAAATGCACAAACACCCACTGGAATGCACATGTCCTTATTTAAGGTGAAGAAAAAAAAAAAAAAAAAAAGGGAGGGGAAAACGCACCGGAATGCATCAAAAAGGCATTTTGCATTTTTTTTTTCTGCCTCTAAACATCCCTCTACGTTAGCCTATATATCCATGCACACATTGGTATGAGGCAGAGAAATAATATTCCAAGGCCAGCTAGTTCACACAAAAAAAAAAAAAAAAACACCCTTTAGTGATGGGTGCATTTAGCACTCAGGCGTTCATTCATTCCAATGGGTATAATAAATTAATGGAATAAACATCCAAGTGCCGGACACGCCTGCAAAATGCAGCTTTGTGTACCTTTTTAATGCCGTTTTTTACTCCCCTGGAGCATAGGCATCCAGTAGAGGGAAAAAAACATCCTGTGTGCATGGGGCCTTAGTTTATTAACCACTTGCCTACTGGGCACTTTCACCCCCCTTTCCTGCCCAGGCCAATGTTCAGCTTTCAGCGCTCTCACACTTTGAATGAGAATTGCGCGATCATGCTACAGTGTAGACATATGAAACTTATTTTCCCCCCACAAATAGAGCTTTATTTTGGTGGTATTTAATCACTGCTGGGGTTTATATTTTTTGCTAAAATTTAGAAAAACAAAATTTTTATATTTTGCAAAAAGGTAATTTTTCTCCTTCATTGATGTACGCCGATGAGGCTGTACCGATAGGATGCATTGATCGGCACTGATGGACACTGATGAGGCTGCACTGATGGACACTGATAAGGCGGCACTGATGGATTGCAGCGATGGGAACTGAGAGGTGGCACTGATGGATTGCAGCGATGGGCACTGAGGTGGCACTAATGATGAGGCACTGGTGGGCATTAATAGGTGGCACTGATATGCACTGGCAGGTGGCACTAGCAGGCAGCATTGGTGGGCACAGATGAGGTGGCTCTTCCTCTTAGGGACCGATGTCCCCTTCACAGAAGCCGGTGATCAGCTTTTTCGGTGATCGGCTGTCAGCGTGAGGAGGCAATAAAAACGATTATCGATCTTCAGTTTACATAATGTGATCAGCTGTCATTGGCTGACAGCTGATCAAGGGGTAAGGGGCCGGGATCGACTCCTTACTCCGATCTGTGATCACCCGAGTCTCATTGACTCAGTGATCCCAGAGCGCACGGGGACGGCGTCCCGGCAATGTAGGTCCACGTTGTAGCCATCATTCGGCTATAACGCAGACGTGAGGAAGTTAATCACCGCTGGTTTTTTTTTGTTTTGCTAAACAAATCAAAAAAAAAAAAGACTGAAAATTGAGAAAAACGTTTTCTTCGTTTGTTACAAAAATTTGGCAAATAAGTAATTTCTCACTTCACTGATGGACACTGATGAGGCAGCACTGATGGGCACTGATACAGCCGCACTGGACAGCCGCACTCCGAAAAAATTGCCTTTTATAAAAAAAAAAACAGGATCAAAAATACATGCCACAGCAGAACGGACAGAAGAGTTGAATCGTTTCACAATACAAACAGTGCTTACTCATATGAGTAAGCACTGTTTTAAGTGTGAAATGCGTCAGCTCTTCTGCTATATGCATTGCCAGCATCTGTGGCTTCTAAACTGGTGAAGAGGTTTACCATTGTTTGAGCTTCCTGAAGCGGTGACACCCCCTCCTTCCTTGATGAGGCTGCACTGTTGGGCACTGATGAGGCTGAACTGATAATCAGTGTTGTCCCCTGTCACTCACACAACGACAGCACTAAGTAAAAGCTGATAACTGGCAATTGTTTACACGGGATCCGCTGCGATTGGCTCTTTACCATGTGTTAAGCTGTGTCCAATGTCACTGGTTCTTTATCTTGGTCGGTGATGCACTGTGTCCGAAGGGGGCGGCATGAATGGCGTGACCAGGAGGACGTCATATGACTTCCACCTGGAAGGAGGAGCGTCTCGCCCATCTGTCAATCTGCTATAGGCTGGGCAGGAACTGGTTAAATGTGATAGGAGCACCCACCGCATGAACTGTAATGCCAGTCTGTATCCAACCAGGCAGGCACTGCACAGTTACTGGTGGGTCTAAAGGAGATCGTGCAGATTGCAATGTGTGTGGTGAGATTAGCAGACTGATAGAAAAAAAAAACCTTAGTTAGACTTACCGGTGACGGTATTTCTACGAGCCTTTCAGGACAGCACCTTGGAGAGCGCAGCTCCGCCTTTACCCAGGAAACACTGCGTGACAACGCCCCTTTTTAAGATCAGCTGCTTCCACCATGCCTTCAGTTGTTACCGAGAAATCCTCCGACATGCTGGAAAATATAAGCCGACAGTTACCATGCCCTACATCATAACCTAAGGAGGGAAGTAGGCTGCTGTCCTGAAAGGCTCGTAGAAATACCGTCACCGGTAAGTCTAACTAAGGTTTTCTCCCTTCACCTTTCAGGACAGCACCTTGGAGAGGATAACCGAGAAACTTACTTCAGGGTGGGACCATTGCCTGCAAAACCTTCCTACCAAAGGATTGGTCTGAGGCTGAGAGCAGATCCAAGCGGTAATGCTTTATAAAAGTTGAAAAACTGGACCAAATGGCAGCCTTGCAAATTAGCTCAGGCGATGCTCCGGCCTTTTCTGCCCATGATGCCGCTACTGCTCTGGTCGAAAGGCAAGATTCCTTCTGGAGGCTCCAAACCTAAAGAGGTGTATGCTTCTTTAATATCTTGCTTTAACCATCTTCCAAGGGTGTTTTTGGAAGCTTTACATCCATTGTGAGCGCCCTCCATTAAAACAAAGTGAGGATGATTTTCTAAAGTCCTTTGTTATCTCCAGATAATTAAGACACCTCCTGACATCCAGAGTATGGAAGGCTTCTTCTCCTGGCCCCGAAGGTGAGGGGCAGAATGTAGGGAGAATAATCTCCTGTGCCCGATGAAATGCAGAGCTCACTTTCGGTAGGAAGGCTGGGTCTGTTTTTAGAACTACCCTATCTGGTAGGCATCTCATGAAGGGCTCTTTGATAGAGCTTGTAGCTGACTCTACGGGCTGATGTTACTGCCACCAACAACACAGTTTTAAACGTTAAAAACTTAAGTGATGATCCTTCTATGGGTTCAAAAGGAAGCTTCGTTAGTCCTTGAAGAACCAAAGATAAGTCCCATTTGGGAAAAATAATCAAAGGTCTAGGCTTTACTTTAGCCATAGCCCTGAAAAAACTAATTATCAAAGGTTCCCCTGACAGGGTTCTTTCAAAAAAAAAAACTGATAAAGCCGCTACCTGCGTCTTGAACGTACTTGCTGCTAGGCCTTTCTCCAATCCTTCTTGAAGAAACTCTAAAACTGAAATTGTACTACAAACTAAAGTTTTTTTCTGGAACACCATGTATTATATACTTTCCAGACCTTAAAATAAAGGTCTCTTGTCACCCTCTTCCTACTTTCAAGAAGGGTAGTAATGAGTTTCTGATAGGCCCTTTTGTCTTAGGATTTGTTCTGGATCTGGATGAAGAAACTTGCCCTGACTCAGTAGATCTGACCTGTTTGGTAACTTCCAAGGAGGTTTTACTGAGAGATTCATTAGGGTTGCAAACCAGGGTCTTTTTGGCCAATAAGGAGCTATCAAAATTAGTTCTGTGGATTCCAGTCTGAATTTGGCTAATACCCTTGGAATCAGTGGACATGGGGGGAAAGCGTAGGACAGCTGGTAGTCCCATCTGTGGGCCAGAGCATCTATTCCCAGAGCTTGATCTTGTATCTGAAGGGAGAAGAAAACTGGTACTTTTGCGTTTTCTAGTTTTGCGAATAGGTCCACCTGAGGGAAACCCCACCTCTTGGCTATTGTCTCGAATAGATCCTGATTCAGAGACCACTCTGCTTCATACTTATCTCCTGCTGAGGAGATCTGCCAAGGTGTTTTCCGTCCCTTTTAAGTGGACTGCCGATAGAGAGGCCAACTTGTTCTCTGCCCATCTCAGTATTTGGCAGGCTAATTCCAACAAAGTTCTGCTTTTTGTGCCCCCTTGTTTTGTTAGGTATAGCTGCTGTCATATTGTCTGTCAAGATTTGGACATGCTGACCTTTTAGAAGTTCCTGGAAGGACAGAAGACTCAGATGAATAGCCTTCAACTCTCTCCAGTTTGATGACCTTCTTGCCTCTGGTCAGTCTTCGGGTTACTGGAAAGGACCAGAGAAGTACTTTTGAGATGTTTCTCTGGTTCCTCCACCACCAAAGTGATCTTTTTGCTCTTGCCCCTATGACAAACTTTCTCCAGAGATTCCTGGTAAGACCAATTTGTCAAAATGTCCGCCTGCAGCTGACGAGCATGCAGTCTGGCCCACTGTACTGCAGGGATTGTTGCTGTCAATAGACCCAGAGCCGACATGGCTTGCCTTACTGAGAACCTTGAGTTGGACTGAAGTGCCTTCAGAACTGACTGCATCTTTTCTATTTTTTCCTGAGGTAGAAATATTTTCTGTTCAAGTGAGTCTACTTTGTACCCCAGAAACCTTACTCTTTGAGATGGTATTAAATTGGACTTCTGAATGTTGAGAAGCCAACCCAAACTTTTTAGATGTGTTTGAGTCACTTGAAGGTCGACTTCCACCTGACTTTTTGAGTCAGCAAAGAGTAGCAGATCGTCCAAGTAAGGCACTTTCAGCCTCAGGGGTTCCAACGCTTCTGCCATCACCTTCGTGAATACCCTGGGTGAGGAGGAGAGCCCGAATGGCAGGGCTCTGAACTGTAGATGCCACACCTCCCCCCCTCCATAATGACTGCAAGACGCAGAAATTTCTGGGACGGGATGCTATTGGGACATGGAGATATGCATCTCAAATCGATGGAGGCGATGTGACACCTGCGAGTCAGCAAGTTCTTCACTGAAAAAATTGTGTCCATAGTGAAATTTTTTTTATTTTATGGACCGATTCAACAGCTTCAAATTGAGGATCAGGCGGAATTTCCCCGATGGTTTCTTGACCAAGAATATATGGGAATAAAACCCTTTCCCTTCTTGCACTTCTGGGACCTGAAATATGACCTTCTGTTGCATCAGCTCTTGAAGAAGAGACTTCATAGCCAGAGCCTTCTCCTGATCCCTTGGCAAGTTTGTTATGTAGAACTGACTTGGGGGGGTTTAGTGAGAATTCTAGATGATAACCCTGCTGGATTATCCCTAGGACAAAATTTACTTCTTGTTGTTTCTTCCCAAACTGACAAGAAGTCCTGAAGCCTCCCGCCTACTGGGAGCTGGTCATTGTTTTTTAGGGGATTGCTCAGGATTTCTGAATACCCCACCCCTGCCTCATCCTCTGAGGATTCCAAAGTCTTTTCTTTGTTTGGTCCTTTTCCTTATCGGTTTGTCGAAAATGACGAAAATTCTTTTTCTGTTGTACCACTTTCTTTTTCTGAGGAAAAGCTTTCTTTTCGTCTGCTGTCCTTTTAAGTACAGTCTCTAGTTCTGGACCAAACATCAAGTCCCCTGAAAAGGGAATACCGCACAGTTTTACTTTAGAAGCTGAATCCCCTGACCAGGTTTTAAGCCAGAGGGCTCTTCTTGCGGAATTAACAAGTGCTGATGATCTGGCAGACATCTTGATGGACTCTGCCGAGGCATCTGCCATGTATTTGACGGCTTTAAGTAGATTCCTGGAGGTACCTGCTACCACATGATTCTTGAGTTGGTCTAACCAACATTCCAAATTTCTGGCCACAACTGTGGCTGCCATTGCAGGTTTCAGATGGGCTACTGAAGAAAGCATGGAAGTCTTCCTTAGCCAATCTGCTCTTTTGTCCATAGCGTCTTTGAGAATTCCCATATCCTCAAAGGCTATGTCCGTCTTTCTGGACACTTGAGAGAAAGCAGCATCTTTGTTTTTTTATTCCAAACACACTCCTCATTCTCCTCAAAAGGGAACCTTCTTTTAAGGGCTTTAGAGAAGAACTGGCCTTTCTCTGGGTCCTTCCACTCCTTTTTAATGGTGTCCGTTAACACTTTATGTACAGGAAAGACTATGTTTGACCTCCAGCCCCTGGTACATTTTGTCATGTACTGACATCTGAGTTTTTTCTTCCTGGATCTCCAGTGTAGTATAAATTGCCTTAAGTAATTCATCTACTTCCTCAAGTGACAGTTTATATCTAGAAGCTCTGGCTTCTTCCTCATCCTCAGAATCAAATGTTGAGGGAGGAATGCTTTCCCTTTCTTCCTCAGACTCACTTTCTACTTGTACGGGTTGCACGATCGGCCTCAGAGCGAGGCTTGGAGAACAGGAACTTCCTGTTAAACAGTGGAGAGCGGCTGGCGGGAGATTCAAAACCGCTTCAGCGATGGCGCGCCTTGTTCTCAGCGGCCAGAGCGCTATGCTGATCTTTGGGGCGACCTGTGAGAAAGGACAAGCCTTACAGGTTAGTTCAGCCCTCCCCGGTTTCCCTAAAACCTGTCTCAACAGTGGTACCGTCAGACCCTCTCAAGGGGTTTCCCCCAGTCATCCGGTTAGGAAAATAACAAACGTGCTGCTGTGTTCGGGAGAAACACAATCAATACCGAGTATCAAGGGGGAAAGTGGGGCTTATAACAAAGCTGTCATGTGATTGTGTTTCCTGTAGGGAGGAGCCCTCATCTCTCATGTATGCCGTCCTGGAAGGTTAGAGGAGAAAATGTTTTTTTCAAAATTGTCGCTGTTTTTTTGTTTACAGCGCAAAAAATAAAAACCGCAGAGGTGATCAAATACCACCGAAAGAAAGCTCTATGTGTGGGAAAAAAAGGACGTCAATTTTGTTTGGGAGCCACGTCGCACGACCGCGCAATTATCAGTTAAAGCGACGCAGTGCCGAATCGCAAAAAATGGTCTGGTCTTAAGCCAGCAAAATGGTCCGGTCTCTAAGTGGTTAAGCTTTGACAATTATCCCTCGTTCACATTGAACCGATTTGTCACGTGATTTGACAGGTCAAATTGCATGACAAGTCGCAACCTAATGCCGGCAATGGCAGCGGTCCAATCAGTGCGACACTGACTTTGCAGCTCTGCAACGATTTGCAAAAGTAGTTCCTGCACTACTTTTGTCAATTTCAGGTGCGACTTCAATAGACATCTGTGCATGAAGCCGCACAGATGTCTTTAAAGTCGCCTGGACATGCATGTTTGAAATCGTGCAGCTTCAGATGAAGTCGCACAATTTCAAAACTGTGTACAATGTGACCGAGGGCTTAAACCTATTCACCGCTCCTACCCTGCAGCGGCGCTTTGAGGGGGGGTTTTAACTTTTTTTTTTTTCGGCCGCTAGCGGGGGTTAAAACCACCCCGCTAGCGGCCGCATACCGCGGCTAAAAGATGGCAAAGCAGCGCTAAATATACCGTCGCTGTCTGCACCCCCCCAGTGTGAAGCCGGCCTTACTGTGTACTTACCTCTCCGACAAGTCTGAATACCACTGTGTTAAGCCTGCGAGAAAGTCATCTGGGAATACTGAAAAGAAAAAAAAAATAAGTTTTAAAAAACGGCCGTTTTATCGGGAGCAGTCATTTTAATAATGCATAAAGTGAAAAAAAAAGTGAAATATTCCTTTAAATTTCGTACCTGAGGGTTGTCTAAAGTATGCCTGTGAAGTGGCATGTGTTTCCCGTGTTTAGAACTGTCCCTGCACAAAATGCCATTTCTAAAGGAAAAAAAGCCATTTAAAACTGCTTGCGGCTTTAATATAATGTCTGGTCCCGGCAATATGGATGAAATGAGAAAAATGGCATGGCTACCCCATCACCCCCCCTATCCCAGCCCATTACCAGCCCCTTTGGGTCTTGTATGGATATTAAGGGGAACCCCGCACCCAAAATTAAACCCTATACCGAAAACCCTATATACTCTGAACAGCAGTATACAAGCGGTGCAAACAAGATAGGGACTGTAGGTTTGTTCTTTTTAATTTGTAAGCTTTTTGGAGAACATAGGGAAGGGTTATCACCCCTGTAACATTTGTTTTGCGGTCTGTGCACCTGTTCAGAACATTTCACCTCACTTTCCGTGCCAATGACAAATGGATTTTGACATTTTGTTGTTTTAAAGGGAAACACGGATTGGTGATAAAGCATCAGTGGAGACATGGGCGTCAGCAGAACTTTTTTCAGAAGGAGGGGGCATAATTTTAAAGTCTGGTCATGTGATCCTACCTGTGTCAGTCAACAGTGGCTGCAGGGGAGAAAGCGCTTGGCGACAGCTGATAAAGCCTGAGGAGGTGATGTCACCCATAGGTTCCCATGTCACCTAGTTCACAGTTATTGGTGTTTCCTCCTCTCCCTTGCATACGCTGCTGGATCACACAGGTGAGACAACATGAACAGATTGGAACAGTCTGAAAATAGGTTAGTCCGCATAGGTGTTAGGGGTAAGGGGGACAGGGGGCAGTTTAAGGCTAGCGCAAGCTGGAATTCTACTTTCAATCTACCCTCCCTATTGGTGGCTTGTGGCAGTGTTAGAGCAGAGCTCCACCCAAAAGGGGAAGCTCCACTTGTTTGCACCCTCCCCCATTTGGCACTTTTTGGGGGAGAGAGTGTACTTGGTTTTGCCGTGGCGATCTGAGCCACATGCAAAATATGCTGCGAGTGACCACAGCAAGTGATGGTATAAATAAACATACAATTAGGCAATAAATCAATTACAAAAAACACCTGCATGGTGCAGCATTGGCTTAAGCCAGTGGAGATTTTAAAATCTATATTGACACAATAGCATCTTTATGCTGTTGTGCCCATATAGCTGCTTTTGTGCCCATATAGATGCTGGTGTGCCTCTATATGGGTGCAACAGCATCTATATAGGCACAATAGCAGTTTTATATGGGCACAATAGCATAAAGATGATATTCTGTCCATACTGTATAACTCCTATTGTGGCCATACAAATGCTACTGTCTCCTATTATGCCCAGTGACACTGACCTTGCAGCGCTGCCAGTGCCGGGACAAGGTTATCTGGTGACCAGGGCAAAGATGCCCAAAATGATTTATACTGAGTGAGAGATTTTTAGACATTTGTAACTGACCTTAAAGAATGTGTAACCGATCACATTTTGGTGAGAAATTAATTCTTGCAGACACTTACCTCCTTTGCAATCAAAACATGTAGCCTTAAAAATGTCCATTACAGATTTGTAATGAGCCTGGACAGTAGTACCTTGCTCATTAGTTGCTAGAAGGTACTGCACATCAATACTGCCAATTGAATGGTTGCTAGAGGTTACATGCTTTCTTCACACTCATTGGTTGCTAGAGGTTACTGTGCATCATTACCACTTATTGGTTGCTAGGGGTTACAGCACATCTACCCACTGCCTGCACACCATGGACTGGGGAGATGAGGACCCACCAATAGACAGTAAACTCCTAGAACTTGCTGTTAGCAATGAGCAGAGCAGAGAACACAACTATGAAGGTTAACTGAGTGCAGGAAGGCACAGAGCCCAATGTGAGCAGTATCCCTAAGGACAGGTTCCCAGAAATAAATGACTAGTCATGCCGCCTGCAGTAGAGCAGTGTTGAGGGGTGAGCTATGTACAGAGTGCAGGATTGAGGTGTGTGCTTTGTATGGAGTGCAAGGTTGAGTTGTACACTATGTACAGAATGCAAGGCTGAGAGGTGAGCCAAGTACAGAGTGCATGGTTGACGGGTGCGTTACTTACAGAGTGCGGGGGTTGAGGGGTGTGTTGTGTACATCTAAGTACCCCACCCCCCCCAAATATAGAGCTTTCCTCCCCCTGATTCCAGCTTTAACCACCCCCCCCCCCCCAATTCAATAAATAGCATTCCATGGCACCAATCCCACCCCCCTGCAACACATAGCAGTCCTCCTGCACTATTCCACCCCCCCCCCCTTTCAATACACAGCATTCCTCTGCACCAATAGCACCGGCCCCCCGCCTTCAGACTCCATTACCTAAAAACCAAAGCTGCAACATGCATGTCCGTGGAGGAGCTTCTTATCCCCCGCCCAATTCCTCTGCTCTTGTATACAGCTCAATGTGTGTAGAGCAGACGGGGATGTGAACGGCAGCCGGGAGAGGAGTACTGTCACTTGTAAATAGGAAAGCAGCGCTTCTGTATTAACAAGTGACAGTAGCGAGCACATGAGCTAGCACAGTGACATGTGCCGGAGCGGAACTCCGGCTAAAAAAACACTCGGCAGGCAGCGTGAACCCCTGGGGCCCACCTACAATGGCTGGGCCCTGGGCAGATGCCCCGTTCGCCCTGCGTTAAAGACGGCCCTGGGAGGAGGCTTTGGGGGACGATCTGCAAGTGGTTTACCAGGGTGCCTAGACAAAATGCCTAAAGACCACTTCAAATTGCCCAAAAATTCTGTACAAGCTAGTGGGAGGATCAAGCCTGCCTTTGTTACCAAAGTCATAGGTTATCATCGTGCAACATTACAACTTTAGGCACCGCGTGGGCCAAGTGCCAATGCCCTAAAAACTGCTGATCTCATCGGCTGATGAGGACATCTGACACCTGCACATAATAAGCCCCTCTCTATCAGCACTGGGGTCAGGTTAGCTGCCTGCATGGTGAAAAGAAAATGAGGGAGAACAAATGCTGGACAACTAGTCAGTATCAGTGTTCACAATTGTATTTGCTTTGCAAGAATAAATAATCTCCAATACTGGGCGTCCTATGTGTGTGGGTGCTGCTCTAATATGTAAAACTATTAAGGGTGTCTCAAAATTGTGCATCATTTTATAAGGTGCGTTGACTGGAAAGAGGTTGAGAAAGAATGCTCTACAGCATGTCCCAGAAACAACTTTTTCATGCCCTTGGAAGCCATCACCAGGCATGTAAAATTCTTGCAGGAGCAGCAGTTGGGAGCCCAGTTCCTATTGATGTAGGCATGCCCCCCAGAATTGCAACACCCAAGACCCCTTTACCTACACACAATGTAGGCTCAGGAAATTGAGCGTCACGACAGCAGCAATGCTTTGCTGGTAAAGAAATGAGTAAATGAGGAAAGGGACAGAGGGAGGCAAGGCACTGGTGCCATTCTCTAGTCCAGCATGCATGGCTGCTTGAACTTTCAGTGCAGAAAAGACTGTTTCAGCCCAAAAGTTAGAACCGCACTGGATTTTTAGCAGATCAACATGTATTTGATGAGCTTTGTTTCTGGTGTGTCCTTACATTTTTAACCTCTTGCCAACCATGTAATGCATATGTGCTGTAGCGGGGAGGTTGGGCCTTAAAGCCACCAGTGTTGTCATCTTACTTTAAAAAAGTAATTAGTCAAGTTACAAAAACACCTGCTGTGCCCATTATGAGAGGTTCCACCATCCCTGTGCCGAGTTCCTGGGTCTGTACACCTGCTCTGACCATTACCAGGGGTTCCCACTATCCCTGAGCGGAGTCCACGGGTCTGTACACCTGCTGTGCCCTTTATGAGGGGTTCCCACCATTCCTGTGCCGAGTTCCCCAGTCTGTACACCTGCTGTGCCCATTACCAGGGGTTCCCACTATCTCTGTGCCGAGTTCCTGGTTCTGTACACCTGCTGTGCCCATTATGAGGGGTTCCCACCATTCCTGTGCTGAGATCCCAGGTCTAATCCTGCTGTGCCCTTTATGAGGGGTTCCACCATCCCTGTGCTAAGTCCCCGGGTCTGTACACCTGCTGTGCCCATTATGAGGGGTTCCCACCATTCCTGTGCTGAGATCCCAGGTCTAATCCTGCTGTGCCCTTTATGAGGGGTTCCCACAATCCCTGTGCTAAGTCCCCGGGTCTGTACACCTGCTGTGTCCATTATGAGGGGTTCCCACCATCCCTGTGCTGAGTTCCCAGGTCTGTACACCTGCTGTGCCCATTACCAGGGGTTCCCACCATCCCTATTAACATGGAAAGCAGACTTTTTTTACCTCAGACTATATTTGTGACAAAACCAGTATATTTTAGCATGGATTCCCCTGGGGTTGATCTCTGTAGCTTTGTGTTCAGGCTTGTCTGTTTGCACACAAAAGCATGAAGGCCGGCCCCAGCAGAACACAATTCCTAGGAAATCTTAGAAGATTCACAGTATAAATGAACTTAAACAAAGTGCAGGAACAATAATTGGGAGCTTTTAACCCAACATGGCAAAATTCATCAAACATCACTTACCCAAACCAGCATGGCATAAGCAAGCCATGTGCTCTCCTCTGTACTGCAGGCAAAAAGAGCAGACTGCTCCACAAGTGGGTGTATTTATAGGACTAGAAAATGTCAGCTGACACAGCCACTCCCTCTTCAACTTTCACCCCTGATTGGCCAGATTCAGTGTTGCTTTTCCAATTTGCCTAAAGAAAAAAAAAAAAAAAAAAAAAAAAAAAGATTTGTCACTTTTATTCAGTAAAAATTCAGCAACCAAATTAGACAAATGGGTTTGTTGAATAATGCAGAGTGCATTAAGGGGCCGTTCCCATCTGTGTGTTGAGAGACGCACATTGTTGCCTTTCTAGTGCCTTTTTTAATGTTTTGTTTTAAAATTCAAACGCAACGCATAATGCTTTCTTCAGGCCTTTTTTCTCCATGGACCCCGGGGGGGCATGGGGGTGGACATGTGATTTAAAAAGCGCACTAAAAAAAAAAAAAAAAAAGTGTGTTGCTTTTTTCGTTGCGTTAACATTGACTATAATGGAAGATGTATTTTTTTCACAAAACACACTAAAGACGCAAAGCACACCAGACTTTTCAAAAAGACACCCTACAAGTTCACATCTGATACATCGTATTTAAGCGGTTCCCGACCAGCGCACGACAATGTACGTCGACAGAATGGCACGGCTGAGCAAATGAACGCATCTGTACGTCCCTTTGAATTTCCCACCGTGCCATTGCGTTCCTCCCGCAAGCTCCATGAGTAGGATGGCGGGTCCCATGGACTCAATGTCCACAGGGATACCCACGATCGTGTCACAGAGAGGAAAAACAGGTAAATGCTAATATAAACAAGCATTACCCCATTCTGCCTAGTGACACTGTGCTGTGCCGAGTTCCCGGGTCTGTACACCTGCTGTGCCCTTAATGAGGGGTTCCCACCATCCCTGTGCTGAATTCCTGGGTTTATACACCTGCTGTGCCCATTAATGAGGGGTTCCCACCATCCCTGTGCCGAGTTCCCGGATTTGTAAACCTGCTGTCCCTTTATGAGAGGTTCCCACCATCCCTGTGCCGAGTTCCCGGATTTGTAAACCTGCTGTCCCTTTATGAGGGGTTCTCACCATCCCTGTGCTGAATTCCTGGGTTTATACACCTGCCGTGTCCATTATGAGGGGTTCCCACCATCACTGAGCCAAATTCCCGGGTCTGTAGACCTGCTGTGCCCATTATGAGGGGTTCCCACCATCCCTGTGCTGAGTTCCCAGTTCTGTACACCTGCTGTGCCCATTACCAGGGGTTCCCACCATCCCTATTTACATGGAAAGCAGACATTTTTTTTCCCCTCAGACTATATTTGTGACAAAACCAGTATATTTCAGCATGGATTCCCCTGGGGTGGATCTCTGTAGCTTTGTGTTCAGGCTTTTCTGCTCGAACACAAAAGCATTAAGGCCGGCCCCAGCAGAACACAACTCATAGAAGATTAGAACATTTATTAGATTTATTTTTCCTGCATTTTGTTTAAAATGTAACTGGGAGCTTCTAAACCAACATATCAAACATCACCTAACAAACCAGCATGGTGGCAGCAAGACATGTGCCGGTGCAGTGCCATAGAATGAGATTTGCCATAGAATGAGATGCTCCGCCTCCATCACATCCTATTGGCTCACAATCAGTCTCACTTTGGCTATCATAGGGAGAGGATCTCCTCCCTGTGATAGCTGGACCTGCACGGAGCTCTCCGTGTCCCGGTCCAGCCCGGTGGATGGCTCATCTCTGTCACTGGAGGTAGAAGTTCAGTGCAGGGCACATAGGAAGGAGGGGAGGGGGGGGGGTGAGGGGCACACACCAATCATATCTGCAGAACTGGGCAAGCAGTCCCATGTGAAAGGACCTGTGGACGACGGGCACGTTACAGCCCCAGGTGCCAGGGTGTCCAGTGATAACAATCACCAGACAGAGAGAGAGGAAGGTACAAAGTCATCTGCAAAGCCTGCTTTCTGCTTAAACGCTTCACATCCCATTATATATTCACTGCTAAATAAGACTGTTCACAGGAAAAAACCCCCCCTGCAACCCGCAACCCCCACCCGTTCACCATTCATTCTGCACGGGGCTTTGTAAGTAGAGTAGAAGTCAGAGCATTGCGGTGCCCATCCAGGGGAAGTCTCCTAGCTGGACGCTCCAGCATTTACAGGTTCAAGAATTAAAAAGCCGCTCTCTCGCTAGCAGTGTGCAGGAGTTAATGGCTCGGCCAGCTGCTCAGAATCTCCCCCCCGTCTAGGACAATGAGAGCCAATGGCAGCGGCGGAATGTAGTAAAGATCTTCTGCCTTTTCAATAGACTGAATGCAGAGAAGCTCCAGCTTGGAATCCTCCTGCGGATTCCTCAGCTGCTGCTGCTGCTGCATGGGGGTGACGGTGATAAAGATACAAGCGGCACAAAACATTTTCCGTGCTTTGCAAGTGTCACTCAGCACTTTGAGCCATCCCTTAAAACCACAACTCAAATCGCCTATTTAGCTCCTATAGAGCTCCGTGCAGGTCCAGCTATCACAGGGAGGAGATCCTCTCCCTATGATAGCCAAAGTGAGACTGATTGTGAGCCAATAGGATGTGACGGAGGCGGAGCATCTCATTCTATGGCAAATCTCATTCTATGGCACTGCACCGGCTGCAAGCTCACATGACTTTCTGCCTTCTACTACGGTAGCCCGGCTAGATAAAACAGTTCAGCTGATAGCGCCCCGCCTACCGATCTCTTTCCGCGTTACTTATTGGAAAAGCCGCCTAGCTACGCCAGTCCGGATAGCGTAAATGCCACGCCCCTCCACACGCCGCCTCTTGAAGCGATGTGTCTGTAGGCGCACTCCCGTGTCTATTCACAACCCCAGTGCGCCTGCTGAGGAGACATGCGCGCTCCCGACGCACAGTC